>JAJEJH010000169.1:108478-174363 GCA_026122585.1 Anacardium occidentale
CAATGAAACCAAATGAAGAAATAACATCATGAAATCTTAAATACCACTGTCGTGAGGCCTGCTTAAGCCCGTATATGGACTTCTTCAACTTGCACACCAAATTCTCACCACTACTTGAAACAAACCCATCAGGTTGTCTCATATATACTTCTTCATGTAGATCCCCATTTAGAAATGCTGTTTTCACATCCATTTGGTGTAAATCAAAATCAAAATGGGCAGTCAATGCCATTATGATGCGGAAGGAATCTTTCTTGGAAACAGGAGAAAAGGTCTCCTTATAATCAATTCCTTCCCTCTGAGTGAACCCTCTAGCAACGAGACGGGCCTTGTATCGCTCAATATTGCCATTGGAATCCCTTTTGGTCTTGAAGACCCATTTACAACTTATAGGTTTCTTTCCAATAGGCAATTCAACAAGGTCCCAAACTTGGTTATGTGCCATCGAATCCATTTCATCTTTCATAGCATTATACCACAAATCAGATTTATCACTATCAATGGCTTGTGAAAACGACTCAAGATCATTATCAGTAGTGATGTCATAGTCAGATTCTTGTAGATACACTATATAATCAGTAGGAATTGCCGATTTTCTAACTCTAGTAGATCTCCTTAAAGTTGGTTCAACAGCCTCTGG
Organism: Anacardium occidentale; assembly: GCA_026122585.1. Classification (NCBI taxonomy): domain Eukaryota; kingdom Viridiplantae; phylum Streptophyta; class Magnoliopsida; order Sapindales; family Anacardiaceae; genus Anacardium; species Anacardium occidentale. The sequence goes on from JAJEJH010000169.1 coordinate 109,119, forward strand.
TTGAGTCTGTTGCACAACAGGTTGATCCTCTTGAAGAGGATCTTCACCATGATCTTCTAAAGTTATTTCCGGAAGACGTGGCTCAGGTATAGTTGGTTCCTCTATGTTCATTCTTGTTGGACGAACAACCAACAACCTACTTGATGAAGGAGCACCTGTATCAGGGATCGTGTCCCTGGTTCGATCAGAATCCTCAGGGATCAAGTCCCTGAGTCGATCACTCCCACTAACCACGTCATTCTCTAAAAATTTTGCATTCCTTGATTCGACAATCCTACTAGAATGGTTTGGACAATAAAACCTGTATCCCTTGGATTTCTCAGCATATCCAATGAAAAATGCACTTATTGTTCGTGGATCCAATTTCCTCTCATGTGGATTATAAACTCTGACCTCAGCGGGGCAACCCCAAATGCGTAAATGTTTTAAACTCGGTTTCCAACCTTTCCATAACTCAAATGGCGTTCTGGAAACAGCCTTGGTTGGAACTCTGTTTAAAATATACGCTGCTGTTTTAAGAGCTTCAGGCCACAGAGAGTAAGGTAATCTGGAGTTACTCAGCATACTCCTTACCATGTCCAACAATGTCCTATTTCTTCTTTCTGCAACACCGTTCTGTGATGGTGTGCCAGGCAAGGTGTATTGGGCAACAATACCTTGCTCTTGAAGAAATTTCGCAAATGGACCAAGTGCTTGTCCAGAACCCGTGTATCTACCATAATATTCACCACCACGATCAGATCTCACTATCTTTATTTGTTTACCACATTGTTTCTCTACTTCTGCTTTATATATTTTAAAAGCATCCAACGCTTCGTCCTTGTTATGAAGCATGTAGAGATACATAAATCTAGTGTGATCATCAATAAATGTGATGAAATATTTCTGACCAACAGAACTCAAATCAGGGCAACAGATATCAGTATGTATGATTTCTAATATCTCACTACTCCTATTGGCATTTTTCTTTGACTTGTTAGTCTGCTTACCTTTAATGCAGTCTATACAAGTATCGAAATCAGTAAAGTCAAGATTTTCCAGAATATCTGAATTTACCAATCTCTTAATTCTATCAATGGAGATATGACCCAATCTCCTATGCCATAAGAGTGACGAATTCTCATTCATGACACAACGTTTAATACCAGCCAATTCATGTGAAGCTGCCAAACTATATGGAACATTACTCAAATTTAATTTAAACAGACCATCACACAGTGTACCACAACCAATAACATTAGAATTCTTAAACAATTTCATAGAATTCCCAGAAAAGTTAAAGGTGTATCCAAAAGGTACAAGTCGTGATACAGATATCAAATTCCTAGAAAAACTAGGAATATAAAATGTCCTGTCTAAAATTAAATCATATCCAGTATTTAGAATCAATCTACATGTTCCAACAGCTTCAACTCGTGAAGGCATCTGATTTCCAGAATAGATGCAGCTTTCACTTTCCAATGGTTTCCTTTGGTTTAGAAAACCCTGCAAGGTATTCGCAACATGGATTGTAGAACCAGAATCAATCCACCAGTCATTATGAGAAATACAGATATTAGATTCATAACAGACCAAAGATTGGAGATTACCTTTCTTTTCGAGCCAAACCTGCCTTTTAGGACAGTCCTTCCTCACATGTCCCTTCTTTTTACAGAAGAAACAGCGCAAACCATCCTTTTTAACAACAGTAGCAGGCGCATGCATCTTCGCTTTCCCTTTAGTTTTCTTGCTCGAAGATGCTTTGCTCGATCCAGTAGCCAAATGCACACCCTCAGTCTCCTCCTGTAAGAGCCTCCCCTCCTCTTGAACACACATGGTCAATAACTCATTAATAGACCATTTATCCTTATGTGTGTTATAAGAGATCTTAAATGGGTTATACTGATGAGGCAGAGAGCTAAGGATGTACTGCACCTGGAAGTCATCAGCAATTTCCATCTTTAAGGACCTCAGCTTGCTAAATATGTCCCTCAGCTGCATAATATGCTCACGAACGCCCTTAATGCCCGTGAGCTTCAAAGAAGTAAGTTTATTGATGAGGGTAGCTCCTAATGCCTTGTCAGATGTCAAGAATTGAGCTTCAATAGCATTCATCAGCTCTTTGACATTCTCACACTCCGGAATCGAACCACGAATGCTTGTCGTAATGTGAGATTTGATAAACATCATGCTCAATCGGTTGGATCGCTCCCACCGTTCATATAACTTAACTTGAGCCTCACTACTAGCATTTGTCACTGCAGGTGGCTCATCCATACGGAGTGCATAGTCAAGGTCCATACACCCCAAATACAATAAAACTTGCTCTTTCCATACAGCATAATTATCACCATTCAACATTGGAACATTATCAGTCATATACATAACTTGTCGCTCAGCTGTAATTTAAAAATACAAACATGCTTACAATTAATAAGAGGCATATCCCATCAACATTAATGATTAATCTACCAATGCAAATTAATCTGAATTAAACAAGAATCGCATATCATAATATCTCCCTGTGGGCAAAGACATTACATATAATGATTCTTAACAGTAATTGATGAAACTATAAATTAATAATATTCCCTAATGCCTGTGGGCTAATCAAGGAATAAAATTAATTTACATTTCACCCTAATTAATCATGAAATACAATGTTCCCTGTGGGTAAAACATTGCATTACCATGCTTAACTAGAATTTCGATGCCATCACAAACATAATGCATATATTTCAATAATAAAGATGCTGTGGCTACTCTAAATCATCAAAATATACACCGATAAACAGTATAAATGTGAAAAATTAACAAATATGAGCACGTTTCAACATATAAACCCATAAAAGAACATGAAATTCGATATTCAGAAGCAAAAACGCGCTGCTAAGGAGGTGCACGCGCTTTCACGCGCCACCAGAAGAAGCACACGTGCCTCCACGCGCCGGTCACGCGCTGCCACGCGTCTTCACGCGCGCACACGCGCTTCACCCTTCCGGTCAACGGTCAACGGTCAAACATTGACTAGTCAACGGTCAAAGATGTTGGCTGGTCAACGGTCAACCTTTGACTGGTCAACGGTCAAACGTTGACCGGTCAAAAGTCGGACCTGGATTTCCGGTTCGGGTTGACCCGAATTGAATGGGTCGGGTTGACCCGGTTCGACCCGAAACATTGGGTTGGGCTGACCCGATTCGGTCCAATGAGTTGGCACATGCATGGAGTTAACTCACCGAGTCAACTCGGCGTTTTAACTCACTCAACTCAACAGTCAACTCACCCAAATAAAATAATTTAAAATATAATATTATTTTTATTAAAACTTATTCCACTGCCGCTTCAAATTCAAACACATGCGCAAAATACTGCAGCCATTTATTGTATAAAACAATGCAGCACATGCCTTAAAATTGCAGCAGTTGCAGCCAATTAAAAAAAAAAAATGCAGCAGCCGGTTTTATTTAATTAAAATTTATTTATACATTTAAAATTCGGCCGCCACATTTATTCATCAAACAGTCGTTATTTTTTCAAAAAATTGAAACGGCAGCAATTTTGGGCACGCAAAAGTCGGGTAACCAATAAACAAACCGGGTCAAACTAACAGGTTAAAAAACCCAGCAAACAAAATTCGAATTTCAGCCAAATTACAGCATATTCCGACCACGATTCCGGCAATTGGGTGAGGGGAAATAACGCAAATGGGCTTGTAAATGAAACCCAACAGCCAAAATTTCCTAACACCACCGTTTGAGCCGTCGTTTACGGTGGTCAGAACCAAAACGCATCAATTCGGGTTCAATTCGTGCTCGGAAAACAAAAATTTTTCACAACCACACTAATTTGATGTTGAATTTCATTTATATGGTATCAATTTCATTCAATCAACATCAAAAGCACAAAAGCCCCAATTTTGTCTCAAGAACCCTAATTTTTCCAAATAAAAAAAAATAAGGCAGAAAATTGAATCCAGACAGGAAATTTATGGCTCTGATACCAAATGTAAGCCATTCAAACACATATGTTATCCTATGATAACGAAACAATTATACAAATTTTCAGAATCGGAAGCGTACCTCCTGCCATGGTAAATTTCTGCGATTCGGAAATAAGCTGCTGTGATTCTTGACCGAGAAGATCGTCCTCGTCAATATTGAAATCCAGTGCTTCCAAAATGCGCACTGAAACCTTTGATGGGATGGGTTCTGAATTCAGTGGATTTTGGGGACCAGTTTTCTGTGTTTGTGAATGCTTGAATGTACATGTGTTTCCATCAAACACAAAGTTGGCCTTTTATATTAATTGTCAAAAAGACAATTATGCCCTTATAAAGTGTTAGACCATTTTACCCTTATGAGAATATTAAAATTACCTTAATTTGCAAATTCAATTCTAACACTGAGATCTTGATCATATTTAGTTATGAAACAATGTGATTTTTTTGTGTGCATCCTTTCATAATCGCTCTTCCTCTGTTCACTCATGTTTCATAAATTACACCATAAAGCTAGTAATGAAAGTATATGTGGAGTCTCTATTTATTAGTAACATGTAAAGATTCTTGTCTTTCAACTTTGATTTGTTTCCACCCATTTCTTGGTACCTTTAATTTTCAGTGAGGTCCTCCGTGGAAAACCTTTGATTGAAATGGACCTCGCCATTTTGATTGAATGAAACTTCAAGTGCACCCCACTCGTTTTCTTTCATTCATCTTTTGTCTTTTACAGCTGCTGCATAGTTGGAAAATCATGGGGCATTTACATGATTATATTTGGAGAATTTACTGCTGTGCAAGGACAATAATTAGTTACAGAGAACTAATATTTACAACGCCTATGTCTTTTGGGCTGTCTTATGTTATAGAAGACATGAAATTTAGTGAATCCTTTGCGACTTTTTCAAGGCAACTTGGTCCCGAAGAAGGGCGTGTTTCCGTATCACATTGATCACTATGTCAGTTGAATTTTTTGTCATCTCCCTGTATGATCCTTTTGTTGACAAGTCTGTTCGGACTTTTCTACAATATGGGGATGGTCAAGTGCATTAGTTGTAAGAAGTTTTGGATTACCACGGGTTCAATTGCCATTGGAATACCGAAATATGGTTCAAATATTTCTCTTCGCAAATTTCAATAATGTTGAATTGTCGTGTCATGCTTTTATAACTTGTCAAGACATTTGTTGATCAAGATTCAGACAGTCACCTGCTAGTCAAATTAACTAGAACTTTGGACCTTTCAAATTTATGATGTTAACACTGGATTTGAACTGAATTAGACGCGTATATATATATACGCGTTAGTTTATTTATTGTAGGTTTGATTCGTATTTTGATTTATATTATCTAAATTTCTTTATAGCAAAATTTAGATTTGAAGTTTGGATTTGAGAGTTAGATTCATATTTAATTCATATTCAATTCGTATTCGTATTTGTGTATGTGTTTCGTTTGTATGATTCGTATTTATATTTTATTAAAAAGTTATGATTAAAAAATTATAATTAATCAAATATAATTAAAAAAATTTTAATTTAAATTCGGGTTTGGATTCGTATTCATATTTGGTTTGTATGATTCATGTTCATAAAATTTCAAAACTATAGTTCAAATTCATGTTTATATTCAGGTTTGATTAGTTTATTTTGGGCTTATTTGAACCAAACTTAAAAATAAATCTGAATATATTTGATTCAAATCTAGTCTTATTGATTGCCATATAAAGTTCCCTTTTTTTAGTGGCATGGGTAAAGTTGTAACTCCATGTTAATTGAAAGACAAAGAGGTAGTGGTTGGCTTTTGCATTATCATCCAATCGCCTTTTTAGGTTGGGACACATGGAAGATTAAATGAATTTTCACATCCGTTGGGAAGGCCAAGCCAATTTATATGCAATAGCTCCTACCCACTCAATCACCTCACATCGTAGGTTGAGTTTCTCATTCAGGCAACTTGGTAATGAACGCAAGTGATATGTTTAGAGCTTAAGGAACACCCAATCACCCACTTGGAATTTCACTTCCCTTTTATTAGTATTAGTGTACTTTTATGGTCGGATATTAACCTCTTCATTTAAGAAAGGTTCTTTGGTAAAATGTAAAAGCATAGGTGGATCTTAATCATCTAAAACTTTGAATGGGGTCATAACTGAAAAGTCCTAATAAGTGGCATTAAACTAGTATTTAACGTAGGTAAGCCATTTGTTCTACAAGCCTGATTGTGTATTTATGAAACATCATAACTAGGTTTCAAAACTTTGATTGGCCATCTCTGTCTATCCATTGATTTGGGGATGATATATGAAACTGCTTTAAAGAGGTGTCTATGACCCTAAATAATTTTAACCATAAGTGGCTCATGAAAAGGTAGTCCTTATCCGTTACAATTGAATTTAGGTGCCTATGAAATTGCATTACTTCCTTAGCCATCAACTCTACCACCTTCTTAGTTGTAAATGGGTGGCACAATGGCAAGAAGTGGACATACTTAGTCGACCTATTGACCACCACCAATATTGTATCAAACCTTTGGGATTTGAGTAGCCCACACATAAAGTTTATTAAGATATCAGCCTATACTTATAAGGGAACGGGTAAAGGCTGAAGTAACCCATCAAGGTTCATTACCTAACAATTGTTCTATTGTCAAGTGTCATATCCAACTACAAAGTCCTTAATTATCTTTGTTATGCTATCCTAATGTAATACCACTAGGTTTTTTTTGTAGGTGCAAAAAAACCCTAAATGTCCTTTAAAGGGTGAATCATGGAATTTTGATAAAAATTGAGGAATGATTGTTGAATTCTTAGAAAGGACCAACTAACCTTTATGTCAAAAAACTCTATTTTGCAAAGAGCACCCGAGATGACATGTAAAATCAACTAAAAAATCTTGAATAATTCCCCTTAATTTCTTTTTTTTTTTTTTAAATTTCTGTTTCAATAATTTAAAATTCCACCAATTTTATGATGGATACCATAAACCCTTTGTCCCTATAAATTGCCTAGACAATGCATCTGTGACCTTGTTTTTGATCCTTGGATGATAGAGATTTTAAAATCAAACCCCAATAATTTCATATCTTATTTCTGTTGATCAAAGCCCAAAATTTTCTGCTTTAGTAAAAAATGAAGGTTATTCTTATCCATGTGAACAATGAAGTGCCAACTAATGAGATAATTACATCACTTTTGTACAACAAGAATAATGGTCATACATTCCAATTGATAAATGGATTTCTGACAAGACATTTCTGAAAACACCTTGGTAAAGTAATTGGCTTGCCCTCTTGCATAAAGACAATGTCTAATCTTACTCTTGAAGCATCAATATCAAGATAAATAGTTTGCTAAAGTTTGGTAAAGCTAATGCAAGTACTATTGACATGAAGTGCTTTAAGGACTCAAATGTTGCTTATGCCACTTCTGTCCATTCAAAAGTACTTTTTTCAATAATCAAATAAAAGGCTTGATAATCTTCCTACATCCTTTCACAAATTGCTTGTAGTAATCGAGTAACCTTAAAAATCCTCATAATATTTGATGCCTCTCGAGCTTTGCCATTTCATTATGGTATCCATTTTAAATGTGTTGGCTGCCACCCCTTGTGCTGATATAATATGCCTTAAATACTCTAGTTGATTTTGACCATACTGACACTTCTTCTTATTGAGGAATAGACAATGCCCTTGTAAAGTCATTGATATGATCTGTAAGTGGTCTCAATGTGCATCCTAATCTTTGTTGTATACAAGTATTTCATCAAAGAAAACTAATTTGAATTTCGAAAGGTAAGGCTAAAAATTTTCTTTCATCAAGGACTAAAATGTAACTGGTGTATTTGATAACCCAAATGGTAGGGAAAGGCCAGGGGAGCTTTGACTTATTCAAGAATTGTTATAAAATAGTCATAGTATGTATAATATATAGGCAAATACCGATAAAATATTTATTGGGCCTTTACAAATTTTTTTTAAAAAAGTAAGCCTATTAATATTAGGCTTCCTTAACAACCAAATCTTGACTCTGCCCTTACCAAAGGGTATGACCAAGAACTTGAAATGGCCATCATATCTGGAAGGTTGTTTTTTGTATGTCTTCCTTCTTTACATGTATATGGCGATAGCTTGATTTAAGATCCAATTTTGGAAATACTGTCACCCTTTCGAATTCATCAAACAATTCATCTATGGATAACAAAGGAAACATATCCAAAATTGTTAACCTATTCAAGGTTATAGTCAACATAGAATCGCCATCCTTTATCTTTTTTCTAACCAATAAAACCAAACTAGAATAGAGGTTGTTACCAGGACTAACAATACCAAATGGTAACATTTCTTTTACAATCTTCTTTACTTTTATTTTTTAAAAATGCGGATAGTGATAAGGTCATAAATTTAAGGGTTAGGATCTAACTACCAACATAATAGCATAGTTGTGTGCCCTTTTTAGGTGGCAATTAAGTAATGGTCTCAAGCAATTCTTGAAATTCTTTCGATGTAAAAAAAATCCCCTTATCAATTTCTTCTGATAACTCATCTGTTGAGATGAATGCCTCTATTAGTTCAACGTAATATACCTAATTAGATTCTTTAGCTATCTTAATCATACTTTTGATTGAAACTTTCATTTTAGCCAAATAAAGATCATTATAAAGAATTTTCTACTTATCATTTTTCTTGGTATTTAATACGCATGCCTTGCCTTTATAATTAGCTTACACTTCTTCTAAGGACCATAACCACTTCTTATCCCTAATACTACACAAACACCCCTAAGATAGAATAGAAAATTTTTTTTTAAGTGATTAGCACTTCTAGAAATTCAATAATGATTGCCTTACATACCCGACACTAAATCTTTTTTCAATCACCCACTAATACCCCTAATTTTCTTGTTGGCAAAATCCTTAACCTCATTTCGATCACTATTTTGGTAGTGTTAAAATTATGTTAGCCCTATTATTAACTAAAACAATAACCTCCCTTATCCCAATCCTTCATTTTATTTTAAATGTTTTGTAAAATTTTGATAATAGAGGAAATTCCCATAATAAAGTGCAAAAAGAGTTTAACTTACATAACTTCCATTGATGTCAACTTGGGGTTAGATGGCTCATTTATAATTGCCATCTTTTGAGAAAACCATTATGACCTATAGTCTCTTGCACTAATAACCTCTTGTAAATGATACATCACATTGAAAACGCAATCCTCATTCTATCTTGGACTTGTATTCAATGACAAACGATTGCTAAAAACTATTTCTTCCCCTATAGTTTATCCTTTCACTAATATTTGTCCATTTTGTTGTTAAAATTGGATTGATTGTTGTTAATAACATTGTCGAATGATAAGTCGATGACATTTAGCTCAAGTTGGCTTTTGGTTAATGTTAAAGTAGTTGAGTTAAAAACACCCAAAAGATTGGAAATCGGGTTGGTAAGGGATAAGTTTTATCTTACTTGGTTTGGGTGATATAACTTGCTAGATGACCCAATTTGCTAGGATCTTAGGCCCTTATTGATTGCACTCCACCTGTTTATTCCCCCACATTGAACTCAAGGTCTATTCCTTTCAACAACTCATACTTGATGCTACCCTGATCTCAAATCCATCTTAGAGAACATTAAAACTTCTTTGAGCTGGTCAAATAAATCATTAATCCTCAACAATATATATTTATTCTTGACTGTTACCTAATTCAACTTTATATAGTTTATGTACATGCGTATCGACCTATTCTTCTTTTTTCATAAAAGGAATTGTTGAGTCTCATAAAGAATGACTCGAGTTGATAAAGTCACTCTCTAATAACTTTTATAACTATTTCTTTAACTTTTGAAGTTAGGCTAGGGTCATTCAATGTAATGCTTTCAATATCGATGTTATCCCTAGAGTTAACTCAATACTGAACTCCACTTCTTTTTCTAGTACCAACCCTGGCAAATTGTTTAGAAATACATCAAGGAATTCATATACTATTAGAGTGCTACTCATATTCAGAACTATCTTATCTACCTTCCTTATTACATATATCAAATAACCTATACAACCCTTAACTTTCTTAACTTTCACACTACTAATCATCATACTCAGTAATCGGCCTTCTTTGAAAGTGAATTCATCACCCCTTGTCTAAATTGAATAGAATTTTCTTCTTCTTCTTGTAGTCAATTTCAATACTATACATATTCAAGGCTTGTGTCATTGTCTACACAATTAAACACCTAATTTTTATGTTCAGCCTTAAACTATCTCTATTAAGGCCATTTCATTCTATCATTACTTTCAGCATATTGCATAAGGGTATAATTGCCATTTAAGTGTTATGTATGGATGTGACAATCCATGCACCACCAGTCACCTAACATTGTTTGTGCATGAGTGTACACCCCTTATAGTCATAGTTGTGCCTGTATTTCTTACCTCACGATTGTGCATCATTGATATTGATGATCATACACCCTTAACTGTATGTATGGTCGTGCATATCCTCGTGCACAACTATGTGTATCCTATGCATGACCATTGTTTATCTTCAACTTATCAAATGCATGACCGTTTACGACCATATGCAAGATTGTGCACCATTGTTTGAAATTAAATTTCTAGCATTTTTTGCAACAATCTTTATGCCCTAACTCATGAAAATTAAATCTTTACTACCCTAGGTCATGATTAACATTCCAAATCTCATTCATAACATTCTCTAATAATTACTTTGATAATACATAACAATATACACTTCAAATAATTATTTCACCAATACCTTTCAAGAGTAAATCATTCCAACATTACAAACATACATACAGGTATAAGTTTTCCACATAAAACAAACACCATAATTTATTAACACGTCTATATAACATTCAACCATCATAACATGCCACAATCGATCAAGAATTAGATTGATAAAAAATGTCAATCCTACTTGTCTTAAGAAGGTGAGCAAAATTTTCCCCTAGTAGTGAACATAATTTTAACATCTAATGTCCTTAAAGCCTCTTAAATTTTTTCTTCTTTCTATATCTTTTTTGTAAGTTTGTTGAATAAAACGTGATGTGTTCGACTTTCATTTCATTTCCTTCTATATTTCTCATCAAATAACGTCTCTCACAGTCACTCAGGCGGTTCCAACCATCCTTATTGTGTTTGTTAATCTTTGAAGACATGATCATCCAATAAGTGACCTCATGTCTAGTCGTGCATCCACCTATGCATGATCTTGCATAACAGCCACCTGAAACACCTTTTTTAATCAAGTACACGACATGCACTTGATCATTTACAACCGTACACTATCTCATACATAGAATTTTGAATTCCTTTCATAATGAAAAGGACTAAAATGTCTTTTTTATCAAATGTACAAGCGTGCACACCTAATATACATGGTTGTACATCATGTATTAGCAATAATACATGCACAAAATTTATCAAAATGATAGATGACTAAAATAGCTTTGACACATATCTATGGATGTGACATTAATACTATTCACACCAATCAATAACACGAGAGACAAAAAAGTAGTGAAATGTAAGAAATAAATTAATGCTTTATTCAACCAATCAGTACAAGTCTGATTGCTTATACTTTTCTGCTAAATAACCGAACTACAAATCATAATTCCGTTACAATGGTTACTGGAAATCATGCCCACTCTCAGCTTTATGCTGAATATATTTTTTTTACATGTCCTATAATAGAACTATTGTCTACTTTTATACCCAATTTCCCAGCCTTTTCCATTACTGTTTTCATGGACCTTGAATGGTCTATAAGAGACCAAAGAAGACTTGCTTAACTTAGACCAGAGAAGATTTGCGTGACTTGGTTTACAAACTTCACTTATTAATTTGTTTCATTCCAGGCTTTTAGGATGCAACAAATTCAACTGCATTTTGCTCTAGCAATGGCTTTCAATCTTCTTTTGATTTTTTCCTTTCTTTTTCTGCAACAATTTTCAGTCATTGCTCAAACTAATGGTAACATAACTGTCGGAGGTTCTCTATCAGCAGCTGAAAACTCTTCTTCATTGCTTTCTCCGTCTGAAGATTTTGCCTTCGGTTTTCGCCCTATTGACAACAATAGGGAGCTCTTCTTGCTCTCTATATGGTATAATAAGATACCAGCCAAAACAATCGTTTGGTTTGCTAATGGAGATAAGCCTGCACCAAGAGGATCCAGAGTAGAGCTAACTTCTGCTAGTGGGCTGGTTCTGCGAAGCCCTCAAGGCGATGAATTATGGAATTCTGATCCCATTAGAGGTACTGTTGTTTTTGGTGTTATGAGTGATACAGGAAATTTTGAGCTTTTCAGCAGCAATTCGGATAAGGCATGGGAGAGCTTCAGGAATCCCGCGGATACCATGTTGCCTTCACAGACATTGGAACGTGGGGAGCTGCTTTCTTCAAAACTGTCAGAGACTAATTTCTCCAAGGGAAGGTTTCGAATGCGCATGAGACCAGAGGGGAATCTTGTGCTTAATACCATAAACCTGCCCACTGACAATACCAATGATCCTTATTATGACACTGAAACTACTGCTTCCGATTCTCTTGGGGAAAGGGTGATCTTCAATGAGTCGGGCTTCTTCTTATTGCTTAGTAATGATAAAAGATACAATCTAACCAGCAGATCAATCAGCCTTTCAACTAAGAACTTTTACTACAGAGCGACCATTAATTTTGATGGAGTCTTTACTCTGTCTCAGCATCCTAAGAATTCCAGTAATGAAGGCTGGACGGCTCTATGGTCCATACCGGATGATATTTGTAAGACGAGATCTACTGAAGTTGGTAGCGGCACTTGTGGGTTTAACAGCTTTTGTAGAATGAACCCTGGAGACAAAAGGCCTATATGTGAATGCCCGAAAGGGTACTTTTTATCTGATCCAAACAATGAGTATGGCGACTGCAAACCCAACTACACGCAGAGCTGTACAGATGACGAAGAGGGTTCGCCAGCAGATTTATACGATTTTGAAGATGTCATAAACACTGATTGGCCAACATCTGATTATGCACTCTTGCAGCCTTTTACTGAAGAGCAGTGTAGAGAATCTTGCTTACAGGATTGCATGTGTGCCGTTGCTATTTTTCGATCCGGTGATATGTGTTGGAAGAAGAAGTTACCGCTATCAAATGGGAGATATGACAATACTCTTGATGGCAAGGCTCTTATCAAAATCAGGAAAGGTAATCCTCCTCCCAGAGGTGCTCCGGTTTTGCCGAGATCAGATATAAAGAATCAGAAGAACAAAGGCAATATCATCATTGTGGGATCGGTACTTCTTGGGGGCTCAGTTTTTTTCAACTTTATACTGGTTACTGCTGTTTGTCTTTGTTTTTTCCTTGTTCACAAAAAGGAACATAGACAAATTTCTTGCCATGATAGTGCTGTGGAAACAAATTTACGTTGTTTTACTTACAAAGAGCTTGAAGAAGCTACAAATGGATTCAAGGAAGAACTGGGAAAGGGAGCTTTTGGCGTCGTTTACAAAGGGCTCATTCAAATGAGTTATGTCACTCCGGTTGCCGTGAAGAAATTGAGTTCTTTGGTTCAAGATGCTGAGAAGGAATTCAAAACTGAAGTAAATGTCATTGGTCAAACTCATCACAAGAACCTGGTTCGCCTGATTGGATTTTGTGATGATGGGGTGCATTGTTTACTAGTATATGAGTTTTTGAGCAATGGCACTCTAGCAAGCTTCCTTTTCGGCGAGTCAAAACCTAGATGGAGTCAGAGAACACAAATTGCTCTTGGGATTGCTAGAGGACTTTTGTACCTACATGAAGAATGTAGCACACAGATTATCCATTGTGATATAAAGCCTCAAAACATACTTCTTGATGACTACTACACTGCTCGAATCTCTGACTTTGGATTGGCGAAACTTTTGATGCTTGACCAGAGCCATACACGCACCGCTATTAGAGGAACAAAAGGGTATGTTGCACCTGAGTGGTTTAGGAACTTGCCCATCACAGTGAAAGTGGATGTGTTCAGCTTTGGTGTGGTGCTTTTAGAGATCATTTGTTGTAGAAGGAATGTGAAGATGGAAGTAAGTGATGCTGAAGCTTTGTTGACAGAATGGGCTTATGACTGTTATTATGAGGAAAGATTGGATGCTCTGGTGGAGTTTGACATGGAGGCCTTAAATGACAAGAAGGTGCTTGAAAGATTTGTGATGGTTGCCATTTGGTGCATTCAAGAAAATCCATCACTTCGGCCGACGATGAGGAAGGTCACTCAGATGCTTGAAGGAGTTGTCGAAGTACCAATTCCTTCGTGTCCATGCCCGTTCACTATGACAAATTGATCAAACTCATTGTTGCTTTTGGTCTATGCCTTTCACTCATTGTTCCTTCCTCTGCCTTCCTTCAGGTAAATTATATTATAAATAATGTTTTATCCAATACAAATGGTCTTAAAATCATAAAAAATTATGTGACAATACGAGGTGTTAGAAGAGATTAGATACGAATAACAACTATCTACTATAAAAGATGGTTATCAAACATTATTCTTTTTATTAATATAACCATTCAATTTATCGTATTATTTTGTAATACACTAGTGTTAAATAAGAGAGAATAGCTATTTCCCATCGACCTTGCTAAAACAAGCTGCTATTCTTCAAGTCCGTCGGCCAATTTCTTCACCAACACAACCTTGACCTCACCATGCTTCTTTCCGCACCAGTCATTGTCAATCTCAATCCCAATTAGAATGAGATTTAGATTCAGAAAAAAAAAAGAAAAAAAAAACTCTTCAATCCTAATCAAAGTTTCTTTTGATCTCAATCTCAATCAAACCAAATTTAAGATTAAGAGAAAATTTTCAATCCCAATCAATTCTTCTTTCAATCTCAATCCCAATTAGAATGAGGTTGCGATTGAAAGAATTTCCTCAATTCCAATTGGAATTTATTTAAATCTCAATCTCAATCTCCCTCTATCCCAATAGCAAACTTTTCTCTCACTTTCCTTCCAATTTCCTTCAGCATCCAAACGTCTCTACCAATTGTCGTTCATGCCTTCTTCAATACCTCATTTTCATCTCCCTTCATTGTTGTCCACCTCTTCTTGTTGCTTATGCATTCTCTGTAAGGCCTCTGGCAAACTTTCATTTCCCACCATTTTTTTTTTTTTTTTTTTTTGCCTTGTTGCTTTCCTTCTATTTTCCCATCAAGAAATATGACATTAATGATGAATTTTCCATTCGAGGGAACCTCAATTGCCTAGAAAAAATCATCTTTGCTTTTGAGGTTCTTCTTTTATATTTTTACAAAAGAAAGATACAAAATGGATCCAAAAATTTTGGTGTAAGATTGAAACAAATCATCACAACATTTTCGAACAAACAATTTGTGAATCCGGGAATCAAACAAATAATTTTGAATTTTTGAATTTGTGATAAACTTGGGAAATATATTGTGAAAGGATGGTTTCAGCATTTTAATAGTATTATGAGGTTATTTTTATTTTTTTCTCTTGCCTAAAATTTTATCGAAAATTATTAACAAAACCTACTGGAAGGTGAGAATTTGTCAAGGGTGGTAATTTGACGTTCTAACACAGTTCAAGTGGGAACTAATCATTCTCTCTTTAGATAATAATAGCAAATAAAAGGATAAATATATAGAGGAAATGATGAGAATATTTACAGTATAGGAATATTTCAAGGAATAATTCTTGCATTTTCTAATAGCAACCCCTAGAAAACCATATGAATTCATCTCTTTACAATCACTTTCAAAACTTGTCGTCCTAAATATTAAAACAAAAAATTTACAATATATTCATTGCTTTGGAGGTAGGCATTGAGTGGTTATTTTGGTAGAATAAAGATTACTTTGGAAAAATTTTGTAAGTTTAAGCGTTTCCTTCTATCTGTTCATATGTTATTATATTAAATACAGTGTTTGCGTTTGATTTTGAATTTTTTAGATTAACTGTACAGATTTATATTAAAAGGTAAAATTGTTTAAGTGTATGTACCATTGTCTGACAATTGTGTTCCACAATTAATGTCAATTAATGTAACACCCACTAATACATCTCAAAGACAAATTGGCCTTTTTATATGTATTCATAATCATGTGTGTGTGACATAAATTAGGTATTAAAATTAATGTCAAATATGAAATTTTAAATTGATGAAAAATTGTATATAAACAGTGCATATTTATTCATCCAATACCATGTCAGTAAAATAAATGATGTGTCATATGTGAAATTTAAAATAGCATACAATCGCGCATAAGGTGGTGTATGCCCATGCATTCGATTATTGATAGATGTAGTATCCCACTTCAAACGCATATTCTTAGTGGGAAAATGTACCTGAAGCGACATATTGACTTTCTAAACTTTCAAAACAAGCTTTAGATAAAAGACACAACCTAATAAAACAATAAAATACTCATAATATGAATCAAGAAAAATGTATGCAAAATGTTGTCTAGTTACTTACATGAAATCCAATGAAATGTCATCTTCCACATAGTTGAGCACCTTTCCTCAAATTCTCATCTCTAACAAACTATTCGAAGTCCCTAAACTTAATCCTTATACAAGCACAAAACATAGGCGGTACATTTGTCATCTACTAATTGTAATGACTACATGTACATCCATACCTTATGCTCATGTACAAGCATGGCCATTATTGTCACAATCATGACTAAACTCTTTATGCATGAGGGTACTCCTTATGTATGTTTGTACCTAAATATACCTATGCACAGGCATGACCACCATGTCATGACCATGGCTCAACTCTTAAATTGAATTTCCAAAACTAACCATATCACAATCGTGCAACATTAGGTTCATGGGCATTTGTCCATGAGGGATGCAAGAGCATACACCTTATAATATACAACTGTATATCTTGTTACAGGCTTGCGACCATATGCATATGCACAACCATTTCATCATCAATCTCTGATCATGTACGATTGTGACTAACTTTACATGTCACAACCACAAGTATGTCATAAAGGTAAATTGGTCTTTTTATTATTATAAATTAATTATGCTTAAATTTTGGAGTCAAAGTGACATATACAATTGTGAAGGGCAAATTTGTATTTGAATGCACGATTTTAAATTTGATAAGTGTTAAAGGATGTACAACTGTGCATGAAGTGGTGCATGCTTGTACACCTGATAATAATGAGCAATGCTAGTTAGATGCGATAAATGCCTATCCATATAGAGATGTACAATCATGTATGCAGTTTAAACTTTGGATAAGCATGCTTTTAAAGATCATATGATGTGGTGTTCATGGATTAATCAATTGAATGACCATGCAGAGAATTTCCACAATCGTGGGTGATGTTATTTGATGAAAAATATAAAAGGAGATGATAAGTCATTGAGGCATAATATTTTTGTTATTAACAAACTTCAAATAAAACATAGTGATAAGGAGATTTTGTGAGTATATTGGGGTCACCGAAGAAGGTCAGAAGACTTAAGAAAGCAAAATCTTACCTTAGCCACAAAAAGACATAACATCGTTGAAGGTCAGGTAAGGAGGCTTGATCTTATTGATTATGAATATATAACTATTTTGTAAAAATGATGTGTTGTGATAATCTATAATCTACTTACAATCAATATGTTATTAAAATTTTAAAATTGTTATTTCATTGCGTGCATGTTTTTTTGACACTATAATCTCTTGGTAATTTATACAGTAGTTTATCTTTTGCATAGGTTATGACTTGTGCAATTAAATACAAGACTCCAATTGAAACTTGAAGTGATTTAAAGCCAACTGTAAAACATCTAAAAAATTATGGATCATTGTGTTATATGCATATTCTTGTTGAAAAAAGATGTACGTTGCAAGAAAAAATTGAAAAAGGAATTTTTCTTAGTTATAGCTCTCAAACCAAAGCCTATAGAGTATTTAATCTCAACACTAAGAGATTGTGATTTGCAAGGATGTTAAGTTTAGTGAAATACACAATCGAATTAGGAAGATTCAAAGGTGGAGAAGAAGTTTGCATTAGCTACTCCTCCTATTGAAGTTTTTGATTTAGATGAAGCATAAAAGGAGTTGAATGATAATTACAAGATATTTATGAGAGTTGCAACTTTGTTGCCATTGAGACACAAACTTTGATAAGGCTTCCAAATAAATGTTGTTATGAAGAAGGATATGCATATGATTGAGAAAAATAAAACCTGATAGTTGATTCAAGATCTCAAAACAAAAAAGTTATTGGAGTAAACTGGGTGTATCGAATTAAGCTAAATCCAGACAACTCAGTTCATAAGCATAAAGCTAAATTGGTGGTTAAAGACTTTGCTCAAACAACTTGGGATTGATTTCAATGATATTTTTACTCCATTTGCATGACATGACAACATTAGACTTCTAATTTCTCTTGCATCTAAACAAGGTTGATAGATATTTCAAATGGATTTAAAGTTAGACTTTCATGATGGGTACATAGAGGAAGAATATTTGTCAAATAACCAAATGAGTTTATTGTCAAAGGTAAAAAAAGATAAGTACATAAGCTTAAAAAACTTTGTACGGGCCAAAGCAAACTTCAAAAGTTTGGTACAATTGAATCGATGATTATTTTACCAAACAGGGATTTAGGAGTCCAAATGAAGCAATTTTACGTGTGAAAGGGGAAAAACATTCCGATTTGGTAATTAGTTATGTTGATGATAGTTTGGCCACAGGAGGTAACTCGTAGGAAATTCAGAAGACAAAAATATTTTCTTACATCTCTATCAATTTGAACCCCAGCATGTTAGTGGGCAAGTAATTTTAGGCCAAAACTGTGTTGTAGTTGTGATTTTAGCCCTACATAATTAGCTCCAACCAGGTTAATAGTGATCTTTGCAAGTCTTCTAAGTCAGATCCACTTGGAAACTTTTGCTTATGTGTTTATTTTGTTTCTCTGGTGGCCCTAAAATTGCAAGCGATTGAGACAATATAGTGCCTGATTTATACGGCAAACCAATGAACTAATAAATACATGTTACGTGAATATTCAATTTAGGAACCAATAATAATATTAACTCAAAAAATAGAAGAGGGAAATAGTGCATGTGACACATATATATATTGGTTAATTTATTTTCATAGTTAATATGATACCTCAGCTGGATGAGAAATAGTCCTCTGCATATGGTTGTAGGCTTTGCATCAACTGTTTTAGGTAGCTTCTCCTTTTCTTACGCACCTGCAATTAATTACTCTTCATTTCCCCGGTTGTCATGGCAACTAATTTCTTTGAATTGGTCTCAAATGCAAATTTTTCCCAATATTTTATGAATCTGATATTGTCTATGATCTTTGCAAGTCTTCCAAGTCTAGTCAGCTTGGAAGCCTTTGCTTGTTCCTTTAATTTTTTCCTTAAGTCTCAACCCCTGACCTTTTCTTGCCCCAAACTTGAGAGCGGTTGATCCAATACTGTAAGTCATAAATACAACAAACCAATCAACCAAAAATGCACGTTACATGAATATTCATTTAAGAGCCCCTAATCACATTTAGTGTTAGAACTAGATGAGGAAAATAATGCATACGTCGGATAAACATGTTAGTTTATTTTATAGTTGATGTGATGCTTGTAGTTACACGCTTGCATCAACTATTTTGTTATACGCTTGTAGTCTATTAAAAATAATTTCAAATTCGAAATTGAATTCAATTATAATCAGGAATATGCCTCATCATTTGTACTGATCTTCGTTTTGGAGAAGGATCTTAATCAGATCGTGTTCTGGAGTAGCTTAATCAGTAAGTGAAAATGTAGAGCACTTCTATGAAAATGTAAGTGAAAAGAATTACTTCTATGAGAAGATTTAAATTGAATATATTATGTGAAATGCCGCATTTTCTTAGCTTGGAGATCAAAAAACCGTGTCGCATAAGCCACACTGATAAGAAGCTTCCAGTCCAGAGGACTAACACAAAGATCAAGTCCCCTCTGAAACGTCCATGAAGGAAAATTCTTCCCTCAAATCCTCCAATGAATCGGGTAATTTGAAAGATTGAACCGAAAATTCTTCTGTTGTAGTTTCAAAAGCAATGGACTCTTTTTCGAGTTAGTACATCATAGAAGTTACGTCATACATAGACTTTGCATGAAGCACTGTGATCATAGTCATGGTTAAGTAAGTCCAACCAAGGAAATTTCTTCAGAAACACTTTATACAACAATTGGAAGATCAGCTTTAATGAATTGCAGATATCACAAAGGTTTCACTTGGTGGAAAAAATCACGATCAAGTATTGGAAATTGATGTCTCTTGACCGTAAAAATATGCAACTATGTTCGTAAATAAAGTGTATTTACCCACATTATCCTTGTTCAGGTTGCATATCTGTATCACCTAAAGCCTCTTCTCCCGAAATGCAGTTGAGCAACGAATCAAGCATCTTTCATTGAGAGGCTGAGATAGCAATAAGGATTACTGTTAAAGAATGTTGAAATAAAAAAATTAAAAATAAAAATCTTATAATTACCATTTACTGTTCAATCTTATATTATCCGCCCAGCCAAATCCTTTCCATCGGTAACACATAGTTCTTTCTGTGACTGTCATCATTCTTTTAATCTGTTTCATTAGTTTCGATTTTCATTTGCTATTTTCTTTTTCATTTTGTTGTAGTGGCTATATTTTGGGCTATAAGCTCATTACGTTGTCATCCTTCATTTTCATAATAACTTAGGCTGCATATTAAGGAATGTTATGCTAACAGAACAAAGTCAGTCCAGGGATTTCTTACGATTTGTCTATTTTTATTTCTGTTTTGAAAGTTTGGTGAATGATGTGAGTTTGATTTGTTAAGCTTGTATGAGCTTCGATGGTGTTGTACATTAATCAATCTTCACAAACAAACAATAATCACAGCAGAAAAATGAAGTGGACAAACAAATTTTTACAAGCACATTGTTCACTGATGGATAATGCATAACGTTGCCATTACCGTGAAGTGAACGAAACCAAATTTATTAAAGATTATGCAGAGAAAAAACAGAGGAAGAAGAATGAGAGAGCTGAAGATAAAAATGAAGCTTGATTGACATTCATTACAACAAAAGCTTTTATACAAACAAAAGTACAACTCTATCACACTATAATTAAAGAAGGTCATACATAAACAGAAAAGTAGTGTTAAAATTGTGGATCATCACAGAATTTTAACACAAACCATGCATACTGCAACAACTATCAACTAACACAATGACATGACATTACCAAAAAAACTTAAATGACTTCAACTAGTTAACACTCCTCCTCCTTTGAGGTCATTGACACAAACCTTTCTCTTAAATTTTCAAACTACATTTTCGGAAGAGCTTTAGTAAATATATCAGCTAGTTGATCACTTGAATTACAGTGAATCAATCTGATTCCTTCCATCTTCTTAGCTTCAGGCAATGAATGATACTTAACACTTATGTGCTTTGTTCAACCACGTAGAACAGGATTTTTAGTGATAGCTATTGTTTTGTTGTCAACATAAATGTTAGATTTTGATCCATCCAAGAGAAGTTTACGTAACCATTTTGCTTGACTTGCTACACTTACAGCTTCCATGTACTCAGCTTTAGCAGAGGACTAAGCAACAATCTCTTTTTTTTTTTTTTTTTGGAATTCCAGCGAAACACAGTGCTACTGAATGAAAAACAATACCCGAAAATGCTCTTTGAATCATCCAAGTAGCTAGCACAATTGCTATCTAAATATCCAACAAGCTTGTCACTATGATCTTTCGAAAACCATAAATCATAGTTGGTTGTACCTCTGATGTATCTAAGAACAAGCTTGGCAGAATTCATATGAATCTTGCTTGGAGACAGAATAAATCTTGACAATAGGGAAGTGTTGAACATTATATCAGGCCTACTTCATGGCAAATAAAGCAAAGTTTCCTACAATGCTTCGATAAATTCCTGCTTCAAGCAACACATTAGAATCATCTTTTTTTAATTTTTCATTCACAGCCAAGGGTGTAGCTACTGGCTTACAAGAATTCATGTGGAACTTTTTCAGCAAGTCCTCAGCTAGTTAACACACATGCAAACAATTTTTATCTGTCAGTTGTGTTGAAAACTAACCAATTTTTGTTGCTGCCATAACTTCCAACTTTTAAAGGTAGCAAGTGAAAAAATTGACCTTACAGTTACCAATTTTGCCATTGGACTCCGTATAATCCAATCTATAGCTTTGAGGGAAACCACATGCAATGAGCTACATCTATCAATTGAGTCATCCGATTATTTTTATTATTATTTTTTTTGTAATTAAAATTATATTAACCAAAAAAGAGATAAGCCCAAAACAAACTACGCACAACGAGAAAAACCCGCTTGCAAAAAACACCTCGAACTACAACTAAAGACTATTCACAAATATATACAAAAAAATTGCCTTAACCCTGTACAAATTAACATAATTTTATCTAGAGAAATATTCAACCAACCATAACAAGGCAAAAGCAACATACAGAGGAGAAAGCCGAGAGGACCAATTGGACAAGAGGCTAGCAAGCTCAGAACCAGCAGCCAAGACTCCAGGCTCCTCCAAAAACCACCACAGTTTGATTCAGCTGCCATCAAATGTGTATAAATTTCAGCCCAACAGCACCACTTGAGAGTAGAAAACTCAGCCTTCTTGAGAGGAAAATGTTTCAGCCATCCAGTAAAAAACCAGGGAGGACTTGGCAATTTGGAGGATAAAAAGAGCCGGCAGTGTGCAAAAGCAAAGCTAATTTTTCCAAGAGTTTCTCCAACCCATGCAAACTTCAATTCCTGCCACCCAAGACACCAAAGTGCAGCCGGAGGAGCTTGTGACATCATGTCTTGGTGAGCCAAAACATTGACCCAAACAGCCTTCAGAGACATATGAATCAAGGCCCAGAAAATGGTTAAAACAACAAACAAAATCTGGAAAATTTCCCAGAATTGACTGTTCACAGAATAACATCCATGAACAGTGCAAGCAGATTGAGCAGCCAAATCTTCGAAAAACGCCTTCCGAAAGTCCGAACCCTGGCGAACGTGTCCCCGCAAATGTATCTAATTGCATACCATCTGAAATTCCTCATTTTGCACTTGAAATGCTTGAAACCACCAAAATGGATCTTGAGATGAAATATTTTGTCAAAAGAGAAAACTTGCCTAAACAAGACAACCCTTGCTAATCCTCCTTATGAGGGACAACAAGTACCCACATGTTTGTCTGGTTGCATGACTTCTAAATCTCCTTATGTTGCATTTAAAAGACTTGATTACTCCACAATAGTCAAGGACATGAAAAGAAGAGCATTGCCAAAGACAGCAAATCTGGTTAATGGCTATGGTAAGCGTGCTTGGCCTTAAGGGATAGGCCCAACAAAACAATGTTAGACAAAAGAAGAAGCCCTGCAAAACAAATAACTTGTTAGTAATAATCACATCTTTCCCACCAAGTTTGGTTACCACCTCCAAAAAGACTCTCCAACTCTCTCACCAGCTAGCAGCAAGCCTAAAACCCCCAATATTCACTCTAACATCTTTCCCAACAGACCCATCCCCTCAAAATTGTCTATCTCAAGGCTCTAGTAACCTCCCCTCCCTTCCTTAGGAAAAAATAGTCTCATGGTTTTTGAAGATACACAAAGGAAGAGACCAACAACTAGCAAGAGTTATATTGAGGTTAGAGACAGAAAAGTTACTCAACTTCGCTCCTTTATCTTTAATGACTTTCTTCACATTAACACAAACCCTCTCTTTAGGCAAGACACCCCTCGAGAAGACTATATTATTTCTCTCTCGCCATATACTGTAAACAACACCTAGACTCATCTTAGCTATGGTAGCCCTAAACAAATTCCCTTTCCACTCTTTTAAAATTTCCTCAATACATTCATCCCACCCTTGGTCCCCATAACTCAAATTGCTCTGATTAAGAATTTCACACCAAATGAATTGACTGTAAGAACACTGAAGAAAAGAGATGATCTATGTTTTCATCATGTTTATCACACAACACACAAGTAGTATTAGAACATAAGTCATATCTTTGTAACTTGACACGACTGATCAACCTCCTCCATAGAGCGAGTCATAAAATTATGGCGTGTTTAGGAATGAACTTCTTGTGCCAGGTAAAGTGAGCCCAATCCACCAAGTCATTCTTCTCTCTAAACTCATTCCAAGCAGAATTTTTGAAAAGCTTGTCATCCCTGCTTGGCTTCCAAATAACTCTATCCCTCCCCCTGTAAGAATGCATAGTATAGCTACCTTCACCTCAACCATCTCACCAGACCTAGCCACCGGACATTTCCATTCTCCTTCCTCAATGATCTCTTTGACTTTCGCATTCTTCCTAATCCTCGAGTCATGGATAACTCTATCACCGTACTTTTTAACAAAGGTGTCATGGGAGTGCCAATTATCTCACCAAAGGAAGGTGTCCTCACCATTTACCAATTATATATCCAACCTTGGTTTACATCTCATCTCTCAACTTAAAGAGTTTCTTTCACCATCACAGACTATCACTACTGCATTGAATATTCCAAAAGCTCTTATCTTTGACTCTGTTTTTTCTAGCCCAATCAACCCATATGGAGGATTTATCCCTACGAACAATATTTCACAAATGTTGTGCCATAGCAGCCCTGTTCCAGTCTTTACTTTTTTTAATCCTTAAGCCACCCTCCTCACATGGCTTACAGACCTCATCCCAAACGACTTTAACTTTTCCAAAGTTAACCTCCCCCCTGCTCCAGAAAAAATTATTAAATTTAGCATCAATTTCCTTAAGAATTTTGTTAGGAAAAAAAAATGCGTCACCCAAAACACAAGTCATCTGATTTTTTCCTCAGTCAATAAATCCATTTTAGGTGACTAACTTGCAATTTTCTAGTTTTGGCACAAGCTCCCATCTCTTTTTTTTTTAAAGCTTCAATTTCTTGTTGCATGCTTGCTTCCCATTCTTGATAGCCCTTATCTTCTTCATAGCATTCAAGTTCTTCTTAATTTAAATTTTCAGTAGAGAAGCATGAAGTCACAGGACAGTTATTGAGTTGCACTTCATAATCTTTAAGGTCATCTAGTTGTCTTCTCTCTTTGGTTGATTTGCTAATTATCTGTCCACCATATTCCGAATTTGAAGCATTCAGTCGTAGAGCTGGAAACTCATAAATTCTTGCAGAATCATTATTACAAGATGCTTGTGAATTAGTTTGAGGGAAAAACTCCATATTATCTTGATCATCGTAACAAGTAGCATTTTTTACAATTAAATTTTGGAAGAATACCAAGATGACACCTCATCAAATACATCTCTAGATGTGACGAATTTCTTTGTCTTTGGATCAATGTCATAGCCACCAAAGAGGCACTCCTTTGCTATTGGATCAAGTTTAATTAGATTAATTTTAGAGATATAAACATAGCAAACTGAACCAAACACTCAAAAGTAGTTTACGTTTGGTTTTACATCATTCACAATCTTAAATGTAGTTTTTTCTTTACTTGGCCATGGAGATAGCCTATTTATCATGTGACATGCAAATTGAATCACTTCTGCCCGACGTTCTCGAGAAAGGTTCTTCTCAGGAGGTCAAGAAAAACTTGTTGATGTGAGATGTGCCGACTTCCTTTCTATAACCCACAAACCCATATTTAATCTTCCTTGCTAATTGATGTTCTCAAAGCAAACAAAGCTTTTTCCATATTTAATCTTCCACTTGGTTCGTGATTTAACATTGTCAATAGTGTATATAGGAATCTCTGTATTAGCCCCGACAACTAATTACCATAGGTTTTGACTTTGAAGGTAAGCTTGTGTACAAGTTCTCCCCTACTTGTAGTTTGTGCCCACAAGCTTTTCAACACCATAACTCGTATGATAACTATTTTCTCCATTGACTAACTCCATCTTGCAAGACAAATTTGATAAAGTAGAATAGAGAAAAATTAGTCTTGCTATGATTCGACGAAATAAATGAAAGGTAGGAATTAATTTTTGGAGACAGTGATATTTGGATACGAAACTAAATCTGATAGACTCCTTGAAAAAATAAACACTCACTACTTCCTAAAATAATACTCACTACTTGCACTACTTCTACCCACTACCCACACAAAATCTTATCAGAGTAGAGTAAGATTGAATTTGAATCAAATATAATTCAAATTCAGGCTAATTTAACATCTCAAGTCTAGTCTTAGTTTACTTAAGTCGAATTCGATTCAGTTGGACTTGTCATACGCTTCAGTTCATCAAAATGATATTGTTTTTATGCATATTAATTAAAACGATATTGTTTTTTATCAAAATAAAATCATTTTAGTCAATTTTACTTGAATTTCTTCAGTTTATGAGTTTCAAGAGTCAAGTTCGTTACAGTCTTGAGCTCATGAACTTACAAATGTTAGATTCAAAAACAAATTAAGCTTAATCATAAATCAATTCAACTCAAATCAACTTTAGAATAAAGTGAAAGACTCTTATTTAACAACTCATTATTGAGGAGGTCAAATCCAAAATTGTAATAGCAGGAAATTAACTTACTAGGTAATAAATTAAAACCCTAAGTTACAAGATGCGCTAATTTGTATAATACGTCAAGACAACTCATAGCTAATTGAAGGACAACATAGACTACCAAGTGTCTTAGATGAATAACCTGATGCAAATGCTTTCACGCAATGCAACAGTGTGCATATATTTATATAAGGACTCATAAAAACCAAAAGTGAATACAAGTAATCATGATTTGACAAAAACACTTGTTTATTTTTAAAGGAAGAACTTGGTTTAAAAAGAACCATCAATGTTTAATATTCTATCAGCTGGGAAGCCCAGAGACAAAATGTTGCAGTCAATTGATGTGCAGATGAATCTTGGAAGCTCCCCAATCCAGCTGCTAAAGACTATGAGGCTACTATTATAATTTCATCTTTCATTAGATTACAAATTTGTGGTCATGGAGGTTGCTTGCAGAAGTAAATTTCATTGATGTATCTTCAGCCAGGCCGGCAACAAAAATAAGTTAGATTAGTTGATTCAAATGGTTGAATAATGACTAGAATGGTTCAATGGTTAAAAGTCAAAATTAATTTATAGCATAAACAAAGACATTCAAGTGTCTTCTTGTTCAATCAAACAGGATTCGGGCTTAGATAGTTTTATTGCGCAAAACTCAAGCTGTTGTTAAAACTTCTATAGTTTCTGGGAAAATGAAACATTTTACACATATGGCTCCTGTGCTTCTTTATCATTTCTATTCATTGATTCTTCTGTTATTGTCAATTTCCTGTGGTGCACAAAGCTATGCAAATGTGTCGTTAGATTCATCTCTCACGGCGTCTGACAAAGACTCTGAGTCGCCTTCCTGGGTGTCGCCTTCTGGTGATTTTGCTTTTGGTTTTAGAAAAATTGACAATCAGGGCTTCTTACTAGCCATCTGGTTTAACAAAATACCAGAAAGAACCATTGTCTGGTCAATCAACAGAGATAATTATGTGCAAAGTGGGTCAAAGGTTGAACTCACCAGAGATGGCAATTTTGTTCTCACTGATTCTACGGGAAAGCAGACGCAAATAGCCGCACCTGGTGCTGCTGCTGTTGCCTATGCAGCCATGCTTGACACCGGAAACTTTGTTCTGGCAAGCGGAGATTCAGTCAATTTGTGGGAGAGTTTTGATTATCCAACGGACACAATACTTCCCACACAGATAATGAATCAAGGAATGACACTCTATGCTCCTATCTCGGATACAAATTTTTCAACTGGAAGATTTATGCTCTACCTACAAAATAATGGAAATCTCCAATTACTCACCACAAGTTTCCCACTTGATACACCGAATTTTGCTTATTGGTCAACTTCTACGACAGGTAGTGGCTTCCAGCTGATCTTCAACCAGTCTGCCTCCATATATGTTATAGCCAAGAACCAAAGCATAGTCAATATGATATCGTCAGATACAGCATCAACACAAGACTTCTACAAGAGAGCCACTGTTGACAGCGATGGAATTTTCAGGCTATATATCTACCCAAAGAGCACAGCTGCAGCTGGTGGGAAGTGGCCTATGCGTTGGTCCACTTTGTTCTCTACTCCATCAAACATATGCCTGGCAATTCGAGAAGATACAGGCAGCGGCGCCTGTGGCCTCAATAGTTACTGCAGTTTGGGAGAGGATTCGCGAAAGCTGTGTCAGTGCCCTTATGGTTACACCTTCGTGGATCAAGATGATGTGATGAAGGGATGCCAGCGAAACTTTGCTCCACAGAGTTGTGAAAAAGCATCCGAAGAAATGGGTCTTTTTGAGTTAAGAGCTCTGCCTAATACAGATTGGCCTCTGAATGATTATGAATATTATCAAGCAGTAAGTGAGGACTGGTGTAGACAGGTTTGCTTGAGTGACTGTTTCTGTGATGCTGCCATTTTCAGAGATGCAGAATGCTGGAAGAAGAGAGTTCCTCTGTCAAATGGGAGGGTTGATCCGAGCACTGGAGGGAAAGCCTTGATTAAAGTAAGGATAGATAACTCCACTTCAGATCCAGCTTCAAAGAAAATTGAAAATTCGACATTGATCTACATTTTATCAGGACTATTGGGTAGCTCAGCCTTTCTAAATCTCTTCTTCCTGCTAGCAACCTGTTTTTTCTTTTACCGTTTGAATCAAAGGAAGCTGAAAACTCCTCGGCCAGAAAAAGGCATGCCAGTCGTAAACCTGCAAAGTTTCACTTACAAAGAACTGGCGGAAGTTACTGGGGGATTTAAGGAAGAGCTTGGCAGTGGTGCTTTTGGAACCGTTTATAAAGGAGTTATAGCAAATGAGAACAATAAATTTGTTGCAGTAAAGAAGTTAAACAAGGCAGTGACTGAAGGTGAAGAAGAATTCAAAGCAGAATTGACTGCAATTGGACGAACAAATCACAAGAACTTGATGCAGTTACTGGGATTCTGCAACGAGGGGCAACACCGCCTGCTCGTCTATGAATACATGAGCAATGGGTCTTTATCAGGCTTATTATTTGAAGACTCAAAGCTGGATTGGTACAAAAGGATGCAGATTGCTTTTGGAATTGCCAGAGGGTTGTATTACTTACACGAAGAGTGCATCAATCCAATCATGCATTGCGACATAAAACCTCAAAATATTCTCCTCGACAACAATCTTACAGCACGGATATCTGATTTTGGGTTGGCCAAGCTGTTGAAAGTAGGCCAGACTCACACCACGACTAAAATAAGGGGAACCAAAGGATATGTTGCCCCCGAATGGTTCAAGAACCTGCCTGTCACATCTAAAGTTGATGTTTACAGCTTCGGAATTCTGCTGCTCGAGCTTGTTTGCAGCAGAAGAACTTTTGATATTAATGTAGAGGAAGAATGTCAAATTGTACTTGCAGATTGGGCATACGATTGCTTTAGAGAAGGTAGATTGGACTTGTTAGTGGAGAATGATGAAGACGCCATGGAAGACATGAAGAGGGTAGAGAAATTTGTGATGATCTCAATCTGGTGCATTCAGGAGGATCCATCATTGAGACCAACTATGAAGAAAGTTGCTCAGATGATGGAAGGAGCAGTTGAAGTCTCTATTCCTCCAAATCCATACTCATTTATCAGTTCAATATAAATCCTTTCACACCTTAAGGTCATGTTTCAACACATCATGCATGTTGAATTGCCAATAAAATTTGTCTGATCAGCCAAATGAGGAAGACAATTGTTCACATAACCAAATTTTCAGAAGAATTACCATGCACTATGTCTTCGGTTGAAAACGTGCATTGCTGTAGGTAAAAATATATATTTCATTTCATTCTCCACCTTATTGTTCACAAACTCATTTCATAAGCATCGAAAATGATCAGGTTGGATAAAAAAGAAATCAGCAGTGACACCCATAGATAAAGATTGATGAAGATATTGAGTATCTGACATCTTATATCATTTGATAATGAAAAAAGTTCGATGAAGATGTTGAGTATCTAACATCTCATATTGTGTGTGAATAATAAGAAAAAATTAGCTAAATAAATTGTGAGCAAATGCTACCACGTCCAATAATAAGAAAATATTAATTAAATAACTCATGAATTCTTAAACTATTAAAATACATTTTCAGTTGTAAATAAAACTGTTGGACCAAATGTGAAATTAAGATTATTATATATCCAAAGCGAACAATATTTTAATAATGAATTAAGTCATTAGACCAGATACAATGTAACATCTCAGGGTTAGTTTGGTCTTTTCAGCATCTAATCTGGGTTCAGTTTGAGATTTCTGAGTATTTTAGGGTTGTGAGAGAGTTTGGGGGTGAAATAGGGGTTTTTGTTAAATTTGGTGGCTTGGGCATGGATCCGTTTGGGTGGATTTGCATGCGAGCGCGGGAAAATGACATTTTTGTAATTTTTCCGGGATGCAAGACCGTGTGTGGTAGATGCACGCCCGTGCATGCACATTTTTCCAGCTGTCTTGGTTTTAAGTCGAGCTTATCTATTTCCAAACTCATTTTCACCCAAAGTTTGGCTTTGATTTTCAAAGAACCTTAACCCTAGAAGTGGTGAGCAGCTTTCAGGACCTTCCAATCTAGCTTGATTTTGTGCTTGGCTAGTGAGAGAAGCATGTCTAAACGTAGGTGCTTCTTACCTCTTTCCCTTGCGGTTTTGATTGTGTTTGATGCATGTTTTGGTTGAGATGAGTTCGATTCCAGCATGCTTGTGATGCTTTATTACACATATATAATGATTTGAGATGATTATGATGATGATTGATGCATATGTTTATGCTTATGTGTGAGAAAGTATGTTTATATATGTTTATGCTGTGGATTGGATGATTGGCTTGAGATTTGAGTTGCTGAAAGTGTTATTATGCTTATTGGAAGTGTTGTGCATGTGATATATGCTTAATTTGAGTTTGAATTGCGTTTGGCTGGGAATCGAATTGATTCCAAGGGGTTACGCAAGTGCAGAGCAGGACGCACACCCGTGCACACTGCGTAATCTGTATGGTCACGGTCGTGTTTACGTGCCGGCACGTACCCTAATTTGCAGGGTCACGACCGTGCATAGTTCATGCACGCCCGTGCACCTAGTGAAAATGAGAAATATGCTTGAAATTTCAGAACCTTACACGACCAAGAGTACGACATGGTCACGGTCCTATGCACGTTCATACACGCCCATGCACACGACACGCATGCCCGTGCGTCAGGCAAAAATTAGAAAAATAAGCTTTAATTGAGAAATATGCACAATAAACCCTATCCAATGGATAGTAAACAGTAAAATGAGCTCAAATGCATCATACATACAGCATAGCATGACATGTCATCCAGTGTTTTCAGAAATGGATCCAAGGATCTGAATTCATGTTTTCAGTTGAAAAACACAGTTTTCAGAGGTGAATACGAGGGGGCACTTGTGAGTTTCAGCACCCGTGACACCAGGAGTTATATGCTCATTACTAGCCCTATGTATTGGCATGTGCCGGATTGCTCAGCTAGCAGTTTAGGTTTCCTGATCCCAGGATCAGATGTAGTTTAGCACGAGACGCTCAGTTCAGTTCAGTTTTCAAGCCCAGGCCTGATGGCATCACGTGGGTCACATGGCCAAGGTGTTGAATCCCTGTATTCATCAGTCTGCGCAGCACAGTTTTCAGCATAGCATGTACCCCAGGGTACTCAGTTTTCAATACAGCTTTCAGATAAAGCTTTATATGATTTTCAGATATGGGATCTCAGGATCCAACAACAGTTTTCATAAACAGTTTTCAGAAAACTATTTTCAGCATACAAGCCCAGACTTAGTTATGATTTCAGCATGTTATCATATCATGTCATGATTATATGACACAGTGCATATCATTCAGAGAATGATAAGACAGTAAGAAACTGTAAATGATCAGAATATGAAACAACGTGTAAAAGACACGAACAGTAAAACATCAGAACATGATAAGCCACGTAATGACACGTGTATTTCAGAAATCAGATCAAAACAGTTCAGTTTATGATTTCAGTCAGAGTTCAGTGTGTCAAGTTTGACCTCTCAGATTACTCTTCACTCTAGGTTGTTTACGTATACTCATATACGTATTTTACGATCCGGTATGAGGTAGTATCCGATCTGTGAAGATGAAAATGCTAGAGTGTGATTTTCAGTTGAGTCTGTTCTGTGTGTGTTGAGGTGGCAATCCTTCGAGAAGGGTTGGTTTAGGGTCAGAGGATATGAAGTGCTTATTGGATGATTTTATCACTCACTCCCTACTTTCCTTTCTCTTGCAGGTGAGTTGTAGGGAGCTGGGAGGAGGAGATGGATGCTGTTTGGGATCCATTATGCTTCAGTTTTATTTGTATGCACACGTATATGTTTTTTGCAAATACTTTTAATATAATCAGTTTTTATTTGGGCATGTATATATGTATGTATACATTGTACTACAGGTCTTCCGCTGTGATATTTCAGTTCAGTTAAGTATTTTGATTGAGTATTATTAATCATATTTTCTTTATTTATTTATTATTATTTTATTAAGCAGTGAACAGTAATACATTTCTGAGGTGTCTTACATACAACATCATGATAAACTATGTGTCCAAAACAAAAAAAATCTTGATAATAAGTCAAACTATTGAACTATATATTATTGATGATATTATAACCATTTTGCGCGCCCTCTTAAATAATATGAGGCAAATCTTTACAAAAACATTGAGTCTTATTGTTCCTGGAAAGGGGATGAATATAACACTACTAAGAAAATTTTACATTGATAAAACAGAAAAAGAAAAAAAGATATATCTTAGCCAAAATACTGAGTCTAATAATAATGTTAAGACAAATCTTGACTAGAATGTTATTTCGTAATATGATAGGGCAAACCTCAATTAAGAAATTTAAATCTCATAACGATAGTATAGAAAATCTCAATGACAACGTTGAGTCATATAACATACTAAAATCTCTTTATTCGCCAAGTACCACTCAACTCATTCAAGTTTCACACAATTGGTATGCTAAAATCCCGTCAAGAACCTGCTAGAAGATCGTATCCCACAGTGGAAATCACAAAACTAACATGCAAAGAGAAAACACTAAGAGAATGAACAAAAAGGAAGTAGCTCAAGCTGCAAAAAAATAAAGGACTTTTTTAGGGAAAGATCAGTCAATAGCCTTGAGTTCAACCAAAGGAAACTACTCATAAATTGATGAAATCTTTATATGCATGTATGCATAAAAAAAGACAGTAAATGCATTAAAAAGAGACAAAATTTTAATGGATAATGTTATCATAGTCGAAGGTGAACCCATTTCAGGGAAAATGTAATAATAGCTTATGAGACATGGGAAGGTTATAATTTTGAGGATTCGATATTTATTTGTGAATGTCTGACGAGCAAAATGCACTTTACATGAGCAAATTGAAAGACAATATTCAGGCTTTCCTTGCCTAGTTAAAAGAGACAATTACAAATGCCTAGTATGGGAAAATTTAAGCAATACATGTTTCGACTAAAGTTTGACTGATGAAAAATAAGCAAATAGTTGCCATTTGTAGGAGCCCAAACGATAAAACATCATTCAAAAAATTTTAAAAAATCAATCGTTAAATTTAGCTGATAAAAAAAAAATTTTTATTTTTTTAAATAAAAAAAACTTAAAAATTTAATGGTCAATCATCATCCTATTTTCAATTGCAAGCATTTTATCATTTTTTAATGCA
This sequence comes from Anacardium occidentale, assembly GCA_026122585.1. Lineage (NCBI taxonomy): Eukaryota > Viridiplantae > Streptophyta > Magnoliopsida > Sapindales > Anacardiaceae > Anacardium > Anacardium occidentale. The sequence continues at coordinate 142,840 of JAJEJH010000169.1, forward strand.
CAAATGCGCCAATTTCGCAGCTATCACAAATGTTTCTGTCCAATTTCTATCTTTTAGTGTTTGCTAGTTCCCATTAACAATTGCCCTTTTTTTTTTTTTTTTTGGGTGCTGGGGGAATCCGGCCATATAACTCAGTCAACCTGCAGTCCATCAAAAGGTTAACCCAGGGTAACAATTGCAATTTGCGTTCTTTAAAGCAATTATACGTCAATCTGCAAGTGCCTTTTTGGCATTATTCCTCTGCATTCTCCTGAAGGTTTCTTCAAAATGAACACTTTATATTATGAACCTCGTTTTGAACAAAGAGAGTGACGATATTACGTGTAAGCTTTATTTCTTTTTTATTTAAAATAATATACAATGAGATCTTTAGAAAAAGCAAGCTTCTGGATCACCCCCACTTCTCTAAAGCTTTTTTTTTTTTTTTTCTTTTCACTTTTTAATTTCAATTTATTGATTTCTGAAGCTTTAAACTCTGCTCTTGATGTTAACCTCTGGACTTCTTCCGAACACAACGCTCCCTTTCACAAGCAAAATTTGGGTATTTATGGCGCGCTTTATTGAATAATGAATCGCCTTGTTTTTTCCGCAAGCAATTTGTCTTTAAGCTACTTAGATTTTTTGCTTCGAAAATGCATGAAATGCAAGGCTTTGAGATCTGGCAAGCAAGTTCACGCTCACTTGCTGACTAAAACTGGCTTAAACAAAAATGATTTGGACTCAAAACTTGTGGGTATGTATGCGAGTTGTGGGGATTTGAGGAATGCTCGTCGGGTATTTGATAAAATTCCTGAACCAACCGTTTTTGCGTTCAATTGGATGGTTTTGGGGTCTGCTTTTAATGGGAATTTTCATGAGGCAATCGGGTATTTTTGTTTGATGAGAAATTTGATTGGTTATTGCAATAAGTTTACTTTTTCGTTTGTGTTAAAAGCGTTTGTGGGGTTGCTTGATATAAAGAAAGGGAAGGAAGTGCATGCTTTGGTGAATGTTATGGGTTTGGGAAGTGATGTTTTGGTGGGAAATGGATTGGTGGATATGTATAATAAATGTGGAGAAGTGTGTTGCGGGCGGAGAGTTTTTGATAGGATTGTTTGTAAGGATGTTGCTTCATGGACTTCAATGATTTGTGGGTATTGTAATGCTGGAAAGACTGAGCAAGCTGTTGTTTTGTTTGAAAGAATGAAGTTGGAAGGGTTAGAACCAAATGAGTTTACATGGAATGCGATGATAACAGGGTATGCTAGGAGAGGTGATAGCAATGGAGCATATATTTTCTTCTCTAGAATGGTTAGAGAAGGTTTGGTTCCTGATTTGGTCACTTGGAATGCCATTATTTCAGGTCTTGCACAAAGCCAACGAGCAAATGAAGCATTGAAGCTGTTTCGGGAGATGTTGTTGACTGGGATAAAACCTAATGAGGTGACTATCTCGGGGCTGCTTCCTGCCTGTGGATTGATGGATTCAATTCAAAGAGGTAGAGGAATTCATGGGTTGATTTATAGGATGGGGCTTGATTTTAATGTATTTATGGCTAGTGCTCTTATTGACATGTACTCAAAATGTGGTAGTGTGAAAGATGCTAGGAGAGTATTTGACTTAATTCAAGTCAAGAATGTGGCATCATGGAATGCTATGATTGGATGCTATGGGAAGCATGGCATGGTTGATTCCTCAATTGAGCTGTTTGAGAGGATGCAGGAAGAGGGCATGCGATTAAATGATGTCACATTCACTTCTGTTCTTTCTGCATGCAGTCATGGTGGCTTAGTTGGGAAGGGTTTACAGATTTTTAGGTCCATGAAAGAGAGATACAGAGTTGAGATTAATCAAGAGCATTATGCTTGTGTTGTTGATATGTTGTGTCGTGCAGGGAGGATGTTAGAGGCTTATGAATTGATGAGAAATATGCCAATAGAAATCACTGATTCAATTGCTGGAGCTTTCTTTAATGGATGTCAAATTCATGGAAGCGGAGATTTGGCTAAAATGATGGCCAAGGATATTCTGAAAATGGACATGAATAAGCCGGGAGGCTTTGTCTCACTATCAAATATATATGCTGCTGATGGAGAATGGCATGAGGTGGAAAATGTAAGGAAGGTTATGAAGGGGAAGAATATCAACAAGAAGCCAGGTTTTAGTTGGGTTTAGAAGCAAGCTCAGTTTGTTGCAGAGGAAAAAGAAAAAGAAAGCAACAAACTGGAGCTTGGATATGGTATGTTCTTTCATAAGATGTTTCATGTCTATATTGGGTCTTTCCCAGATCAAATTAGAAAATAGGATAGTGCGCTTTGCCTAAAATTTGACAGAGCGAATTTTTTTTTTAATGTTTTCAACAGCTTAAATTATTAAAATGTAAAAATTTTAAATTTAGTACTCAAGTTTGGAAGCAATAAAATGACTTTTAAAATTTCTTCACTTGTGGCTAACCCCATTAAATAAAACTTAAAGAGCTATCTTAGTTGTAAAAATAAAGGTTTACATTTAACTTCATATAGTTGACTAATAAAAAGGGCGCAAAGTTATTGTTCTTTTCCCCCAAACATCATTAGAGAATCTTCCTATATCCTCTGATGTTAAAATGGGTAAAATGAAGCATTCAAGTTGACATGGGACCATCAGATCATTTACCGAAAATTTTGGTTTCACCCTGAGTGTTTGCTATCACCATTTTAATGATAATGTTCCTATATGCAGATGAGGTCGAAGTGGAAGAAGATTAAATGTGGGAGCTGTTGAATGCGGGAACTAAACTGGTAGAGTTGGTGTTCGTAACTCCTTAAAAGCATTCCATTTTTGCACTATACATCCTTTTGATTTCTTCACTTGAAATAAATTTTCCCCCAATAGGATTTGTGATAAATTATGTCCAAGTCTTTTCAAGGGGGCATAGAGTTGCTCTATCTAATGGTCAAAATTTTTTTTATTTTTCATTTGTATTCATGACCATTTTATATTTGATTTTGATCTTAGAAATGTATTTCAGAATTGGGGATGTAAGAAACGAATTATTGATAATTCATTATTTCATTGACTTCTATTTGTGTTTGTGTGTTCTTAAAGATTAAAATTAAATTACCATCCTCATGCTTGATTGCAATCTTGAATGTTTTTCCTTTATTCAGCTCATCTAGTATTATCTAGTTGGAATCTTGAATGTTTTTCCTTTATTCAGCTCATCTAGCTTGGACTTTTGATTCAGTACGAGTTGGGATTGAGCCATAGATAGATAGCTAGTTGAACTCTCTCACCAAAAAAGATGAGTTATATTCTTCTCTTTGATTAGTGATGGAATTGGAGGGAACCAAAAATGCGCCCCAACACCACCCACCCCACAGCCGCCCCGCCACCAACACCACCCCACACCCCCATGCACGACACCCCACCCCCACCACCCACACCAAGTACTAAAATTTGCTGTTGAAATATGAAACCAACTGACCTAACTATTACACTGTTATTATTATTTTTATATACAGTTACTCATCATGACCCCCTTGATGCTTGATTCAATATGATATAAAATATAAAAACTCCCTGCCCTGCTGTGACAATGTAATTTTTCTACATGGCCAATACCTAGCAGAGTTTGCAACAAAGTCAAAAGTTTGAACTGGATTCTACTTATAATATAGACTTCATTATCTTTGAAATCTAAGCCATTTTATTCATTTACAGAATATGTCAAATCTACTATTTACAAAAGCTAAGCCTTGCTTGTATGCCCTCTTTATCAGCTTTTCCTTTGGTAGGCTGCATGTGCCTGTTCTTTTCTTGTTGGAGTAATAATATGGAACGATGCTTTCTTTGATATTATTATTATTGCATATTAGGGTTAACTTTTTGTCCTAAGCCCATTTTTCATTAAGCATGTGGAGGATTTTTTTACCTTCCAAAACTTTAAAGAGCTTGTCGGGGTAAGAAATGGTAAAAAAATATACATGAATGATCTGACAGTAAAAATATTTTACCCCCTCAATCTATATACATTTGAACAACTTTATAATATCCAATATTTTTCCTTTTATGATATGTATTATATTTTAGGTATAAATAATTTGCAGGGATTACTTTACTTTTGATAATTTATTTATTTTAATGCCAACATTTTAAATAGGCCAATGTGACATAAATTCATGGCTTGATTTCATCATTAATGTTCCCATGGCTGGCTATAGATCATGTTGAGTCAGCATTAAACAGAATTACCTTTAATCTTTTTTCCAATAACCATTTCAATAACAAAGATGATTGGTTCACATGGAGAATATAAAATTAATAAATAAAAATAAAAATTAAGTTGTAATATTTTTTTACCATTTACATCAAAAATTAAATTAATTAGTATTTTAAGATTTTTGTTACAATATTGTTTACAAGCTTTTTTTTTCTAAAATATAAAAATTGAAATAAAATTTTATCTTAAAAAAAAAATAAACAAAGAGGGGGAGGGGTGTTTCAAGTGACTGGTTGCATACAATTTATACCAATAATATTATTTGTATTTATTCTGCATTTTATATAATATTTTATATTAATATTATGTTATATAGCATTAGGAAATAGTTAAGTTATTAAATAATTCTGCTCCTTCATACCCAAATTTTCACAATAAAATCGATTGTGTTTAATATTATATGATCTTTTAAAATATTCATAAATGATCTAACAAAGTTAATTAAAACAGATCATTAAACAAACTCTATTTTTTTTTTTTTTTTGGTTACACTGAAAAATCATTGAATGTTTGGACATAGTAGTGGGATATGCTCATTCCACATTAGATTGGCATCAATGCAATTCATTGTATATTTTTGTCAAATTATATTTAAATCTATTAATTAGTGATTTGTTATAAATCAATTCAGTTTAATTAAACAATAAAATTTAAGATATGATCTTTGAAGGGTGTAACTCGGTCAAAGGGCACCACCTAAATGTTTACAAGCCTTTAATCAGTTATGTCTATTAGATTTTTAACAAAACAATCCATTTACTTTTATATAATGTATTTATTAATATGTAATGTATTTTTTTGTGTAAAGTAAGAGGGTCTTATATTTAAAAAATATATTTTAATAAATTTCTTTATTTACTATAAATAACAAGTCAAATCTCTATTAAATTTGTGTATATATATATATATATTAAAGAATGATTATAAAAGTTTAGTTCATCTATAATAAATAATTTTTTTTTATAATTTTTTAATTTTTGAAATTTTTTTATGGTGCCAAGCCAACCATTAAGGTCTCGATATGACTTTTTTAACTTACAAATTTGATACCATCCATAATTTTGTGAATCAGGCTAAAAAATTCCGATCAGGCCCCCATAGGTGTGTGATGTTTACTCAGCGACATGGTCCATGGTGGGAGGTAAAGGGGAAGTACGTGAGAATCTTTTTAAGTATGTTGTTAACTACAACTACTTCTATACTCTAGTTCAAACACAACGCAGCTCACGCCTTGCATTTACCAAAATGTCCTTGTGTTTCTACTCTAGCTTCTTCCACTACTTGAACGCATCGCAAGTCACTTCTTACAATTACCAATATACCCTTCTGCTTCAATTGCTTGCTTCAAACTTCTACTAATAGAAGCACAATATGGTTCCCTCTATATATTTACCAAAATACCCTCGTATTTCAATTGTGTCAACACAACTCACTCCTTACATTTACTAAAGTAGCCTTTACACTTCAATTTTCAAACGCGTTAGTTTCAGCATACAACAGTCACACACGGACTACTGAGCCAATCACCAAATATCTATTCACTCTTCTCTTTTCTCTCTCTCTCTCTCTCTCTTTCTGTGTTTTCTGCCCTCCTTTTTGAGGTGCCAGAGCTCTTACCTAGTTAATTTCTTCAAATCTCCGTGTTTTTTTTATTTGAGTTTCATGTTTTTACCTCTTTAGATCCTACTTAACTCTTCAAAGTCTCCGTTTTTTCCTTCAAGTTTTCCTTTTATTAATCAACTAACTCTTAGGCAAAGAAAAACCCTATCTGGGTCTTCCTCTTTTTTTACTTTCAATGCTTCCTTTTTCAGATTCAAAGTGATGGGTTTCTTGTTAAAGATGCAAGTATACTTTGTTTCATATCAGGTTAGTTTCTTCTTCTTTATTTTTTTTCAGGGGTTTGTGGTTTGAATAAGTGTTTTATTGGTATGCGTACTGATTTTATCTTGAATTTTTGTAGCTCATAGAGTTACAGCTGATTTTTATTGTTATGATGGCTTAGTTGAGTTCTAGTAAGTTCATAAAAAATTAAACTTTTGATGCTTTGTTTTGTTTTGGATCTTGTTTGCATATATTGAAGGGATTGTTTGTTGTTTCTAATTTTTTTAGTTGAAATTCGGATGGCTTGACTTTTTGAAATATATATATATTTTCCCCTGAATTTAAGTTTGTGTTGGTGAGTTGTTTTGCTTTTGGATTTGACACTTCGATTTATATTGATGAGCTCTTAGCTATTGAGTGTAAACTTGTGTAAATTTTGTTTCTTCTTGCTCTATAAGTTCCAATTATCTGCTTCCTTGTTTATTGATGGTTGAACATGTGATTCTCTTGATTGGTGATTTGGTTTGATCTCGAAGTGTAGGAGAAAGGAAACAAATCAAATTGATCTATCAACTGAGTCTAATATGGATTTCATGTTTGGTAATCCCTTATAAGAGAAAAAAAAGTTCTTTCTTGTAATCTAGTGGAGGGTAAGCATGATTGATAGGATAGTTTGTCCACCGAAATTTATTTTAAGCTCTTATTTTAAATTTTGTAGCAATCAAATTAGCTTATGCATGAACAGAAGGTGTATATTGATTTCATTGAATTGAATGAACTCATACTTTTGTTGATAGCGAAAGAGATAATAAAAATAATTTCATGCTACTTCTTGTTATCTTGAAAATAGTCATTTATTGGTGCTGTAATTGTTGCTTGTGTTAGTGTTTTTAAGTTTACTTGATCTGCTATATATTGTTTCTTTTCACGAGTATTAGATGCTCAAGTTGATCGCAACATCTGCTTGTTTGCAATACTTGTTATGATTTCATCTGTGGTTGTTGTTACTTAGCAATGAAATGGCTATTATTTATCTAACCGACACTGCTTCCTGTACTTATTGATGGCAGAGAGGTTTTCTATTTGTATGAATATTCTATAGTTGAGCTTTGAGATTATGGGTAGAGGTAGAGGAAAGGGAAAGAAGTTGACCATTAGCAATCATGAAGACCCTGGAAGTGGTGAGGAAGAGAGAATTCCGACACAAAAAAGAAGGGGAAGGCCACAGAAACCACTAAAGGATGATTTTGATGAAGAAGAAGCTGAGAAAATAGAAGAGGAGGATGTTGAGAACGGAAAAGCTGATAATATGAGCAAAGAAATAAAAAATCCCACTGCAACAGAGAATGGAAAGAAGAGGAAGCGAAACTCACAGGTCAAAGAGAAGCCAGATTCAATGAAAGAGGAAAATGGTAGTGGAACTAGGTCTAGCACTGATGACTCAACTAAGTCGAATGGATTTCGGCATAATGGAAGCAGGAGGAAAAGCAAACCTCGTCGGGCTGCCGAAGCAGTCGTTGAATGCAAGTAGGGGTGTGTTTGGCCATTGCACTTGGTCTCATCCCTTACGCATTGCATCGCCTGATAAATGACAGGATAGGAAGTGAGTCCTGGTGAATCTCTCTTTTCAATTTATTTCCCTTTTTGGTCTGTTTTCTAATTTTTTGTGATTGCATATCTTTAATTTGTCCTTATTTCATGCGGGAGTTTTGGAGTTGATTTTGCTTTTTGTAATTTTTGATAATGCTATTATATTTTATATCATTTCTTGTTTCTTGTATTATATATTCTGAATGACATGCATAAGTTCGTACCTCTGCTTCTATAGTTTTTCCCAATTCTTGTTTTCTTTATGGGTGATCATCAGTTTTAGAAAGTGGTAGTGAAGGATTTCTTGTGTTAGGCCCTCCTAGGTTCTTGGATTATAGACATCTAATCCCACTCAAACATTATGCCATGTCATTCTTGGATTACAGGCATATTTTTGGCTTCTGCATTAGCTTATCTAATACATTTACCTGTCTGAGCAATGAAGATCGCCCGGTTTATTTGTTCTTGGTTAGTTGATGTTTTTATAAGTTTATTTTATCCCTTCTGGGGTGATAATGATATGTTTTGACAGAGTTGTAGGTATGTTCTTTATTTGCTTGAAAATCTGTTTACGTTTTTCCATGATTGAGGTTTATGTCTGCCATTGCGATGGCATCAATTGTCTACACTCAGAGCCTATCTTTAAGTTTCATTTGTACGTATCAACCAAAATCATTATGCATTCATTTTGAATCTGATTTAGCAGCAACCATTGCACACAATTTGTTTCTAGAGCTATTATCAGAGCATGTATTTGACTTGTGAACTAAATTTATTTCGCCTCTTTTCTTTCTGGGTAGATATGAAAGTTTAGAGTTTAGAGTTTAGAGTTTAGAGTTCTGGAAGAATATTCTTGCAAAGTTCTCCTTGGTAGTTGTTGACTCAGTAAAAGCTACGTAGGATAAGAATAAGTGATTTTTTTTTTCCTCTTGAAGTTGCTTATTGCAGCAACTGGTGTCATGGAAGGCGTGTCATACATAAATTTGCTTTTGGTGGGCTGCCTACACTTGACTATTACAAGGCAACCACCAAGCTTAGCTGGGTTGTTTTGATTTGTATTCTATGGCCACCAGTTTTCCTGCTAAGTGGGGTGCTCCCACCGAATTGAATGTCGCATCTATAACTGTCATCTTTTTGTTGGTTTGATCGGCCAAGCACAACATTGAACTTTGTTTCCATGTGATATTATGGGTTACGGTTACAAATCAAGCATATTATGAAATACTTATGTAGGGCTGGTATTAATATTAGTCTTAGAAATAATGTTGCTCATTCAACAAAACCATTAAATCATTTCCATGATTAGAAAATAATTGAGCCAATAATAAATAAGGCGGCGTGGCTCTCTCAATTTAATGGATGACTCCAGTAAATTAAGGAGCCAAGCCCTCCTGGTCCTGCCATCGGCTATAGTCAAGTTCAGTCAAGCATGCATGGGCGATCATACTCTTTCTAGATGTCAAATAATATTAATGTTTGATCCTTGGAGAAACGCTTTCAATGATCATAAACAGGATGCAAAATTATGTGTTTTGTTGGCTCGATTTCTCCACAAAATCAACTTCTCTTTTGTCCCTTTATGCTTTCTAGTACGTGCTTCTTTGAACTTACTGAATAACCTTGGTCTATTTCTTTCGTTTACATGAATTCATCCGACCTCCTTTTTAATAAAATAAATAAATAAAATCCTAAACACTTAATTGAATGATGGCAAAATCTTTTAAATTAAATATAATTAATTGCATTAAGTAATTATATCCACCCTGAGTAGTAGACCATCAGGCTAGTCTCTTTAAATATTTTTAAAAGGCCAAATCACTAGGTTTTACCCAAGGTTTGATGTACGAACAATCCCCACCCTTCAAGTTTCAAAAAGCCAAATTCTTACCTATCACCCACTTCTATCAACTAATTATGCTTGGTTTTCTTTGAAATAATAGTTGTCTTTTTATTGAAATTATAAAAATATTATTGACATTTGAATAAATGTTAGATTTCCAAACTATCCTTATCTGTTAAAACATTTATCACTTAGACTTTTAAGAAATTAAAATTCTAACCAACCTTAAAATATTATGTTTTATTTAAAATTTTGATCATGTAATTGTTATTTTTAAAATTATTAAAATTTTAAATTTTTTAAAAATACTCTAAACTTTGTTTGAATTTCTGAAACCCTTTAAAATTTTTATTAATATTTATAATTTTTAAAAAATTATAGTTTATCCTTAAATATATAAAATATTAAACAACAAAAATAAAATATAAAAATTATATAAAATAACTTTTTTATCTTTTTTTTTAACATAATTTATTAATGAAAATAGATGAAAATTGATTTTCTAAAACTAAATAGATAAAAATTTATAATTTTAGTAAACCTAAGACATTTCAAAAACCTTAGGAGGTGCATATCTTTTGACCCTTTATAAATAATATTAATTTACAATATCTGAAAGGTGCTTTGTTATAATAGGCCTAACCATTCATTCCTATCCAAAGGTTTCTTTAAATGATAAATTTTCATTCAAAAAATTTTAAAAAATTAAATACTCATTCTTATTTTTTGAAAAGAACAAAATAATCTTCATAAAAATAAACAATATCAATATTAAAATAAAATTTAATATAAAATAATACTAAAATAATAATAAAAAATTTTCAAATTAATTAAAAAATTTTAACACAGCATCGCTAGTAGCGATGGTTACAGTTAACTTTATTAGGTGATCAAAAATAATTATTTGGTTTTATTGACAGTTGAATTTAGTTGGTTTTATCATTGAAGAAGGTTGAAACAATCAAAATGCTTAAAATGAGCAGTTTTTGGCCATTATACTCCTTTGTCAGATCTATTTGACTATTTTAGTTATATCACTGATAAAATCAAATGATTAATTATGATCACTTGATTAAGTTAACGGTGAGCAATGCCGTTGACGTTATTACCGATAATGGTGGTTGCTTTTTAAAAATTTTTATTTTATATTTTATATTTTTATTTTAATAATATTTTATATATCTTTATAAAATTAGTTTTATGTTTATCATAAAAAAAAAAAGGCTCTAACTTTGATCAATAGATACATATTTAGTTTTTTAAAATTTTTGTTGGAAAATTGATAATTAAGGAAACCTTGGGTGGGAATAGGGCGTTTGGCCCCTATAATAAACTATTATGTCCTTTCTTTGTCATTTTTTTCTCTTTACAATGAGAGAGGAAACCAGTTGCTAAATCAAAATTCTTCATCTATGGCAATTCATCAATCCCATTTTCTTTTGGAATCACTTCTTGTCCTTCTCATAATATTAAGCTCATTCAAAAATGCTTCTGTTTCAGCTTCAGCTTATCACTCTTCTTCTCTAAACAGAACCAGCTTCCCTCCTGGCTTTTTTTTCGGAACTGCTTCTTCTGCCTACCAGGTAATTATAATCCACATTTATTATGAAATTAAAAAATTAAACATATATTTGAATGTGTGTTTTTTATCTTCTTTTTTTTTTTTTTTTTTTACAAAGAAATTAAAATATATAATTTTATTTCTCAGTATGAAGGTGGAGCAAGGGAAGGTGGCAGAGGAGCAAGTATGTGGGATGTTTACACTCATAAATATCCAGGTTCTTTTTTTCTTTGCCATTTTCTCTCTGGTTTATAAATTAAATTCATGGAATAATATTAAGATCAAGATGAGGGTATTATATAATGAATTATCTAGGAAGCAATAAGGAAATGGGAATCAAAACAACATTTCGAATAATAATATTATCGCAAAAACAGGCTTGTTTTTATTTTTAAATTATAATCAATTCTCTTATTATTATTATTATTATTATTAAATCTTTCTTTTTCCATCAAATTATCAACGTCTGAGAGAACAAAAAAAAAAAAAAAAAAAAAAATCAATTCCATTTTCTGCATGATTGTATAAAATGTCAGTATTTTGCAGTCTTGCATGTGAATCTATTTTATAGTTTTTTTTTTTTTTTTTAATTTTTGCAGGATTAATTAATTAATTAATTGGTAACAGCAATACGCATTAAACAACCCAAAATATATAAATAAATACAAAGTTTGGAGCATGTGTTATCGAAAATGGATAATTTCATGATGAAAGTAATTCCAAGTTCAAAGATTCGCCATAAAATATGACAAAAAAGCGTCTGATATAAAATTATTTCTTTACGTGATTATGTGCCCTAATTGAAGGCATCTAAAAGAGTGTTCTGCTTTTCTTTCATATTAAATTGTTCGTCACTTTTATAATTTGATTTGATTATTTAGCATCCAAAGCTTATTTTGAAGCTTTTTTCCTTTCTTCTTTTTTATATAGTTAGGTCACACTATCTTTGTTGTTTTATAGGCCAATTAAATATTTTTCACCTGAATTTGATGAAATGATAAATTTTCATTTTAAAAAATTTATTTGTCTATTTGTTAAATTTATTTGAAAATTTTATTAAAAAAATTTTCAAATTAAATAATACTTTACTCACAAAATTTTATTTAATAATTTATATTATTTTTAATGAAAATTATTAACAAAATTTAATAATATAAATATAAACAAGAATGTCAATGATATATAATTGTAGAATTAAAGGGTGGGCTTAGTTTGTGAAAAGTTTAAGGGTGTAATAAAATTAGAAGTTTAGGGTATTATTAAAAATTTTAAAAATGCTTATATGCCCTCATTGGTTTGAAAAATGATAGTTATAACCCTAACAAAAAATAGTTCATAATAAATTAAGAGGGTAAATATCATGCTACAAACTTTTGTAGATATAATTATGTTTTAAAAATATATAGAAATAAATATGATAAGTTTATGAAAAAATATAGGAGGAAAACATCAATTTAGCCTTAATAAGTTTAAATAAAAATCATATTTATACCTTTACAATATTGTTCATATTTAAGTGCAACATGAATATTATTGTAATATTTTAAACCTTGAGAAAACACTACAGCAGATGGAGGCTTTAGCGGCGTTTTTTTAGCGGCGTTTGTGCAAACGCCGGTAAAAGATATATGTTTACCGGCGTTTTAATTAAACGCCACAAAACCAGAAAATAAACGCCGCTATATTCATATTTACCGGCGTTTATATAAACGCCGGTAAATGTCATTAAAAAACGCCGGTAAAGGTCACCAAAAACCTAGCGCGCGAACTCTTCATCTTCTTTTCTCATTTTCCCTCCCGCCGCTGCAGCCGCTTTTCTCCCACTGTGCCCGCTGTGCTCGCCGGTTCCAGGCTTGTGCTCGACAGTTTCCGGCCATTTCTTGTTCATTGGAAGCCGACATTCTGCCCTTCTTCGCATTTCTTCGCAACTGGACGCTAAGTTGTATGTTTTCTGAAACCTTATGTTTATATTTTGTTTTTTATGATTTATTAAAATTTGTTAGTCGAAATCCAACCGATTTGGAGGGTTGGTTTGGATGTGCTATTGGATTGGAAGTGTATTTAGAATTATTAAGTTTTGAATGTGATTCCTGCGGTTTCTGTTTTGATTTCGGTTTCAACTGATATGTTACATAGAATTGGTATTTAGAATGAGTATTATTAAGTTCTCTAAAATAACTTCTTTTAATTTTTTTGTAAGGCGTTGCTTCCTCTTCTTCAACGTGTTACAACCGTACATTCTCCTTGGCTACACCCCATAAAATACTCTTTTTTGTCTACACAAAAAACTGGTAATGGCCAAGAAAAATGATTCCGTTGTGTTTTTATGATATAACCGTGCAAAGAAACTGCCAGTAGATTTATTGGCCAACACAGAAATAAAAATCCTGAAGAGATGGGCAACCATATCTCCAGTAATCTGAACAAAAATACACAAAACCTGTATAGATCTGCAGAGTTCAATTCCAAAAGTTATAAGCTTTTTTATATTATAGTTGGGCTTATTAAACGAAAAAAATAACCACCAAAGATTTAAACTTTTAACAGTAGGCAGTATCAATAGGGCTCATCAGATTTATCTTATCACTGAAGATCAAGTGTGGAAATGCACTATTCGGATCCATTCAATAGGGCTCATCAGATTTATATAAGCAAAAAACTTTCCAGGTGAAGCCCACACATATAAAATATCTCTGTAAAATAGACCCAAGTGTACATCTCTGCCCTATATCATGCGTACACATTGTTAAGGTATCTGCTGAGTCACTGAAATCCATCAAGTCATTGCAAGACATGGAATTAGCTTCCAGTCTCGTTAGATACAATGCATTCTACCCATCTTTCCTAATCAACATCATGTCATGCACCACCTAGTACAAACAATCTGATTTATTTTGATTCTTAAAGTTTGAATTTAAAGATTTGCTTAAGTTCCAAAAACAGTTAACAACATTGCAAAATCTTGTTTTTCTGTAGCCTTGAAGGTCATTCTGGGCCACTCATTACCTCAGATTAGGTGCCTTAAATAGTGTGGCAGCTTATCCTCAAGATTGACTATTCAATCACTTTGACTTTAATCTCATAAAGAGTTACCATCTTAATCTGTGAGGAAAAGCAAACTAAGATTTTCCAAACGGAACCAGATTCTTCCAAAGGTAAAAGATCACTGCTGTCAGATTTTTATTCTGATCAAACTAAGCTAGATTACCCATAAAACCAAATTCCGTTAAGATTTAGAATTAAGCTTCTTTCCGGTTTTAATTGGTCTCTTCTCTTAAATACTAATAACCCGCCTTCTATATTCCAAATGTGAAATATATGAACATAAATTGATCAAGTGAAATGAATTTTGACAACTTGCTACCGAAATTCTACTTGCGGAAAAGAAAGCATCCAGTGAATAAAAACATGTGTGATAATGAAGATAAAATATCTTGAAATGTGACTTTGATTAAGACCTAAATTTGTACCTAATTGGTTCACTACACTGGGATTAAGATGCTTTTGACGTATATCCAAATCTTGTGATAGGGCGCCACCTACCATGCATTACATATAATATGAGAAATAATTAAAGAGAATATATAAATAATTATGGGATAATTATGTATTAAGGTAGATTAGATATCATTTTCATATTATTATCCAGTTCCTGCCTTATGGGGAATAATAAAATATTGTATACTTCTGAATTAGAAGAGAGGACTGGTAGGGATTGCATTCATAGTACTAAATACAGTTTAAATTTTTACATACTTCCTCAATTATTCACATTTCATTTAAGTCAGGTGAAAATGAAATTGTTGAAAATTTATCAGTTGATATATTCGGATAATATATAATATGTCTGATGAATGTATACTTGGAGTATATTATTAATTTGATTTTACGCTGTTATTATCTGTAATTCTTGCTTGTCGAAGCAGAAAATTGAATAGCAATAGAATATTACAAGAAAACAAGTAATAATCAAATAAAAACTATTAAGTCAACCGATCAAATTCCAAATAATCCTGCAATTGTAGTTTAAGTAAAGATCAATCCTTGCACGCCAGTTTATACCTAAAATATTCAGAGTTGAAAATCTTGTAAATTAGTTGTATAGATATGGGTCGTTTACTTCTGCACCCGCTTTGAAAGCAGCCTCATGTGATTTAATTTCTGCTAGGATAGGTGCCCCCACTCAATTTAATGGCTTCAAATTCTTGGTTATTGACAATAAGAATAAATAAACATAAATTAATTCTGTTCTAATTTGACTAACTGACAATGACAACAGATTCAAACTTTCACACTTAAACTATCTGAAATGCTATCAATGATATGAACCACAACAAAACATATGAGAAATAGTTTTATTTCAGGTTTCATGCAACTGCTTTACTTTCTGCCACTTGTTCCAACTCTAGGCTTACGTTTCACTTAATTATCCTGCGATGCCTAATCATGTTCAGTTGTTGTGATTGATATTATTCTTACATGTTATTCCATAAACGTTAGGATTAATATAGATGTACCTGTGGCAAGTGCAGATAGATATATGTCTTAGCTGTTGCCGGGTTGTGATTTTCTGCACCCTTACTCCAATCATAACACACCTGAAGAAATTGCAGATTAAGAATCAAGAATAATCAAGACAGTTCAAGTTAAAAAACAATGACAAAACAAACAGAATAACAAGCTATGCTAAAGTAGTTGTTGCAGATTAATAATAAAGAGCTCCACATAAAGCATCCAGCTCAGAAGCCCAAATGATGCCTTCAATAGAAACACATACCAAATATTGAATTGTCCCTGGAGAATTATGCTCTCCCCTGATAAGGGTGAGGGAAGTAATCTACTAGTATTTTTTCCTTATATTCTTATATCACAAACTTAAAAGAAACACATAATCATAAAATATCATATTAAAAAAATGCAAGAAAAATATTCTTATATTCCCCACTATAACCAACTGTATATAATCCCTTACAACTTACAGACATGATGAACTTTATTTAGCAACAATTTATATTGTTCTGAAACAACTAACTAGAGAAGCAAAAGTCACACCTCTCTTCATTATGACTGCTCCTGTAGCGATTGAATTACCCTCCCTATCAAACCCAATACCTTATGTAGTTCTTACTTCTTGTAAATTTGTACTCAAATTTACAAGAAGTAAATTTGTACATTCCAAACCCTTGAAACTAATAAAAGAGTAATAATTTGTACTTAAATTCCCAACATTTAAAAAAAACATAAAACATTTCAACCGAACCTCTTTGTTTTAAAAAACAAAAAAAAATTATATTTCCCTTGAGAAGTTTCTAATTATTAAAATTAAAATAATTATTACCTTTACCGACGGGACGTATACCGGCGTTTGTGCAAATGCCGGTAATGTTTTTACCGGCGTTTAAAAACGCCGGTATAGGTCCAGAAAAACGCCGCTAAAGCCTCCATCTGCTGTAGTGAAAGCTACAATTAATCACACATCTATATAATATTTTTATAAAATGACATATAAACTTTATACCTATTAAAACCAACGATCAATTGCTTTATGGAGAAGTGGGAAAATGAAATTTACATACCTAAAGTAATGAAAATCTACCATTTTATCAAATTTAGAGTGGGAAATAATGATTTGGCCTGGTTTCGAATGTCAAGATTTAATATCTATTATCTACCTACTTATTTTATATTTAATTTCTAATAATAAAATTATCTAACATATCGACTTGTTACTTTTAAGATTTAGGGTTCATTGGTTCCCTACAGCTTATTTGAGTAAAAGTGTAAAACTTATAAGAGTATAGTTTAAGAAATATATTTTATAATAAATCCTTTATTTTTAAAATTTGTATTTATATAATTTATAATAAATATAATGTATTTAACTATCAGGGAAAATAAAGGATGGCAGCAATGGAGATGTGGCTGTTGATTCATATAATCGTTATAAGGTACACTTCTATTGCTTAAAGGTTTTATTTGTGACAAAGATTTTTTTTAAAATCTATTTTATTTTTAATAATTTATTTATTAATTGTTGCAATTTTCTATAGGAAGATGTTGGGATCATGAAAGAAATGAACCTCGACGCATACAGATTCTCCATTTCCTGGCCAAGAATTCTGCCAAGTAAGTTTTAATTATCTTTTTTTATCTATTTAAATCTACACTAAATAAATATTAAAATCATAATTTAGAGAGATTAACAAATTAATTAATTAATTTTTCTTTACTAAATAATAATAATTATTTTCTATACCTAATTAGATGGAAAGCTGAGTGGGGGTGTGAACAAGGAAGGAGTCAGATACTACAACAGTCTAATTAACGAGCTTCTGTCCAACGGTCAAGATCCTCCTAATTAATTGTATTATTATTATTATTATTAATTTATTATTTTTTCATAATACATAAATTATCTTATTCATGCTTTTTTATTTTTATTATTGAGATGAAGTGCAGGCTTACAGCCATTTATAACCCTTTTTCACTGGGATACTCCCCAAGCCTTGGAAGATGAATATGGTGGATTTTTGAGCTCTCACATCGTGTAAGTTCTTTCAAAAATTGCTTTCCAGTTTTCGAATTTCTGAAAAAGAAAGATAAATAATTATATAATTAAAAGAAGAGTTCAAACCATATCCTGTCATAAATCGAAAGAAGTTTAACTAGGATGAAAACTCAAAATTTGGCACTGAATTATAAAACAATTTATTTAAAATTTATAAATATTTGTAAGTTATAATTAAACAACCTTAAAAGATTGTAGAAGTGCTTGTGACTATAAATAGGTTCAACCACCCAAGTTAGAACCATTTAAATCATAAGTAATAATTATACGTAATTGTCTTTGAGAGGTAAAATAAAAATATTTTTCAGGGATGATTTTCGAGATTATGCAGAGGTTTGCTTCAAAGAATTTGGAGATCGAGTGAAACATTGGATTACATTGAATGAGCCATGGAGTTACAGCTTCGGTGGCTATGCCTCCGGATTCTTGGCACCAACACGGTGTTCGGAGTGGCAAGCAATGAATTGCACTGGTGGAGATTCTGCAACTGAGCCGTACGTGGTGGGGCATAATCAGCTTCTTGCTCATGCAGCCGCCGTCAATCTCTATAGAAACAAATATCAAGTACGATCTCTTCTAGTGAGAGTTTTTTGTCTTTATTTTTTTAATTTAACATGGGTGATGGTCCGATTATTTTATCATATACATACAATCATTCTCTCTTGCAAACGAGTAAAACTTTTAAATATATTTTGAATTAGATATCTTAATTCTAAAATAGAGTTGAATAATTTCATAACATAGAAAACTCCTATATTTATTCTTGTTGTTCATGTATATAATTAGCATAACTAAATGATGATTTATAAGCTGATTTAGAAAATGAATTAGAGTGATTAGATTTATTTATTTATTAGACTAAATTAGTATGATTAGATTGATTGACTAATTAGGCTAAATAAGGGTGATTAGATTGATTTCTTTTTCTTATTTTAAGTTTCTCTTGTTATATATAAATAGGATCCTTGTATATTTTTTAATGATATGCAAGAAATAAAATTCTGTCAATTTATCTATCATGGTACGAGAGCTAAGGTTTTAAGGTTGTCAACATTTTTTCTTTTCTGGCTAGGGTTTGTGATTTCCAATTAGGATTTGTTTTTTCTTTTTCTAGCTCTTTTTTTCCCTTCCCGAGGTCCTCTCTCTACACCCTTCCTCAAATCTCGTCTAAAATTAATTTTGATTTTTCTAAATCCATCTATGTGATCAAATTTTTTTTTAAAAAAATTTGCCCCTAAATATCAATTTCAGGTTCGGTTTCGTTATTTCTTGAACTATTTTCTAGCTTTTTTCTCTCAAATGACCAACTTAAATGCTTCTCAGCATGTATCACAACATATTACTATTACTTTTTATGGATATAATTATGACTTGCGGACCTAAGAGATGTGTAATTTGAAAAGCCAACTTCTATGGCGTTATCTAACTAGTGAGATTTCTAAAGCAACCTAGACCAAGAGTGAAGATTTTGCCAAATTTATAGAAAAACTAGATTAATAGGAAAGCAAGAATCATCAAATCCTCTCATGGTTTCATAACACTTGTGTTGTTAGAGTTAAAATAGAATTTTGCCTTTTCAAGACTCTTAAAGAGGTATGAAAATTCTTACATAATTGGTATAGATCAATTTTAACTATGTCGTCATATTCATTGTATGCAACAAGAAGCAAGCCAAACCATTCATAGTTATGTGTCTAAGTTACAAGCTTTCTAGGATCAATTATCTTGTTGTGACCTTGCATGTCTTGATTCAGTGTCTACTAACCTTTATACTAGTCTTGTGATCGACAAAAAGTTTGAGATCTTTTTTATGACTCTTAGGGATGAGTTTGAATTAGTCACTAGTGCTTTTGTACATTGTAGTTCTTTGCCTACACTTGACACAATCATTAGGGAATGATTTATGAGGAAACACGTCTTAATACCCTTCGAGTAGAGAGATCCTTACCATCTTTTGATATTGGTTTAATTGCCCAATCTCTTTCTATGGCTTCTCCTCTAGCAAGATCCAGTGTAATTATTGTAAGAAACCTGGTCATAACATCTTTGGGTGTTAAAATCTCAAAGCAAATTAGGCTTTTAGTTCAGGCACTTCTCATAGGTCATATCATCCCAATTCTATTATTGTTGATACTACTGTTATTGATGGACCTTTTGATGAGATCACTACTCTCAAATTCTCTCTCAAAGATCATCAAACTCTTCTACAACAAGTCAATACAGAGTTTCGTTTTCTTAACTCTTATATTTTCTTTGTCAAACCAGGTACTGCTTTTATGTGTTTTTTTTTTATCTTGTTTGTTGTAATCATAAGACATTTGATTCCATTAACTTTTCTTCTAAATCCACCCCATCTATTTCACCTGTTGTTCACATAACTAATAACTTTGCCTTACATGTTCCTAGGGTTAATATAATTTTCACTTTTACTTTGTATTTACCTTCAACATTTCATGTCCCCAAACTATCCTTAAATCTAATCTCTGTTGTACAAATTGTGTGAACTTGGTTTGAACTTCAATTTTCATCTCAGGGTTGTATTGGGCAAGATCCATAAACGAGGGAGATTCTTGGGACCAACCATAAGGTTGGATGAGTTTTTCAACTTGTTTCTCTTTATCATCCATCTAAAATTTTCAGTGTTGCTATCACCTTTAGCATTTGGCATTCGTGTCTTGGGCACATCTCTAACTTTAGACTAAGCCCATTAATTTCTAATGGCTTTTTAGGTCTTGTTAAACAAAATAGTTTAGATTGTGTTTCATGACAACTTGCAAAACGTCATGCCTTACCTTATTATATTAGTAATTCTATGTTTTCTACACCATTTGATTTGACTCATTTTAATATTTAGGGCCTTACTCCAATTACTACTATGGGTGGATCATGTTACTTTGCTATTTTTGTTGATGATTTATCGCATTGTACTTAGATTTATCTCATGCATAATCGATTTGAGTTGTTTCATATTTATTCTTAATTTATGTCCATGATTAAAAGTCAGTTTTCTTATCATATTAAAACATTTTATACTGTTAATGCTATGGAGGACAAATATTAAGTTTTATATGATTTATTCTCCCAACATGGCATACTCATCCAACATTCTTGTATAGGTAACTCATAACAAAATGGTTGTGCATAATGAAAACATAGACAGGTCTTAGACATTATTCGAGCTCTTCTTATATCCTGCTTTTGTCATGAAAATTTCTAGTAGAAGTTGCACTTACAACTATTTACAGGATCAGTAGAATCCTTTCACCTATCATAGGTAATCTTTCTTTCTATGAATGTTTGTCTAGTCAAACACCTAATTTTCAATCATTTCGAGTCTTTGAATGTGCACGTTTTGTTTTCTTCTTTAGCATTATGAATATACTAAATTAGAACCCAAAGCCTATTTGTGTTATTTTTTGGGATATGACATTGAACACAAAGGTTATCAGTGTTCAGATCCCATTTTTAGGTGTCTCTAGGTATCTCATCATTTACCTTTTAAGAATATAAGATGTTTCCTACCTTGTTTGGGTTTTAGGTCAACTCATTTTTGTCTTTATTTTTTACCGATCCTTCTGTCACTTTGTTTCCAAATGAATTTATTGTAGGATCATCTAATGTTGAAGAAGTTTTGCAACCTCTAGCATAGTCTGATGAATCTTCTTCAATTATGGTACCTATCTCCTTCAACACCACATCTACTCTACTTCCATCTCGTCGATTCACTTGAGCAAGTCACCTTAATGTTATACTTTGAGATTATCACTATTATTTTACCCTTGTTTCTCTTTATAAGCCTTGTACCTATTGTAAGGCAAGTACTAATCCTCTTTGGAAAAAAACAATAGCAAAAGAACTTTAGGCTCTCACAAGCACTAATACATGAGACATTATTGCCTTATCTTCAAACAAGTCAATGGTGAGTTGTAAATAGGTCTACAAAATAAAGACTCGAGTTGATAGGACCGTAAAAAGGTATAAAGCCAGACTTGTGCTAAAGGCTTTATATAAGAATATGGTATTAATTATAGGGAAACATTCGCCCCTATTACTTGTTTAACTTCAGCTTTAGCAATTGTTATAGTCAAACATTGGTAAATATTCCAAATAGATGTGAAGAATGTCTTTCTTAATGGTGATCTCTCTAAAAAGGTATATATAGAACCTCTACCTGGTTATGATTGTCCACATGGTATGATCTATCGCCTTTGTAATGACTTATATAGGTTAAAACAAGCACGTCAAGCTTGGTTTGCCAATTTCAATTCCACAGGCTCCCAATTTGGTTTTCAATCCAATTCTTATGATCACGCATTATTTATTTGAATGACCATTAGGGGATGCACTCTTATTCTCATCTATGTTGATGACATGATTATTATGAGAGATAATACACAAGACATTAATGATATCAAGTCTTCTCTCAATCAACATTTTGAAATGAAAGATTTGCATCTTATTAACTATCTTCTAAACTTCAAGTTTTCCTTTGACTCTTCTAGATACTATTTGTCCTAAGCCAAGTCTGCCTCTGACCTCATCTCTTGTATAGGCCTTATTGATGGGAAATCACCAAATACTCCCTTTGAGACAAATGTTCATTTCACTACTATTGATTGCACACCTTTTAACGATGCTACTTTCTATCACCAACTAGTTAGGAGTCTTATTTATCTTACAGTCACTCAGCTTGATATATCCTATCTAGTTTATATTATTAGCTAGTTTATGTTTGCTCCTTACACCATTTATTATGTAGTTGTACTTCATATCCTTCATTATGTTAACTGTACCCTATTCCATGATCTCAATTTCTCTAGCTCTTTAGCTCTTGAGCTAAGAGCATACTCTGATGTTGATTAGACCAGTGATCCAATAGACAAACACCACCATTGGTAATTGCTTCTTTCTTCACGACTCGCTTATTTCATAGCATAGTAAGAAGCAAATTGTTGTCTCTCACTTAAGCACTGAAGAAAAATACTGTGCACTTATGATACTATATTTATGCTCATTGGGCTTCATTGGCTTCTGTAGAATATAGGTATCACCCATTTTTCAACTGCTCTCTATTGTGATAAATGTAATGCTATCCAAATAACATATAATGATGTCTTCCATGAGCAAATATATTGAGAATCATGTGCTTCAAAGTATCTTATCTTTGTTTCTTCTCAAGCTCAAACAACAAATATGGTCATCAAAGCTCATTCACCACAAAGATTTCTTAAACTTGTTGACAAGCTTTAACTTGCAGATTCTCTGTCACATTCAATTTGAGGGAATGTTAATGTATATAATTGTCATAATTAGAGGATGATTTATAGTCTAATTTACAATCTAAATTAGGATGATTAGATTGATTGATTAATTAGGCTAAATTTAGGTGATTAGATTAATTGATTGATTGATTAAGTTAAATTAGAATGGTTAGATTGATTGATTGATTTATTAGGCTAAATTAGGGTGATTAGATTGATTTTTCTATTTTAAGTCTCTCTTGTTTTATATAAATTAGACTCCTGTACATTCTCTGAATTCTCTAAAGATATACAAGAATTACAATTCTCTCCAGTTATCTATCACTAGTGATGGCCTTCATTCATCATCCTTAAGTTTTTTTGATTGCATAAAATTTTTGGTGAGTAAATGGTGAAGATTAATTCTAAACTAATTTAAAAAATTGTGCAGAAAACTCAAAAGGGAAACATAGGAATCACCCTAGTGTCACTCTGGATGGTGCCTTACTCCTCCGCAAAGCACCATAAAAATGCTGCGCAAAGGGCTCTTGATTTCATGTTTGGTTGGTGGGAATCATTAATCATTAATTACTATATAAATAAAAAAAACTAATATCTTTCCCTTTTTTTTTTTTTTTAATATCAATGTTTTGGAATCCAGTATCCACTAGTTGTAAGCATATTTTACACTCATGTTGCAGCTTTGAAATTGAATGAATTCATTACTTCAAATAAAAATATAATTTCTTCTTTTTAGATGGTAATCGAGCTCAGAAAACTGGTGTTTTAGGAAGGAAAAATAAAAAACTGAACAAATAAAACAAAGAATTTCATCTTTTTCATATATATATATATATATAAAAACCCTGGAGTTTCAAAGTTTTTTTTTTTTTGTTTTTAATTTGCAGGTTTATGGACCCAATAACAAAGGGAGATTATCCACATAGCATGCATTCTCTTGTTGGAAACAGACTGCCAAAATTTTCAGAAGAGGAATCCAAATTGCTCAAATGCTCATTTGATTTTCTTGGTTTAAATTATTATACAGCTCTTTATGCAGCGCATGCGCCTCAGGTGAACACCGGAAACAAGAGCATTTTGACTGATCCTCGTGTTCGTCAATTAAGTAAGCACAATCATATTCAATTTCCCTAGCTAATTAGCTCCTTAATTAAACACACTTTGGATTTATGTTTTTTCGTAGGTTCGCGTAATGGCATCCCAATCGGGCCAAAGGTACACTTCCTTTTAATCAAGTAAATCATTTCAACATTAAATTAAATCATTTCCTTGTAGAAATTTATTGATTTCACATCGATTTATTGGAAGATCTTCAATGATATTAATTTTTTAACGCTATTTCTCTTAAACAACCCTTGAAGTCTAATAACTACATTCTATGTAGGCATGTAGCCACATATACCAATCCAAAATTTCAATCCTTTTGTAAGACAAACAGCATGGTATAATTAAGCCATGCATCAGTCACAGTACAAAGATGAAAATGATCCAAACACATTACTGAGTCAAAAACATTTCCTAACCAAATTCATCCAAATATGTGTGAGCCCTGATTGGTTTTCATCCAAACGTGAGAGGGGTGGCAAGTCGACAACGATTCTCGAAGTTAGTCTACATACCAAATTGAAGTTTCTGATAGCGATGGCGGCCGCGTGCAAGGCTAGGTTGAATCTTGCCGTAAACCAAGCTAAAGTCTTAGTGCATCACCCGGCTTCTGTCCATTCCCACCATCATTCTTTGGCTCGGAAGAAGAGCTCTCCATTTCTCTTGCACTCTGTCCAAAAACACTTTCTAGATAAGAAGTTGATGCGCCCACTTGTTCTTTTTCTTCTCCTCGTTCTTCTTGTGTTTCTCTTGTTGGTGTTCTGCTTGTGCCAGGTGTTAATTCTAAGAAAGTCTAAATGGGGGGAAACAAGATCAAGGCCTTGCATTTCAGACCATCTCCATTACTGATCAATCACATCTTTATCTCCTCAGTAGCTTGTTATATTAGCAAAATTCCTAGCTAACTTTATGAACAGACCCTCTCTCTTTATCATTCCACTCTATCAATATGCCATAAAATGAGAGATATAAAATGGTAATTTTATAATAAATAAAATAGTTAGAGATATAATAATAATTTTATTTTTTGACATTATGTCATAACTTTCTTTGTTATTAACAATAAATTTTGGGTTAGAAAACCTGAGAAAATGTAAATCACTCTCTTTTTATTTACGTACATGGAAAGTCTAATTCCAAGACATTTGCATTTTCTTTCTTTCTTTTTTTTTTTTTTCAAATTCAAGTCTCCTTTATTGTTGTTGTTAAGGAATAAAAGATTTATATATATATATATTTTTGTGTTAGAAGACAACTATATAGAAAATTTATCTTGTTTTGTGAGGATAGTTGATGAATCTCATCAATGCAGGCGGCATCCGATTGGCTTTATATCTATCCACGGGGGATTCGGGATCTTTTGCTTTATACAAAGGAAAAATACAATAACCCACTCATTTATATTACAGAAAATGGTGGAAATTAGCTTATCAAGATAACAATTCTTCTTCACAGTAGTAATTTATAGAGACAAATAATATTGAATTTGAACATTCATTATTATTTCCCTTGTTTGCAGGAATTGATGAAGCAAATAATGCCACATTATCACTAGAGGAAGCCCTTGTTGACTATACCAGAATTGATTATTTTTATCGTCATCTCTCTTTTCTTCAAAGAGCCATTGAGTAAGTGCTTATTAGTAACTCTTTAATCACAAAATTAGTGATGAATTAAAGGTTAATTATTCATTTTGTGACTTTTTGGCGTTGTTTTTATTGTGGTAGGGATGGAGTGAATGTGAAGGGATATTTTGCGTGGTCATTGTTGGACAATTTTGAGTGGCTTTCAGGTTATACGGTTCGTTTTGGCATCAATTATGTGGATTATAAAAATGGATTAACAAGATACCCCAAACTCTCAGCTCGTTGGTTCAAGAATTTCCTTAAAAATTAGAGTGCTAATTGGTATTAGACTGTCCCAAGAGAATTGCTCAAATCAATAAAATTTTCGAGGTAAAACGTTTGAGAATTTTAAACACGTCTTTTATTCCTCTTCTATTGTTTTTGTTACGAGTTCTCGACTCAACTCTAGATAGAAATACTATATGGAACTCCTTTTCCTGTAACACCAGAATCCGAAAACGGCTTCAATAACTCGTACGGCATAATCGCAGCTCCATTCCTGTTCTTCAACTCCTTGTTCGCGTTCCTCTCGTCAACAATTCCCTCAAACTCCTTCAACCTCCGACTAAACTTCTCAAAAGCACTTTTCACAACTGGATCCTCCTCCCAGGCCGGCTCCACCATCTGCCCCAAATACTCCTCGTCTGGAGACTGATTCGAGAGCACATCCAGTACCGTCATCACCGTTGCCGCCTGCACCTGAGAAGGGAAGCATCTCAACAGCACAACTTCAGGCTTCTCCATTAAAAATTTCCAGCCCTCTTCAGAGTTGTCTTCCGTGGGCATGTTGATTCTGGCGATGGTTGGCCTGTTTGGGAAGTAGCCGGCATATGGATACTTCCCGAAGTTCACGGCAGCGTGGTGACCGGAGGCCACCCAGGCGATGGTTGTGACGATTTCTATTAAATTTTTCGGAGTTTCGAGCTCAGGCCACCATGGAGCATCCTTTTTATCTCCATGTCCAACGTTTTTTATTTCATTCCACCATGCTTGGAGCTCTTCATCGGAGGCGACGAGTTTTGGATCTGGATAGTAGTGATTAACATAATCGGTCACCCATTGTTTCAGTGCGTCCCAGAGAACAAGTCCATCGTTGGCGTAAGGGTAATCTTCAATTGTTACCTTTAGGCCATGTGGAGAATTTGGATCTTCAACAGCCATCCCCCTGGTTACCATGAAGAAAACAAAAATTAGTGAAATATTTGACGCAGAATACAATGTTTTGGATAAAACATAAAAAGACACAATTTTACAGTTTTCAGTGTAAAAAAATTAGATTAGGCCTTGGGGCAGCGCCTCGTGGTCGAAACGCCAGACCGCGCCGTACAGAGCGGAGCTGAGCTCTATGGAGAACTTGCCAGTTGAGAAAGTGCTTTCTATGATCCCATCGGCATTTATTAGCTTTTGTCGAGCAAGGGCATTGATCTCCATTGTGTACCGGAAATGTGGGTGCAATAATCTATAGATTGGGTGCATCACACTGAGTTGCCGGTTGGTAGCAATTATGTAAGGCTCTGTGCAACAATGAGTTCTTAACCTGTAGAAAGATAAGTTTAATGTTATGGCACCTATTTATTTACAAACTTGTTATGGCACCTATTTCATTCTACCTAGATTTCGGTTAAATTTTACTCTTTAACGCTTTTGAGTTGAAAATCGGTAGGGATGGCACGTACCAATGACTAATAAGCTGGTGATAGCCAGAATCAATGGCGAGGACTTGAGCTTTAGCCAGCCTCCATAGCCAGCAATCTGTGGAGTGCCAACTAGGAGTGTACACTTCTTTCCACTGGGGCTTCCCATCCATTGGAGGCCGAACCAGCTTGATGGCTAGAGGCCTCAACGTGCCACCAGGGGTTAGGAAAAACACTGTGCGAGCTCCATAAAGCGTTGTGTTTTTTAAGGTTCTCACTTTCTGAACATAAGGTAGCATCATGTCATAGTAATCTAGAATGAACAGCTTCTTTTGTTTTATGGCCTGTAGAATAATTAATAAACAACAATTAGTTCTAATAAACAGAACTAATTTATCTTGTGAAAGTTTTAATTTAGAAGAAACGAAAATTTTTGCAGTTTTGTGAGTTGTACCTCATCGACTGTCATGAAGCCTTTGATTTCTTGCTCGAGGAGTACTGTGGTGATTTTTGATTCTGGTGGACCATAAACTGCTGGATCTAGTGTGCTTTTCAATGGCCATTCCTGCGGAATGTTTTAAGCAAATTTCAAGCTTAATTCTTCTTTATATGGCATTTATTTGTCCAAATAAATATAGTTTTAGACTTGACATTCGTTCTTTAAAAAATTTTATGTATACGTATAACATATACAAATGACGCATACCTTGATCAATTTTATGCATAACGGGTTGAGGCCAGCTAGAGTTTCTCGAGCAAATTCCTCGTCCCTAAACCAAAAAAATCTGTCTCCTGCATATCAAGAACGAAAAAAAAAAGAAGAAAGTATGCATGAGAATATGAGATTTTATAATCAGTTTAGAGAATTCGAGACTAAGCAAAATTCTCACTGGTCATTGCTTCAGGGGTCTCAAAGCGCATCACATTTTCACTGCTATCCTCAATGACCTTCACCAATCTAGGTATGAGTATTTTCCAGAACCCTTGCTTAGTGAGTGAGGGCAAGTTGATTCCTTCATTGAAGAGGGAATCTATGGCTGTGAAGAATGGAAATCCTAGATCGGAGTCGACGGTTGAGGTTCGTATTGTTGGAACTAACGCATGCAACGCTGAGTAGACTGTCTTTGGAGAAAATGTCAGCTCTTTTATGTTTGAGAAGGCTTCATCTCTAGGAACGTAGATTGTGTTGGTAGCTAATGTCTCTGAATATGGATCTTCATGGTTTTTTATTTTGTTTAAATCATTATGGTTTGTCATTCATCGCTCAGTCAAAAATAACATCAATTAACACAGATTACAGGAAGAAAAGAACTCTCTTAATTTGTGCTTCAAAAAATTATTTGTAAGGAGAAAACCATCTTCATTCTGGCTGAAGTGAAAAAAAGTAATAAGAAGTAAAATTATTATTTTATTCTTTCTATTTATTTTTTTAAAATTATTATATAACTTAAATTAACAGAATTAAAAATAAATCCTTTATATATTCAAATTATATGAAAAATTACTTATTTTTCTTTTGTTTCACTGTCACTTTCTGCTTTTTCCTATTGATAATAGTAATTTTATCATAAAATGGTATATTAGTAGGTAAACTATACTTTTAAAAATATTAGGGGCCTTTTTTATTTTTTATTTTTGGCCATTATTTGATATTCAAAGAATTTTGGAATGTTTTGAAAATTTTTGAAATCAGTATACCTACAATAATTTGAAAAATGACAATTATAATCTCAAATAATTGAACAGAATACAAAAAATAATGAATATAAATAACATACTATATACTTTTAATGAAATCATATAGTAGTTTTTAAACATATGAAGGTTTAAAAATAATTTAAGGATTAATTTGTGAGTTTTTAAACATTTTTAATAATTAAATTGTTATACTGAGAATGTTTAAATACAATATGTAAAACAATAATTTTTTCAAAATTAATAAATAATAAAATTACTATTTTATTCTTGCATCGTTAATTTTTTTAATGGAGTTTAATTTTAAAGGAAAAAGTGTAATTTATAATATGTTATAGAGACCTTACTTCATCTACTTTTGGAACCCTAATTGAATCAATAATTTCGTCTAATGGAGACAATCTTCATCTTCTTGCCTTTCTTGCATGGTCTCTTTTTTGGTTCCTTTCTCCCCAAGCATATATAGAAATCCATCTTATTGTATTTGTTACATTATGAATCCTAGTATGAGACTCATTTTGAAAATTGTGAATTAAATCTCTGCACCTAAGAATTTATATATGTATCAAAATTTGTAAATCCATTTATAATTTATCCTAATGTTTAAAATCTTTATCAAAATTATGACATTAAAATTTCACTACAGTAAAAAAACAACATTTCACATGAGAAATTTCTCCTAAGTTTTGCTATGTTAGGATATGTCTTACAGTAAGTACCCTTTTTTTTAATAAATTAATATTTCGCTTTTGAATCTAAACTTTAACTATCCTTTAAAAATGGTTATTTATCATCAGAGATATAATTTTACCTAATACAAGATAGGTGTTTATGACAACCATATAAATTAGCCCTTTACCTTTGTCACATCGAGGACGTCTTGTTCTACAATGTCTAAGGTAAGGGTGTTGATTGCCACCAATCATTGGTCGAGCCAAATCTTCGTTCTTATTAGGGTTTCCAAGATCATTATACACATCATAGTCATAAATTCTCTCTATGTTCTTCATTTCTCCTCGTCCAGTGCCTCGTAGATTGACAAGCTCTTCAGCTCTTAGTCTTATCAATCCATTTGGAGTGTTCAATGGCAAGTATGACTGATCTCATAAAACAAAGAGCTCAAGAAGTTGATAATGAAGTTAAATTAATTCACGTGAAAATATTGTAAATGATGAACAAAACATGAATGTGATGAGCTTATCTTCATGAAGACCAAATATAATTTGGTTATGCCTAAAAAGCTTACTTTGATGAGGTATTGGTAAAAACTTATCTTTATCCAATTATTTTGTCCCATAATCAAGGACCATTACTGTAATTTCAAATATGGTCGATTGAGGACCAATGTTGAGAAGATGAAGTTAAGCAGATTATGAAAGGATTTGTGTGCAAAATTTCGTATTTATATTTCAAAAACTTGAAAATCAAAGAAGTAGAAAGTTACATTCCATGTATGTAAAATGACATATAAGCCTAATTATATCATAATTTTCAATAGGCCAAAGGTCATATTCCCACCTAAGGTTTGTTGAAGAGCCATTGTCGCCGACAACATTGCCTGTTGTGGTAAAAAATGACTTCCTAGTTTACAGGATGGCCAGATTTGACCTCTTTGTTTAATAGAGTAGACTAGATCGACTTTTTCTTTTTTTGACAGAAGTAATCAGATATGTTATCAAACATGTCGAAAATGGCAAAAAATGGTCAATCTTGGCTTCAGTAATTATTTCTAACCATGGTTAATGATAAAAGCGATCGAATTTAACCACCCCTTTCAAAAATAGAAGAAATTGATGTAACTTTCTCTGTCAAATAAGACAATTAGATTTAGTCTCCCTATGAATCAAAAAATTGTTTTTAGTCTCTTGGTTTGTTTATTGGTAACTACCATTGTCGATGACAATGACAGTTTTTTCATTTTCTATTTTATTTTTTTATTTTTTTAAAATTTTTTAATTTTATTATTTTTATCTGGTCTCTTGGGCAATTTAATTATTTTACCAAAAAAAGTAAGGAAAAATGGTAAAAAATGATCAACAAATCTTTTGAAAATTAGAAAATGAGATTTTGTCTTTTCAACTGTCTTTGGGTGGGAATAAGTCCTTTGAACTTTTCAATAATCTGGCAATTATATAAACCGCTCACTTGCAGCATGCTCTCACTCTGTCCCTCAACAATACCAACTAGGAATTTGTGGTGGATCTTGTCGCCATTTTCAGGCATTCAAAACGCATTGGGGTACAAATCCGTTGGTGTTTGGATTAATTATAATTATCAGATTTTCTCAAATTTGTAGCTAAATAAGCTGGATCTTTCTTCGTTTACTTCTGACTATTTCCTAAAAGATTCTGACGTTATATAACCTGACGCTTACCTTAGCTGTGAAGAAGACTCTCTTTTTCTGCGTTTTATCACTCTTAGGCTGGACCCATGAGCCACAAATTATCTTCACCTTACCAGTATCGAACCCATCAAGAACAATATCCTTTAAAAACATCTCCTTGTGGTGCTCATTCTCCACAAACATGGCTCCAACTTCCCCGAAATCCGGCGGAATACTGAACTCAGCCTCGTATGTTGTCTCT
>JAJEJH010000169.1:174378-196675 GCA_026122585.1 Anacardium occidentale
TAAAGGATAAGGTTTACCTGACTGAACCTTAGAAGATGCAGCTGCAGTTGTAGGTGTAGATGAGGTACTAACATGAGCAATGAAGTCCTGTAACCATGTGGGTTTTTGATGGTTTCTTGTACTTCTTCTAAGAGGCTCTGAAGGTTTAACAATTGAAGACTCTGGTGATTATGTAACCAACATATTCTGCAAAGGTTGTAAATCTGGTTGCGATACTGGGCTAGGCATATGAGATGTATTATTAGGTGATGGTAAAAGATTGTGACTTGCTTGGGAAAAAGTAGGTTGATTATGAGTTTTTGAATTCTGAACAGGTAAAGGTATTATTGGTTCTTGTGGCCATAAAGAAATTGTGGGATCAATACAAGAGGCATTAGTTTGAGAATCAAATGGAAATTCATTTTCATAGAAGGTGACATCTCTGCTTACAAAAATGGCTTTAGTTTGCAGGTTGTAAAGCTTGTAACCCTTCTGATCTGCTGGGTATCCTAAAAACACTGACTTAATTGCTCTTGAATCAAACTTATCCCCTTTAGAACCAACATTAGTGGCATAACAAAGACATCCTATAACTCTCATATGATTGTAATCAGGTGGTTTATTTAACAAGACTTCATATGGTGACTTCCATTGTAAATTTTTGGTTGGCAATCTATTAATAATATAAGTAGCAGCTAGAACACACTCAGACCAAAAATGTTTTGGAAAATGACCTTGTATTCTGATAGCTCTTGCCATATCAAGTAAATGCCTGTGTTTTCTCTCAACTTTTCCATTTTGCTGTGGTGTGTAAGGACAGGTTTTCTGATGTATAATGCCTCTCTGGTTGAACAATGGAAGACAAGAACTATTGACAAATTCTGTGCCATTATCTGTTCTAATAATCTGAACTTTAGTGTTGAACTGAGTTTGTACAAGATTCAGAAAGGTTTCAATAACATTTGGGCATTGGAGTTTTTGCTGTAACATGAATGTCCAAGTGGTTCTAGTAAAATCATCAACTATTGTGAGGAAATATTTTGCCCCTGAAACAGAAGTAACTTTATATGGCCCCCAAAGATCAGCATGGATTAGGTGAAAGGTTTACAGGTTTTGGTAGAACTTTCTGAAAAAGGTTTTCTAGGTTGTTTGGCCAATGGACAAATATGACAAACAGGATTAATGTGATGGTTATGGTTGATGAAATGTAAATGAAGAAGTTTAGAGGTAGATGCATGACCTAACCTAGCATGCCATAAGTTATGATTGCTGTGGGATTGAAGAGAAACAACTAAATCTTTATTTTCACCTTCCTGTAATTTTGGTACATGAGAATTTGGCACAACTGGCTTCTTATTACATGAAACAAGTAAAGTTTTATTCAACTGTTGAATGTAAAAACTAACTTGGTCTGGAAGGAAACTTTGCTGACTCAGTTTATATAGTCCTCCCTCTTCTACACCCACTGCCACAACAACATCAGTTCCAAGGTCCTGCAAAAGACAACAAGAAGGATAGATATGATTTTTAGATGGTGTGTTGTAAGCAATTTGTGTACTGAAAGAAGGTTGAATTTAAATGAAGGCACAAGTAATACTTCTGTTAAAATAAAATCCTTTGTAAGTCTGATACTTCCTAACTGTGTTACAGCACTAACTGAACCATCTGGTAAGGAAATGGTAATTTGGTTTGGTGGTTTAGTTATGGTATTGAATAAATTCAGATTGGAGGTCATGTGGTCAGTGGCTCCAGTATCAAGTATCCATGTACTAGTATTTATAGAACCAAGACAACAAGCAAATTCATAAGTTGTAAGATCAAACTTTCCTGCAATGTTTGTGGTAGTGACTCCAGCAAAATTTGCACCAACATTGTTAGAAATCTGAGGAGTTTTCCCTCTAATCATCCTCATCACCTCTTCTAGCTTGGAACTGAGTTCTTCAATTTTCCCAATGCTATTTTCATTAACTTCATCAACAGGTGTCTCCTTCTGAAAACCTCCTTCTGATCCTTGTGAACTGATTTGTCCAGCAAATCTTCCTTTCCTTTTCCCTTGCTTAAACCACTCTGGATAACCAATAAGCTTAAAACAACCTTCTTTGACATGTCCACTCATCCCACAATGAGTACAAACACCCTTCCTGCCTTTATCAGGATATCTAACTAGCTTATAACAAATGTCTCTAGTATGCCCTTCTAGTCCACAAAAATCACATTTTCCCCTTTTAAACATCTGATTTTTACCATTTCCTTTATCAGATTGTGGTTTTGCCAATAAAGTCATGTTATCAACACTAGCTGCAATGTTTGAAGTTATAATTCTTTGAGACTCAACTTGAGCTACCAAAGAGTATGCCTTATTTACAGTTGGCATAGGATCCATCAACAAAATCTGTCCCCTAACAGTCTCATAGCTATCTTGCAAGCCCATAAGAAACTGCATTAATTTTGTTCTCTCTTTTAATTCTACAATATACTTTCCTGCATTACAAACACAATTCCCTGCTCCGCAAGTGCAAACAGGCACACATTCATAACTTGCCAATTGGTCCCACAAATTCTTAAGCTTCGTGAAATATATTGATACAGAATCATTATCTTGTGTAATTGAAGCTATATCTCTCTGAATTTGATAAATCAGAGGTCCATTACTACCACCAAATCTTTCAGCCAATTCATTCCATAAATCCCTAGCACTTCTTGTATACAAAAATGAATCTACCAAATCTTTTGAAATAGCACTTAAGATCCAAGTAGTTACCATCAGATCGCAGTGCTTCCATTGCTCAAATTCTTCTGTTCCTTCTGGTGGCATTGGAATCTTTCCATCGATGAATCCGAGCTTCCTTCTTGCTCCTAACGCCATTTTCACAGCCTGACTCCAGGTCCTGTAATTTTTTTCATCTAGAACCGAAGAGACCAATAACATTGCTGGATAATCAGAGTTCTTGATGTAGATTGAGTCACCGACAACATTAGTGACTTGAGTTCGTGCAGTGTTCCCATTCTGGTTCGCTGCTACGCCTTCACTGTTGCTTGAATTTGATTCTGCCATTATCAATTCTTCTGCTCCGAGATCGAATGCTCTGATACCAAATCAATTTTGTCTAGAATATTCCTCAGATTTCATTAAAAAATTGAAAATAACCAAACTGAACAGTATTTATACAATCGGCTTCTCGCACAGACTGCTCGCAAAAAAAACATTTCACCTACAACTATTTCAGCAGCAAAACTAAAAGAAAAGTAACCTAATAAAACGACACCGTTTCATAATAAAATAAAACGTCACCGTATTTTAACAGGAAGTAGCCGGCAGATGGATACTGCCCGAAGTTCACGGCAGCGTGGTGACCGGAGGCCACCCAGGCGATGGTTGTGACGATTTCTATTAAAATTTTCGGAGTTTCGAGCTCAGGCCAAATTAAAAAAAATTACAGGAAAGATTCAGATCTAGGTTTTCTGAATAAACCTCAAAACTTCAATTTTATTTCAATCAAACACCAAGAAAGCAATTACAGTCCTCTAGCCTTTTTATGTCTGTCAACTTCTGATTTTTTATTTCAAAAAGAAACTTTACATGACTATTTATATCAACAACAACAACCCAAAATCAGAAAAAAAAATCTACTCATGTTAAAAAAAAATCCAGCTGTAAAGAAAAATCTGCACCACACCTTCCTAACTGCTGCAAAAAATCAACCACTGAGATTAATTCCAGTTCGGCAACTTGCTAGATTTTTCTGTTCTGCTTACTTGCCTGTGAAAGGAGTCAAGATGAAGAAATATTCAGCTGAGAAGAAAAAATATCTGCTCGACAACTTTAACCCTTGCTGCTGAAAAATGAAATAATAAGGGTAAAGCAAAACGACGTCGTCCCCATTAACTTTCCTAACAGCATCACTTTTCTGTTATAACAGAACTCTGCAGTTTTTTTTTTTCTTTTTAAATCATTTTTCACATCCTCCCTCAAGCATAAACTTTCTTAGTTTAATGCTTGATAAGAAGAATGATTTTAGCAGCCACGGAAAAAAAACTCCTCCCTAAAGTTGATCATTTAACTTTAGGCTAAAAGGAAACACTCAAACTCATATCACTTTTGAACCACAGCTACTCCTCCTCAAAATTTTCTTCTTTAACTACTAACTTTTTTTACACTCAACTTCAGTTTATTACAATGGCTTTGTAAATATATCAGCCACCTGATATTCTGTTGACACATATTGTACTGATATCACATTTGCTGCCACTTGTTCTCTGATATCACTACAGCAAAAAAGGCTTTTAGCGGCGTTTTTCCGAATTTTTAGCGGCGTTTATAAACGCCGGAAATAATCTTACCGGCGTTTGCACAAACGTCGGTATAAGCTGCGTCGGTAAAGGTTTTACCGGCGTTTCTAAAAAACGTCGGTAAAACCAGAAAAAACCGCCGCTAAAAGCAAAACCTTTTAGCGGCGTTTTTATGAGGCATTTACCGGCGTTTAAAAAACGCCGGTAAAACGTTCCAAACCCGCTAATTTATTTCCCGCGGGTTTTTGGCGTGCAATATTCTGTCGAGATAACAACCCTATAGCGGCGTTTTTTTGGGTTTTAGCGGCGTTTTTAATTTTTTTGCAGAAAATTTTGCGACGGTTTGTACTTTTTTTTGCGGCATTTTCTATGTTATAGCAGCGTTTTTAATATGTGTATAGCGGCGTTTTCCTGGGTTTTAGCGGCGTTTTTATTTTTTTGTGGAATATTTTGCGGCAGTTTGTATTTTTTTTGCGACGTTTTTTATTTTATAGCGGCGTTTTTTGATGTTATTGCGGCGTTTTTAGTATGCTTATAGCGGCATTTTTTTGGGTTTTAGCGGCGGTTTTATTTTTCCGCGGAATATTTTGTGGCCGGTTTGTCTTTTTTTTTGTGACGTTTTTTATCTTATAGCGGCGTTTTTTGCTGTTATAGTGGCCTTTTTTGTGTGTTTATAGCGGTGTTTTTTTGGGTTTTAGCGGCATTTATTTTTATACCTTTTTAGGCACAATTTTGCTGTTTCATAAGCCTTTTTCTCTGCTTATTGATTAAATTTCCTGTTTATAATAAATATCATGCAAAACACTATAGATAAATTGATAACAATATACGCAGAACAATACAATCTAAAAATACATACAAAAAATGCTAGTAACATTATTAATAAAATATTAGATAAAAAGTATTATCAAAATTATTGAAGTATATGAATACAATTGTTTTAGCTTAATATTGTTTAGATACACAATTTGGGAATTCTTATGAAGCTTGTTGGAGCCAACTCTTTACATTATGCCCTGCGAAAAAAGTTAAAAGATTTACAAAAACGAAATACAATAATAATAGGCAATGTCCATTAATAGTCACCTAACGTAAAATAAAGAACGAAATACAATAATAGTAGTCTTGTTGTATGTAAATAAATGTATTGACAATATATAATAACAAGTATAAAATATTCTCATATCAAAAACAGAATTAAGAATTCTATCCTTATTTATGTATTATTTAGATCCAACATAGTACCAGCATATAGTCCCAACCACAAGATATAAGATTTAGTTTTACGCTTCACACAAATGCAAACACAAGAATAAATTATTGACAAATAAGCACAATCAATAACAGATAATTATGAGTGATGCAAAATGACAATGACACACAAAACGCATCCAAATTAGAAATTCTAACACAGTGCGTTAGTAAACTTCTTCAGTTAGAGTTAACGAGAAGACACAAAATATAGTTATAGCTCATAAACTCACATGGATTTCAAACAACAAATAAAACAAACATCAAATAATTTCAATACTTCATATCCACATACAAACCAGCCCTTCAATCGTTTGGATTTATCCAATACGTATTTCTCGAACAAGCTAATAATTCATCAAACCGTAAATACAAACTTACTGGTTCTCATCTGGAGAGTGCTGGTTACTTGATGGATGAGGTACCTACGACACAGAAATGAACAATCCATGGTTAGTAATTTTCATATAATTACTTGATTTGAAGAAATGTGTTATATGAACATATCCTGTAAACATTACCTCTTCATTAGGTGGCTCGTCATTTTGCTCTGATGGCAAGCCCAATGATGCACAAATCCTAGACAACTGAGATTCAAATTATGGAAAATTGTTTTTAGCAATAAGGGGTGAAATATATTTATTTTTTTTAGTCTTGTGTATTCATTTTTTATACGATTAAAAATATTGAAAATATAGTTTATAAAAATGCGGTTGTCATATTTATCTAATAATTATTTCTAAAACTAAATATTATAAATATATGTCTTAATTATATTTCTGGAATTAATTTCTTTGAAAATGCCAAAGATAGCCAAAATAGAGCTTGAATTGATCCAACTTAAAGAAGAATATGATGATTAAATTACTTATATTTTTGGAGTTAAAAAACCGATGAAGAACATTTAAGTGGTTCTTATTATTTCATGCCCCCAATTCTTCATAACATTAATGAATTGTATTGGAAAAAGAAACTTCAATTGCGTTGGAGCAGATATATTATAAAGTTTCAAGAAAGGAAAGAATTAAAAGCAAAAGTAATCAGTATTTCTAACCCAAAGTTCTGGTGAAAACTATACTTTTCACCTCTTGAATTATTAAACTATAATTGTAGTTTAATTTGAAAGACATTAAAAAAATGTGTTAACTGATGGTTGGAATCACAATCAAAGTGTGATTTTATTGAATTACATCAAGCTTAATGCAATTTTAGTTGCACTTTTTTTTTTAATGTGATTTAACTTGAATCACTCTCCTATTCAACCTTTTTTACTATTAAAATTGTATTTTTTTTTCTTTTATATATATGATCAACTAAAATCATATTTCTCTAAATAGAATTTAACTTAATACGATTTTAACAGTTAATTGTAACGAATAATTTTTTTTTTTTACTTTTGATAATTTGAAATTACTTTTATCTCCTATGGTTATTTATTTGTTTATTTATTTTGTAAACAAAACTAAGATTCGAGCAAAAATTTATTGTTGAAAAGTCCACGAGATGAGAATCTATGGTTTCTCCTAAAGTTGGGTGGAAAATGATAATTTAATTCAAAAGCAACCACTAACCACTATAGATTGCCGAGACAAGGAGGGCCAAGAAAGAAAGGCATGTCTATAGTCCAAGATACAGAACACAAGAACCAAAATATGAACATTTAATTGATGAGATGTGTATAAAAGTGTTAGCTTTCATAATAATAAAAACATGTTCCGCCATGAAAACGTGATTCAATTCATTCAGATCTTTTAGGTCATAAATAAGTAATTATTTTGTGCTACATTTGAATACTCTTTGTAATTTTAAAATATTTTAATTGAACAAAAAACGGCACATAACACAGAATTATTTGGTTAAATTGATTCATTCAAACACTTCCAATTCAAAACCACAAACAAACCAACCCTCCAATTGGTTGGATTTCAAACATTTGCTCCAAATTCAGTAACAAAAAGTTAAACTTTAATAAATAACAAATAAATAAAAATAATAAAAAACTTACAGTTTCGTCTCCAAATGAGGGCTGCAAGCTGAAGAAGAGAAGAATGTCGTCACCAAAGGACGAAGAAATGGCCAAAAACCATCGAAAACACGCCTGGAACCGGCGAACACAGCAGCAATAGCGGCAGAAAACAGCGCGCAGCGGCGGGAGAGGAAATGGGAGAAGGAAGAAAAGAAAATCGCGCGCTAAAAGTGTCTACAGCGGCGTTTTTAAATGAGTTTTAGTGGCGTTTTTCAAAAAATGCCGCTGAAAGTGTCTACAGTGGCGTTTGTAAATGAGTTGTAGCGGCGTTTTTTAAAAACGCCGCTAAAAGTGTCTACAACGGCGTTTTCGGTGGCGTTTTATTAAAATGCCACTAAAACGATATCTTTTTGCGGCATTTAGGCAAACGCCGCTAAAAACCCTTTCTCTTGTAGTGTATAGTGGACATCTATTTCTATATGTTTTGTCCTACTATGTAACACAGAATTTGAGGCTAACAATCCTGCTCCCTGATTATCACACCACACCACAGCTTTACTTAAACAGGTTATTTTCAGCTCAGACAGCAAGCTATTCATCCAAACCACCTCAGTTGCTACTTGACTTAGAGCCCTGTATTCAGCCTCTGTTGTTGAAAGAGCTACTACTTTCTACTTTTTTGATCCCCATTGCACAAGATTATTTCTAAAATAAATGCAGAATCCACTGGTGGACTTGCTGTCTGTAACATTTCCTGCCCAATTTGCATCCACATATGCCTCTAGTTGAAATACATTTGCTGCTCTAAACATTAAACCATAATCCAGTGTTCCCTTTATTTATCTTAATACTCTCTTATATGATTGCCACTGCAGCTGAGTTGGTGATTTTAGAAATTGACTTAGCTTATTTACTGCATAAGCTAAATCAGGCCTAGTTAAGGTTAAATATTGCAAAGCCCCTACTGTGCTTCTATACAAAGTA
The DNA here is from genome assembly GCA_026122585.1 of Anacardium occidentale. Lineage (NCBI taxonomy): Eukaryota > Viridiplantae > Streptophyta > Magnoliopsida > Sapindales > Anacardiaceae > Anacardium > Anacardium occidentale. The sequence goes on from JAJEJH010000169.1 coordinate 182,849, forward strand.
GGGTCATCAAACTCTTCACTATCTCCATTATACAACTTCACACCAACAGCTAAGGGAGTTACACAAGGATGCGCTTCAAACATTTTAGTTTTTAGCAACAAATCAGTAGTATACTTTGTTTGACTCAAATACAGCCCTTTATCTGACCTAATTGCTTCCATCCCCAGAAAATAGTTCAGGTTACCCAACTTCTTCAGTGAGAACTTTTCATTTAATTCATTCACCAACTTATCTATATACTCAACACTTGTTCCTGTCAAAAGCATGTCATCAACATATACTAAAACATACACTGTCACCTCTTCATTTTTCAACACAAACAGACTTGTATCAGACACTGCATTGGTAAATCCTTTCTCTATCAAAGCATCCTTCAACTTTTCATACCAAGCTCTAGGAGCTTATTTTAAGCCATATAAGGCCTTGACTAATTTGCATACATAATCAGGCTTCTCAGGATCTACAAATCCTTGTGGTTGTGTCATATACACTACTTTTTTTAACTCCCCATTTAAAAAGGCATTATTCACATCTATTTGTTGAATGACCCAATTACAAGACACTGCTAAAGACAAAATCATTCTCACTGTCACATGCTTAACTACTGGACTAAATGTTTCCAAGTAATCAATCCCTGGATTTTGCTGGAAACCCTTTGCAACTAACCTGGCTTTGAATTTCTGCAAAGTCCCATCAGCATTGAACTTTGTTTTATACACCCATTTATGCCCTACTACACTTACATCTCTTGACATTGGCACCAACTCCCATGTTTTGTTCTTCTGAAGTGCTTCAAATTCAACTCTCATAGCCTCCTTCCAGTGTGGTTTAGCTAATGCTTCCTCTACTGTTCTAGGTTCTTTCAAATCTGTCTCATATACATTTCCAAGAAACACTTTTGGTTTTGGCAAAGACCCTGTCTTAGACCTTGTAATTATTGGTTGTCTTTCTCCACCAGCATTAGTTTGATCAGATTTTGCACACACACACTGCTTTTCCACAAGTAAAACCACTTCTAGCTCTAAATTAGATCTTGGAATTGACAAAGTTTCAACTACATCAGGCTGTGCTACCTCTTCTTCTACTAACTCATGAGACATTTAAGTTGAAATTTCTTCATTGTTTGACTTCAATTCAGAATTTTCATCAACTCTGGCTTTTGAATTTTCTGCAGTTTCTTCTAATTTGTTTCCTTCACCATATTTCTTTCCTGTATCATCTTCTACTGAAGTAGTTTCTTCAAAATCAGTCTCTAAGTTTGTCTCAGGTAAAAACATACTCCCTGATGTAATTGCATCCACCTCTTTATTATGACTTCCCACTGATTGTAACCTTTTAAATTGTGAATCTGTTTTATATGAAAAATCAGACTCATCAAAACTCACACTTGCTGCTATGAAAACAGTACCTGAGGCATTAAGACACTTGTATCCTTTATGAGATAAGCTGTAACCTACAAATACACACTTTTGAGTGTGGAAGGAAAATTTATGTCTATTGTAAGGCCTTAGAAATGGATAGCATGCACTCCCAAATACTCTCAGCATATTATAATCTGGTGATTTATTAAACAACACCTGATAAGGAGATTTATTTTTCAATACCAAAGTAGGTAACCTATTTATGAGGTAAACAGCATTCTGAAATGACAACCACCACTGATTAAGTGGCATTCTAGCTTGTGATAACAAAACTAGCCCTGTCTCTACAATGTGTCTATGCTTCCTTTCTGCTCTTCCATTTTGTTGGTGAGTGTGAGGACATGGATGTCTAAAGATAATCCCACTTTTACTCAAATAAGAAGTCAGACTCTTATATTCTCTTCCCCAATCACATTGAAGTGTTTTTATTTTCCTCTCAAACTGCACTTCTACCAGTTTATGAAACTGTTCAAATATACCCCTAACTTCTGATTTATGCTTGAGAGGAAAGATCCAGGTAAATCTGGAAAAATCATCAATAAAGTGCACATAATACTTAAACCCCTCCTTAGATACAACTGGAGATGGTCCCCATAAGTCACTATGAATCAATTCTAAAATATTTGAAGCTCTAGAAGTAGAACATGGAAAGGATTTTTGATGATTCTTTCCAAACTGACAGTCTGTACAGAAAAAATCTTCACCTATTTTAATTTCAGAAACAGAACACTTACTAAGCACTTGTTTCAAGACCTTCTTGCTAGGATGCCCTAGCCTTTTATGCCACAACTCAAGACTAGTTTTATTTGTCTGATAAACAGTCATATTTGGTTGCTGATTTAGATCAGAATTTCCAGCCTCATGTTTCAAGCTATTTGTTTGATTAAGTAGTTGATACAGACCATCTTTTAACACCCCTTGAAGCAAAATATTTCTTGTATCTCTATCTTTGACTAAACATTGATTAGCACTAAATTCCACTATCACATTGTTATCTCTTGTCAACTTTGATATACTAAGCAAATTCTTTGTAATGTCAGGCACACACAAAATATGTTTCAGAAGAACAGATTTATTTGCACAAAAAGAAGGTAAAGACACCTGACTTGTATGAGAAATTGGCAAGCAGTCTTCACTCCCAACTTGTAGCTGTTGTTTCCCACTATATTGTCTTTTGCTATCAAGTTGACTTGTATTAGCCACAACATGATTCGTAGCCCCAGAATCCATGTACCAGCTGAGATCCTTAACCACTTGAGGTGTAGCAATGAGTCCTTGTGCCTGTTCTGATCCTTCTTGATTCACCACATTAGTAAGAAAACCTCTTGACTTCCTTTGAGTTATTGACTTTGATCCATTCACTCTCCCAGTAACTTGTCCACTATCATTATCCTCTTCATCCTCATCATAAAGATATTCTAATTCTGTATCAGGTTTACGATTAACTTGATTCATCTTTACATAACCTCCAGCTCCTTGGTTTGCATTCTCCTGTTGTTCTCCTAAATAAGTAACATCGAATCTATGATAACATTTTAATGCAGTGTGACCATTTTTTTCACAAACTTGACATACTACTCTTGGTTTCACAAAATTCCTTCCTCTTCCTCTAGAAAGTGATTGAGACCTATATTCATATCGGCCATCACCAAAAGCCTTCATATTATTTGCTACAGCCCTGGACCTAGAAAACATTTCCTCACTTCTTTCAACATTTCTAGCCAAATTTGCCATTCCTGCCTGTATATCAAACACATTTCTAGAACTATGTATTAGCCTTTGTTCAAACTTCTGTAACAAGTTTTTCACTTTCATCAAATTCACCACTTCAGACTCAGAATCCATCTTAGCAAATATCTAAGCTACAACTAGATCATATTCAGCTCCTAAACCATCTATAACATAGTTAATCAACTCATCTTCACTAACAGATATTCCACTAGCTACTAAAGCATCAAAAATTTCTTGCATCTTCCTTACATATTCTCCTATAGTCATGTCTCATTTCTTAAGAGTCTGCAATGTCATCTTCAACTATGTAATTCTAATTTTTGACTCAGAAACAAAATGATTTTGTAGAGTAAACCATATTTCATTTGCAGTACAACACTTTGACACATAAGAAAAGTACAACACTTTGACACATAAGAAAACATACACTCAGAAATAGATGCAAGCAGCCATGTAGTCAAGATTCTATCATGTTTTTTCCATCCTAAGTATTCTGGATTCCTCTTCTTAATTTTTTTCACAGTTATCTCCATCAGACACATACACAAATGAGTTAGGGCAAGACACTACTCCTAGCAAATGATCTTCTAAATCAAAAGATCCTACCATATTTAACATCTGAGCTCGCCAGTAGCGGTAATTATCCTCAGTTAATTTTGGATTCACAGCAGGAATAACTAGTCTAGAAATACCTGCCATTGGTGCTACTGTAGTACCTCCAGTGCTCCAACCTTCCTTTGCTGAATCTACTTTGTCATACTTCTCCGATTCAGGATTCATCTTCAATCGACGCTTGTCAAAATAGCTCTGATACCAAATTAAAAAAAATTACAGGAAAGATTCAAATCTAGGTTTTCTGAATAAACCTCAAAACTTCAATTTTATTTCAATCAAACACCAAGAAAGCAATTACAGTCCTCTAGCCTTTTTATGTCTGTCTACTTCTGATTTTTTATTTCAAAAAGAAACTTTACATGACTATTTATATCAACAACAGCAACCCAAAATCAGAAAAAAAATATCTACTCATGTTAAAAAAAAATCCAGCTGTAAAGAAAAATCTGCACCACACCTTCCTAACTGCTGCGAAAAATCAATCACTGAGATTAATTGGCCACCATGGAGCATCCTTTTTATCTCCATGTCCAACGTTTTTTATTTCATTCCACCATGCTTGGAGCTCTTCATCGGAGGCGACGAGTTTTGGATCTGGATAGTAGTGATTAACATAATCGGTCACCCATTGGTTCAGTGCGTCCCAGAGAACAAGTCCATCGTTGGCGTAAGGGTAATCTTCAATTGTTACCTTTAGGCCATGTGGAGAATTTGGATCTTCAACAGCCATCCCCCTGGTTACCATGGAGAAAACAAAAATTAGTGAAATATTTGACGCAGAATACAATGTTTTGGATAAAACATAAAAAGACACAATTTTACAGTTTTCAGTGTAAAAAAATTACCTGTTGATTAGGTCTTGGGGCAGCGCCTCGTCGTCGAAACGCCAGACCGCGCCGTACACAGCGGAGCTGAGCTCTGTGGAGAACTTGCCAGTTGAGAAAGTGCTTTATATGATCCCATCGGCATTTATTAGCTTTTCTCGAGCAAGGGCATTGATCTCCATTGTGTACCGGAAATGTGGGTGCAATAATCTATAGATTGGGTGCATCACACTGAGTTGCCGGTTGGTAGCAATTATATAAGGCTCTGTGCAACAATGAGTTCTTAACCTGCAGAAAGATAAGTTTAATGTTATGGCACCTATTTATTTACAAACTTGTTATGGCACCTATTTCATTCTACCTAGATTTCGGTTAAATTTTACTCTTTAACGCTTTTGAGTTGAAAATCGGTAGGGATGGCACGTACCAATGACTAATAAGCTGGTGATAGCCAGAATCAATGGCGAGGACTTGAGCTTTAGCCAGCCTCCATGGCCAGCAATCTGTGGAGTGCCAACTAGGAGTGTACACTTCTTTCCACTGGGGCTTCCCATCCATTGGAGGCCGAACCAGCTCGATGGCTAGAGGCCTCAACGTGCCACCAGGGGTTAGGAAAAACACTGTGCGAGCCCCATAAAGCGTTGTGTTTTTTAAGGTTCTCACTTTCTGAACATAAGGTAGCATCAAGTCATGGTAATCTAGAATGAACAGCTTCTGTTGTTTTATGGCCTGTAGAATAATTAATAAACAACAATTAGTTCTAATAAACAGAACTAATTTATCTTGTGAAAGTTTTAATTTAGAAGAAACGAAAATTTTTGTAGTTTTGTGAGTTGTACCTCATTGACTGTCATGAAGCCTTTGATTTCTTGCTCGAGGAGTACTGTGGTGATTTTTGATTCTGGTGGACCATAAACTGCTGGATCTAGTGTGCTTTTCAATGGCCATTCCTGCGGAATGTTTTAAGCAAATTTCAAGCTTAATTCTTCTTTATATGGCATTTATTTGTCCAAATAAATATAGTTTTAGACTTGACATTCGTTCTTTAAAAAATTTTATGTATACGTATAACATATATAAATGACGCATACCTTGATCAATTTTATGCATAACGGGTTGAGGCCAGCTCGAGTTTCTCGAGCGAATTCCTCGTCCCTAAACCAAAAAAATCTGACTCCTGCAAATCAAGAACGAAAAAAAAAAGAAAGAAAGTATGCATGAGAATATGAGATTTTATAATCAGTTTAGAGAATTCGAGACTAAGCAAAATTCTCACTGGTCATTGCTGCAGGGGTCTCAAAGCGCAACACATTTTCACTGCTATCCTCAATGACCTTCACCAATCTAGGTATGAGTGTTTTCCAGAACCCTTGCTTAGTGAGTGAGGGCAAGTTGATTCCTTCATTAAAGAGGGAATCTATGGCTGTGAAGAATGGAAATCCTAGATCGGAGTCGACGATTGAGGTTCGTATTGTTGGAACTAACGCATGCAACGCTGAGTATACTGTCTTTGTAGAAAATATCAGCTCTTTTATGTTTGAGAAGGCTTCATCTCTAGGAACGTAGATTGTGTACGTAGCTAATGTCTCTGAATATGGATCTTCATGGTTTTTTTTTTTTTTTTGTTTAAATCATTATGGCTAGTCATTCATCGCTCAATCAATAATAAAATCAATTAACATAGGTTACAGGAAGAAAAGAACTCCCGTAATTTGTGCTTCAAAAATTATTTGTAAGGAGAAAACCATCTTCATTCTAGCTGGAGTGAAAAAAAAGTAATAAGAAGTTAAATTATTATTTTATTCTTTCTATTTATTTTTTTAATTATTATATAACTTAAATTAACAAAATTAAAAATAAATCCTTTATATGTTCAAATTATATGAAAAATTACTTATTTTTCTTTTGTTTCACTCTCGCTTTCTCTTTTTTCCTATTGATAATAGTAATTTTATCATAAAATCGTATATTAGTAGGTAAACTATACTTCTAAAAATATGGGGGCCTTTTTTATTTTTTTATTTTTGGTGATTATTTGATATTCAAAGAATTTTGGAATCTTTTGAAAATTTTTGAAATCAGTATACTTGCAATAATTTAAAAAATGACAATTATAATCTCAAATAATTAAACAGAATACAACAATTATGAATATAAATAACATACTATATATTTTTAACAAAATCATATAGTAACTTTCAAACATATGAAAGTTTTAAAATAATTTAAAGATTGATTTATGAGTTTTTAAACATTTTAATAATTAAATTATTATACTTAGAATGTTTAAATACAACCTGTAAAATAATAATTTTTTCAAAATTAGTAAATAATAAAATTACTATTTTATTCTTGCATCGTTAATTTTTTTTAATAGAGTTTAATTTTAAAGAAAAAAGTGTAATTTATAATATATTATAGAGACCTTACTTCATCTACTTTTGGAACCCTAATTTAATCAATAATTTCGCCTAATGGAGACAATCTTCATCTTCTTGGCTTTCTTGTATGGTCTCTTATTTGGTTCCTTTCTCCCCAAGCATATATAGAAATCCATCTTATTGTATTTGTTACATTATGAATCCTAGTATAAGACTCATGTAACATCCTAGGGTTAGATTTGTCTTTTAGGCTTCTAATTTGGGGTTAGATTGAGATTAATGAGAATTCTAGGGTTGTGAAAAAGTTTTGGGGTAAAATAGATATTTTTCTAGAGTTCGGTGGCTTGTGCATTGATCCATTTGAGTGGATTTACATGCGAGCATGGAAAAATGACATTTTTGTAATTTTTCTGCCATGCACGATCGTGCATGAGGGGTGCACGCCCGTGCGTGCGATAAGTTTCAGCTGCCTTGGTTTTAAGTTAAGTTTATCCGTTTCCAAGCCATTGTCACCCCAAGTTTCCATTTCATTTTCAAAGAACATCAACCCTAGGAGGGAAGATCAGCATCCATGACCATCTAATCTAGCTTAAGCTTGCAATTTCTTTGAGAGAGAAAGCATGTCTAGAGGTAGGCGGTTCTTACCTCTTTCCCTTGTGTTTTGATATGTTTGATGCATGCTTTGATGCATGTGAGTTGATTCCAGCATGCTTGTGATGTTCTCCTTGTGTGCTGATGATTTGAGATGATGATAATGATGATTGATGTATATATGTATGTTATGTATGAGAATATGTATGATATACATGCTTTTGTGATGAGTTGGATGATGAGCATACGATTAGAAGTTATTGAAAGGGAAAATATGTGTATATGAAGTGTTTTGCATGTGAAAAATGTTTGATTTGTATTTGATATGAGATTAGGAAGGGAATCAGTTTGATTCCAAGCGGTCATGTTAGTACAGAGCAAAACGCACGCCCGTACACGCATAGCGCACGCCTGTGCATGCTGGATTTACTACATGGTCACGGCCGTGTTCATGTAGCCATACATGACCTAAAATGCAGGGTCACGCCCGTGTATGTTAATGCACGCCCGTGCACCAAGAGAAAAATTAGAAATATGCAGAAAAAATCACAGAGCCGAGTACGACCACATGCACGACTTGCTCACGGTCCCATGCAAGCTCATGCACGCTTGTGCACACGACACTCACGCCCGTGCGTCAGGCAGAAAAGAGAAATTAAGCAAGAAAATGAGAAATGTGCACAATAAAAGCCATCAAATGAATATGAAACAGTAAAATAAGCTTAGTTAAGCTTACATGATGCATTATATACACAACATAGCATGATATGTCATACAAAGTTTTCAAAAATGGATCCAAGGATTTGAATTCATATTTTCAGTAGAAAAACATTGATTTCAGGGGTGAATACGAGGGGGCACTTGTGAGTTTCAGCACACCCGTTGCATCAGGAGCTATATGCTTATTACTAGTCCTATGTACTGGCATATGTCGGGATACTTAGTAGATTATAGGTTTCCTGATTCGAAGATCAGATGTAGTATAGCGCGAGGTGCTCAGATCAATATAAGATTCAGAGACATCATGTCACCCATATAGTTTATGATGCGTGTTTGCATAGAAAACTCACATGGTCAGGGTGTCGAATCCCTGTATTCATCAGTCTATGCAGCATAGCAGGTACTTTCAGGTACGTAGTTTTCAGTATAGCTTTTAGATCAGTTTTTATATATGAGTTTTCAGATATAGGATCCCAAGATCTAACAGTAGTTTTCTGTAAACATTTTCAGAAAGTAATTTTCAGTATATAGGCCCAGGTCTAGCTATGTTTTCAACATATTTCATAACATGTCATTATTATATGACACATCAGCATATCATTCAGAGAATGATAAGACAGTAAGAAACAGTAAATGAACAAAATAAAAAATATCGTGTAAAAGACATGAATATCAGATTATTAGAACATGAGAAAAGTCACGTAATGATACATGAATTACAGAAAACAAGTAACAGAACAGAACAGTAAAAAGATAAATAGCAGTAATGAAAAGCTTAATAGTTTAATATAAGAATGTTGACACGTGAGAACCAGTTTGGTTTCCTCCCGTGTATAAGTCTGTTACTGTACGTGATGATGTGGCAATCCTCCGAGGAGGATTGGTTTAGGGTCAGAGATAGGAAGCGCTTACTGGGTGAACATATCACTCACTCCCTACTTTCCTTTCTTTTGCAGGTTAGTATTTTGGGGGCTGGAAGGAGAAGTTGGCTGTCGTCTGGGATCTATTTTGTTTCAGTTTTTGCAGTATGTTTCGGTTTGCATGCTTATTCAGTTTTATTTACATGTAAATGAACATGTTTTATCACACACATACTTTTAATATAATAAAGGTTTTAGACATGTATATTTATATGTATACATTTGCACCACATGTTTTCCGTTGTGACATTTCAGTTCAGTTTAGATATTTTGGTTGGGTATTATTGACCATATTTTCCTCCTTATTTAATATTATATTTTTTATTAAATTATAGAAAAGCAATAAACAGTAATACCCAGTTGAGGTGCCTACAACTCATTTTGAAAAATGTGAATTAAATCTCTGCACCTAAGAATTTATATATGTATCAAAATTTGTAAATCCATTTATAATTTATCCTGATATTTAAAATCTTTATCAAAATTATGACATTAAAATTTCACTACAGTAAAAAGACAACATTTCACATGAGAAATTTCTCTTAAGTTTTGCTATGCTAGGATATTTCTTACATTAAGTACCCTTTTTTTTAATAAATTAATATTTCACTTTTGAATCTAAACTTTAACCATCCTTTAAAAAATGGTTATTTATCATTAGAGATGTAATTTTACCTAATACAAGATAGGTGTTTATGACAGCTATATAAATTAGCCCTTTACCTTTGTCACATCGAGGACGTCTTGTTCTACAGCGTCTAGGGTAAGGGTGCTGCTTGCCACCAATCACTGGTCGAGCCAAATCTTCGTTCTTATCAGGGTTTCCAAGATCATTATACACATCATAGTCATAAATTCTATGTTCTTCATCTCTCCTCGTCCAGTGCCTCGTAAATTGACAAGCTCTTCAACTCTTAGTCTTATCAATCCATTTGGAGTGTTCAATGGCAAGTATGATTGATCTCATAAAACAAAGAGCTCAAGAAGTTGATAATGAAGTTAAATTAATTCACGTGAAAATATTGTTAATGATGAACAAAACATGAATGTGATGAACTTATCTTCATGAAGACCAAATATAATTTGGTTATGCCTAAAAAGCATGAGGTATGGGTAAAAGCTTATCTTTATCCAATTATTTTGTCCCATAATCAAGGACCATTACTGTAATTTCAAATATGGTCGATCGAGGACCAATGTTGAGAAGATGAAGTTAAGCAGATTATGAAAGGATTTGCGTACAAAATTTTGTATTTATATTTCAAAAACTTAAAAGTCAAAGAAGTAGAAAGTTATATTCCATGTATGTAAAATAACATATAAGCCTAATTATATCATAATTTTCAATAGGCCAAAGGTCATATTCCCACCCAAGGTTTGTTGAAGAGCCATTGTCGCCGACAGCATTGCCTGTTATGGCAGCCACCTATGAAAGAACCAAGAGGTAAAAAACGACCTCCTAATTTACAAGATAGCCAGATTTGGCCTCTTCGTTTAACAAAGTAGACTATATCGATTTTTTCTTTTTCTTACAAAAGTAGTCAGATCTGTTATTAAACATGTCGAAAATGGCAAAAAAAGGTCAATCTTGGCTCTAATAGTTATTTCTAACCACAATTAATGATAAAAGCGATCGGATCTAACCACCCCTTTCAAAAATAGAAGAAATCGATGTAACTTTCTTTGTCAAATGAGACAATTAGATTTAATATCCCTGTGAATTAAAAGATTATTTTTAGTCTCTTGGTTTGTTTATTGGCGACCACCGTTGTCGGTGACAATGACAATGTTTTTATTTTCTATTTTATTTTTTTTAATTTTTTAATTTTATTATTTTTATATAGTCTCTTGGGTAGTTTAATTATTTTACCAATCAAGTCAAAAAAGATAGTAAAAAATAATCAACAAATGTGTTTGAAATTTTAAAAATTAGAAAATGAGATTTTGTCTTTTTCCAACTATCTTTGGGTGGGAATAAGTCCTGTCAACTTTTAAATAATCTTGCAACTATATAAACCGCTCACTTGCAGCATGCTTTCACTCTGTCCCTCAACTATACCGATTAGGAATTTGTGGTGGATGCCGTCTTGTCGCCATTTTCAGGCATTCAAAACGCATTGGGGTACAAATCCGTTAGTGTTTGGATTAATTATAATTATGAGATTTTCTCAAATTTGTAGCTAAATAAGCTGGATCTGTCTTCGTTTACTTCTGACTATTTCCTAAAAGATTCTGACGTTATATAACCTGACGCTTACCTTAACTGTGAAGAAGACTCTCTTTTTCTGCGTCTTATCACTCTTAGGCTGGACCCATGAGCCACAAATTATCTTCACCTTACCAGTATCGAACCCATCAAGAACAATATCCTTTAAAAACATCTCCTTGTGGTGCTCATTCTCCACAAACATGGCTCCAACTTCCCCGAAATCCGGCGGAATGCTGAACTCGGCCTCGTATGTTGTCTCTCCTTTCATCTCCTTCGCTCTATGTGCAAACTTCTTGATGGTTGACTTCTCTGATCCCGTCCCTGAAACGACGAAGAGCTACAGTTATAATCATGAAAACTCATCTTCAACAATCATAGCATTTATACATCGACTTTAAAGGTTGAGATAGATTAAGTCCAATCTTTATTTATTTTTCATGTTCCTTCTGTAAGCCAATCTAACAGACATGTTATCCTATGATAACAAAATAATTTTATAGTTTTCAGAATCGGAAGCGTACCTCCTGCCATAGTAAATTTCTGCGATTCGGAAACAAACTGTTGTGACTCTTCACCGAGAAGATCGTCCTCGTCAATATTGAAATTTAGTGCTTCCAAAATGCGCACTGAAACCTTTGATGGGATGGGTTCTGAATTCAGTAGATTTTGGGGACTAGTTTTCTGTGTTTGTGAATGCTTGAATGTACATGTGTGTTTCCATCAAACACAAGTTGGCCTTTTATACTAATTGTCAAAAAGACAATTATGCCCTTATAAATTGTTAGACCATTTTAACCTTATGAGAATATTAAAATTACCTTAATTTGCAAATTCAATTCTAACATTCTCCCACTTGGTCTTACACTTTATAACATTATCCACTACAACCTTAATGTTTAAATAGAAATTAAAATTGTGCGAATCATAGCGGTAGGTCCCTATAAATCAGGTATTACCTTCCATGTATCACAACACAATTCCTCTTTCTAAATAAACTCAAATGTGGATCCAAACTTTATGAATAAACCTCAAATGTTTATTCCTGGTCCTGCATAATGTTTGTTTTCTCTCAACATAAATGTATACAACTCAATGAGAAACAAACCAACAGAGTCAATTACATAAATATGTAAATTACAACTCATAAACATAAATTGTTACGAAGTCCCAAAAGTACAACATGATCTCTGAAAACCTTAGGTGGCATGCCTTTTGTCAGAGAATCAGCAACCATCTGCTCAGTCCGAATGTGTTCTATGAGCACTTCCTTAGCTTTTATGTGCTCTCTGATTGCTAAATACTTAATGTCGATATGTTTGCTTCGACTCCCACTTTTATTGTTTTTAGCAAAGAACACGGCAGCAGAGTTGTCACAGTACAACTTTATTGGCCTCGAAATGGACTCAACGATTTTCAGTCCAGAAATGAAACTTCGTAACCAGATACCCTGTGCAGTAGCCTCAAAACAAGCAACAAACTCAGCTTCCATGGTAGAAGTGGCAACCAAAGATTGTTTTGCACTTCTCCATGAAATGGCTCCCGCGGCTAGGCAAAACACATAACCGGATGTTGATTTACGAGAATCAACACAACCAGCGAAGTCTGAGTTTGAATATCCAACAACTTCTAGATTGTCAGATCTCTTGTATGTAAGCATCAAATCCTTTGTACCCTGGAGATATCTCATAACTTTCTTTGCAGCTCTCTAGTGATCCAGGTCAGGATTACTCTGAAATCTTCCCAACACCCCAACTGCAAAAGCAATGTCAGGTCGGGTACAAACCTGAGCATACATCAAACTTCCTACCGCCGAAGCGTATGGAATGTTTGCCATTTGTTCCTTTTCAAAATCAAGCTTTGGACATTGTTCCAAGGTTAATCTGTCACCCTTGACAATGGGTGCAACACTCGATGAACAGTCTTTCATCCGAAATCTCTCAAGAACTTTATTGATATAGACTTCCTGAGATAGCCCCAAAACATGACGAGATCTATCCCTATGAATCTTAATGCCAAAGACATAAGACGCCTCACCCATATCTTTCATATCAAAGTTTTGAGAGAGAAACTGTTTCACCTCATGTAACAACCCCAAATCATTGGTTGTAAGTAAAATATCATCAACATACAACACAAGGAAGATGATTTTGCTCCCACTAACCTTGTGATATATACATTGATAATGATGTTTTCAATGAAACCAAATGAAGAAATAACATCATGAAATCTTAAATACCACTGTCGTGAGGCCTGCTTAAGCCCGTATATGGACTTTTTCAGCTTGCACACCAAATTCTCACCACTACTTGAAACAAACCCATCAGGTTGTCTCATATATACTTCTTCATGCAGATCCCCATTCAGAAATGCCGTTTTCACATCCATTTGGTGTAAATCAAAATCAAAATGGGCAGT
>JAJEJH010000169.1:196690-211055 GCA_026122585.1 Anacardium occidentale
AGCATCACAAGCACGCTGGAACAAATCTCATGCCTCAAACAAGCATCAAACCGAATCAAAACACATGGGAAAGAGGAAGGAAGCACCTACCTTTTGACATGCTTTCTCTCTCAAGAAGAACACAAGATCAAGCTTGATTGGAAGCTCCTTGAAGCTGATCACCACCTCTAGGGTTGATCTCCTCTGAAAATCAAAGCCAAACTTTGGGTGAAAATGAGTTTGGAAACGGATAAACGCGACTTAAAACCAAGACAGCTGGAAAAATGCTCATGCACGGGCGTGCATCTACCACGCATGGTCGTGCATCCCGAGAAAATTACAAAAATGCCATTTTCCTGCGCTCGCATGCAAATCCTCCCAAACGGATCCATGCACAAACAACCAAACTCAACAAAAACACACATTTCACCCCAAAACTCTCTCACAACCCTAGAATTCTCAAGAATCACAAACTGACCCCGAACCTGGGATGTTACAAAAAATTATATATACATAATTTTATTCTAAAATAAAAAATATGCTTATACTTATTATGAATAGTATTTTTAAAACCTGATCGATTGTTAAACATGACTTCACCGAGTCACAGTTCGATTGGTTCAACAAATCAGTTTAACCTATTATTAAAATATTATTTATTTCCTAAATATTATTAAACATTTACCATATTTTTGAAATATAAACCAGATAAAGTTTATTATAAACAATTCTATATAATTATCAATTAGAGTCAAATATAGTTCCTTCTTTGAAACATAAATTTCAAACGAGTAGAATAAAAAACCCATAAAAGCAAAAAGCAAATTTATATAGGTGAATCAAATAATTCGCTCTCTACTACAAAGATAAACCATAAAAAAAAGTCAATTACAAATGATTCAATTAAAATTCAAATAATTTTAATATTAGAGTTTTAGTTTTTATTGTTTTTTAATTTTAATTCTTTTAATTTAAAAAAATTTTAATTATATAAATCCAGTTTGATTGGATTTATATAATTAAAACAGTTTTATGAGGTTTTTATTTTACTCATTTGAAATTTATGTTTCAAAGAAGGAACTATATTTGACTCTAATTGATAACTATATAGAATTGTTTATAATAAACTTTATCTGGTTTATATTTCAAAAATATGGTAAATGTTTAATAATATTTAGGAAATAAATAATATTTTAATAATAGGTTAAAATGATTTGTTGAACCAATCGAACTGTGACTCGGTGAAGTCATGTTCAATTATCGATCAGGTTTTAAAAATACTGTTTATAATAAGTATAAGCATATATTTTTATTTTAAAATAAAATTATGTACATATAATTTTTGTATATATTTTATGTATCTATATGATGTGTCATCATGTGATTGGTATTAATTTATTCTTAATACGAAATTGTTCAATCACATAATAACACATAATCTAAATATATAAAATATGTATACAGAGTACATAGGAATAGTATTTTTCTTTTTTTTAATACAAAATAACATAATTATATGAGGCCAAAATTTAATTCCCCTATAGTTTTTTTAAATAAAATTGATACCTATCAACTTTTAAAAATTTAAATACCTATCCCTTAAATATTTTTTATCCAATTATATCAATATTTTTTATAAACTAAATAAAATACCCTCAATAAAAAAAAAAAAGAAAAAATTATAATAAAAATATATTTAAAATATTAAAATAATAATAAATTAATAAAGATAAGTAAAAATTAATTAAAAATAAAAAAATAAAAAAACAACAGCCACCATCATTGATAATGTTGTTGCCAGACGGTGACGGTTGCTTCTTATTTATTTTAATTTTTAAAAATTAATTTTTAATGTCAAAAAAATTTTTAATTTTTAATTTTCATACATATTTTTAAATTTTATTATTCTTATAAAATTTTTAAATTTTTTATTAAAAAGAAAAAAAATATTTTATCCTTTTGTTTAATAATATTTAATAATTTATTATTAAACTTAATTATTAAATTTAATCAGGAGATGAGTATTTGAGAAATTACAAATTAATATGTATCAATTTGTTCGTTAGAAAAAGGATGGGGGAGATTAAGAAATTGGGCCGTTATGTGATGACATATGATATTATGTCATCATATGAGTCTAAAGTTGGCTGGACATTACAGTAAAGATAGACCTGATATTATTAAAAACTCCTGAGTCTTTACTCCTTTTACTTTCGTCCCTGCGCTCTCCGTAAGAGCATATCTAAGCATATCGTCATCCTCCCTGCTCCCTCAAACGCTATAAATAGGGCTCTGCAATGCAGAGAAAGCAATCCGTTCAACACAGCCTGATTTCCCAAAAACTTCTCAAATTTATTTACCCTTTAACATCAAAATTTCACCCAGAAAGTAACAGGAATCAATGGCTACGGTGAAAAGAATCAAGCTTGGTTCACAAGGCCTGGAAGTTTCAGCTCAAGGCTTAGGCTGCATGGGGATGTCAGCCTTCTACGGCCCTCCGAAACCTGAGCCTGAAATGATCGCTTTGATCCACCATGCCATCAACAGTGGCATTACTTTTCTTGACACTTCTGATGTGTATGGACCTCACACCAACGAAATTCTTCTCGGAAAGGTTCACTGCTTCTCTCTCTTTCTTTACTTTCTTTTTTGTTTTGTTGAGTTTCTTCAGGCTTGACTTGATCATACACCAACTGGCTGTGGATGATTAACAGAGAATTTTACAAAGTTTATGTTTTTATTTTGGTCTAATCGCATATTAATCCATGAATCCATCTGGTTTGAAAATGAAGTAGAAAAAAGTGGGTGGTAGAGTGATTTGGGAGATGTTTAAGATGATTATATGATTTAGATGAGGTTAATTTTTAAGCCATATCTATTACAATTCTGGGGAAGTTTGTGAAATCTTAATTTGGCTCCTGTTCTCACTATGGTCTTTTATATAGGGTTTAAAACTGAACTGTTATGTCCTTTGATGTGAATTTGAGCAGGCTTTGAAGGGAGGGATGAGAGAAAGAGTTGAATTAGCCACTAAATTTGGCGCCGTCTTTGCAGATGGCAAGACGGAAATACATGGTGATCCGGCTTATGTGAGAGCTGCCTGTGAGGCGAGCTTGAAGCGGCTAGATGTTGATTGTATTGATCTTTACTACCAACATAGAATTGACACTAAAGTTCCCATTGAAGTCACGGTTTGCCTCTTGCAAAACTTTTACTCTGCTTGTTGATTAGAGTTATTAGTCTGAAGTTCTTGTTTAGATTGTTATTTGTGCACATTATGATGCTGTTAAATCAATTTAACCAATCGAACAGCCTGCAGAGTCATCAAGGGTTCCTTACAAGTTGTCTTCGAATTGAATGAATGAAAGAAGGTAGAAACACTGAAAGGGGGTTCTTACTCTTTCTCTTGTTCCCTTTTGGAAACTACCAGCAATTTGTTTAGGCCAGTGCTGGCCTGCAGTGAAGAATACCTTTTATGTCTGTTTGTTGGTAGGACAAGGGAGATGTCTATGTTGTTTAGGTCTGTTTAATGAACTTTACAGACACTATAATTGAACCAGCAAGAATCTCCACTACAGGTTATAGTTCATCGAAGGGAAATGAAATATAATGATAACAGATGAGACTGTCACTAAGAGTACCTATTCTTTCAACACATTAATTTGCAGGCAAGATACTTCAGTGGTCGACCAATCACATATAAAAAGTGATCCTTGTTTGCCTTCAGTTGTATTGGTGAAATTCTTGTAGCATTTGTTGGACTGTGAGCTTTAGTAATTTGGCCGTATTTTTTAAGGAAACTAGTTGTTTGTTTACCCTAACAGTCTGAGTGCCCTGCATTGCAACGTTGTGCTTTGTTCATACATTTTGCTTTGTTTCCTTGTATGGCTCACATCTGCTAAAAAAGCAAGCTTAAGCACTTATTTTTTGCTTCTTTTCTTTTGTGTTTAAAGATCGGGGAACTCAAAAAACTAGTTGAAGAGGGCAAAATAAAGTATATAGGTTTATCTGAAGCATCTGCTTCAACAATTAGACGAGCTCATACTGTTCATCCGATAACAGCTGTGCAGTTAGAATGGTCCTTATGGTCACGAGATGTGGAGGAAGAAATAGTTCCTACTTGTAGGTAAGACATTAATTTTTGTATATATTTTATGTATCTATATGATGTGTCATCATGTGATTGGTATTAATTTATTCTTAATACGAAATTGTTCAATCACATAATAACACATAATCTAAATATATAAAATATGTATACAGAGTACATAGGAATAGTATTTTTCTTTTTTTCTCAAGTCACAAATACATACGATATTTTATCAAATATTACAATCATCTGCATAATGAGATGATATAATTAAAATAAACAAGAACCCATAATGATCAAGATGACATCCATCCAACATAAAACAAGTTAAAACATAGTATAATACGACAAAATCGATATTACTAGAACATCACATAAATATATAAATACATAGATGCAATTCAAGCACTTATCAGTCAGTACACATACTGAAATTTTATTTGATAGAAGACTGAAACAAAGGACTAGTACACGATAAACATGGACTTCTAACCAACCCTGTTTAAGTTTTTTGAAGCGGCTTCATTTATATCCTTAGGTATCACGAAAGGACCGTGGGCTGATACGCAGTGATGGGGAGGCACAACAACACACTACTGACCATTAACAGGACGTCTGATTGTTTTTACCATCTGGTAAGGTAATATTTCCCTTAGACAGACAGCGTAATCAATTTTAACCTGCAAAGTAGCCATTCTTCTGCTGGTTAGGATAGAAGACGAGAATGATCTTTGCATGCTTATGCATGTCCACATATATGGAAGAAGCAAGCAATTTGATTATGTTTCTGAAAAGATGGTTATTGTATTGTATGGTTGAGTGTCACACTTTAGTAAATTTAATTAATATTATCATTCACTGAATAATATTGCACTTACAATTCTTTTTTGCAAAAATTGGCATATACATATAGACAGATTCCTTCTCCTTCTCCCTACAGGATAGTAAGAGACCTATAATTATTGAACATCCATAAAATCGAATATGGTCTATTTGTTTTCTTCTAGCTATGAGGCATGTGTGAAGTGGGATAATGAGATAATGCTTACTGTTCAATCTGAATTGCTTAAGGTTGCAACTGGAAAAATATCGACTTCCAAGGGTCTAAGTCTAATGCCTACAAATGTATGCAACAGTCACGAACTGCTTAATTTTTCTTTCCTAAGTTGTATCTCTTTAAATAAGAGTGGGTTCACGCTGAAGATCTCGGATCCAACCCACTCCTATCTTAATTTTTAAGCTAAAGTTTTTGTACTTATGTGTGCACATCATAAGATATAATTGGGTGAAAATTTGTTTTACAAATTGAGTAAACTATTCTTGTTGTACAATATGAATGATGGAAGATTAAAGCAGTTAGCAATTTAGTGATGGATTTTAAATAGATTGGGGCAAGGGGAAGGTTTTGGTTGCAAACAAACTGTAATTTTTATAATAATACTGCATGGTATATTAATTAATAACTGTTATGATAAAAATTTACAAAACTGGCACTAAAAAATCGACTATCTACTAGACATCATTAAATCGATTAGCAACTAATACGTCATTTATGCGTAAATCATCTCAAAAACACAGATAAAAATCCTATCATTTAAAACCAATAATTAAAACATGATATAATAGTCAAATCCTAACTTGTATGAAGATACTAAGATTAGATTCGAATTGAATTAAACTGAATTTAGGCTTATTCGAGATTAGCTCAACTCAAAGAAGTTGAGTTCAAGCCTAAGTTCAAGCTCGATGAGTTTTCAGATAACCGTAGCTCAAACTTGAGTTAGACTCGTTATTGTAACAAAATTAATTTTACTTATATTTTTTATAAAAGTCAGCAAACACAAGTTATAAGTTTGTATAGATAAATTAGTTGAAAAAAAAAAAGTTAGCAAGTGCATGCGTAGTATTATTCATAACTTCAATCATATTTATTAATTCTATGTTACTAATTGTTTTACGCATTAATATTTGAGTATAATAGGACTCATTATAATCAAGTGATTCTCGAGTCTTTTAGATTCAAGTTCTTAAGGTTTTAGTAATATTTCTAAATTATCCTATTTAGAGCAATAATACGCGCAAAGTAATACTTTTTTACACGTCATCATTAATACTCAAAGTATTATTGAAAATTTGAATAATAGAAGACTTTATGTTATTTTAGAAACCTCAAAAAATACTTTACTTTAATACCTTATTATCACATCAAACCATTGCGAATAATTAAAAAATACAGATGAGATAAGCAAGAAGACATACATGTGAAAATTCTATGACTCAGTTACCTGCTATTTTGGTGAATAGAGTCCAAGTTTCTGCTTTATTTAAAATGCCCATCCTGAAGTTTTTAGTGGATTCCATTTTCTCCAACACATCTAAGTTTCTTGTTGTCACCAGAATTTTATTTCTTCCACGATCAGCTCGGGAAGGAATTCCAAATGTTGTCGTCAAATTTAGAGGTTTCCATATATTATCTAGAATTAAAAGGATTTTCTTGTCCTTCATTCTTTCATATATCTTATTTGCCATTTCGCTTTCGTTTTTGAATGTCAGACCCAACTTGTCTGCAATTAATGTTTGAATCTTCTTTGTATCATGAGACTCTGTTACCTGCAAGACGAAATAAAACATATGCCCCCGTCAGAAACACAAAATAAAACAAACCTTAACAATATTGTATTGAATGCTTCTTTACCTCTATAAAAACAATCTCCCTCAAAGAGCTTAGCCTTCTCAGCTTTCCTACCAAGTTCTTGCGCAAGAGTAGTCTTCCCAAGACCACCCATCCCGTAAATACCAATCATGTACACATTCTCATCATTTAAAGCATCCCATACATTATTCACAGTGGAGTTTCTTGATTTAAAAGCCAAATAATCTTCACTAGATCTAAGCCAGATTTCCGGTGGATTAGTAGGAAGGGAAACTGGACCCAGTTCCTTTTATTGCTGGAGGAGTGGATCAATATCATCCCTCTTTAATTTGAATGCTTTCTTGCTTTGTTTGTAGCGAATGATGAAGTTGGGGCACAATCCCTTGAAACATCGCGGGTCGCTTGCTTTTTCTTTAATAAGCTGGTCTGCTTCAGTGATGGGCTTCTCCACACCCTTCTGCCAGTCCTTAACATTCTGTTTGATCTCTTCCACATTTCTTTCAGCTGCACTAACCTTACGCTGAACTTCGTCTCTTGAATTGTTCAGCTTATCAACTCATTCTTGGAGCTTATCAAAGTTGCTCTTGTAGTTGAACAAATACTTAAATGACCGCCAGAGAAAAGCGAACCGCTATAACTTTAATTGATTGACGGTGGAAAATCACCATGTGAACAGATTATTACTTTATTGAAGTAAGAGAAAAGAGAATTACCTCAATAATTATTTTTATTTTAAAATTCAATGTCGTGAAGAAATGAAGATTATTAAATTAGGCAAAGTCAGCATGAGCTTTATCTTAGGCCAAAACCTTAACGGGCCCTCCTACCATAAAGTTTTAAAAAAACAAGTGACTCCCATTTTAAAATAAACTAATAATAATAATAAATTAATAAAAATTTTAAAAAGTAATCATCGTCGCTAATAATATTATCAATGATGATGGTTAATGTCAACCTAATCAGATGATTGAAAACGATCATTTAGTTCTATTAACGATCAAATCTGATAACCACTATCATTAAAGAAGATAAAAAATGATCGGTATATTTGAAATTGATTATTTTCGATTATTTTAAATAGAAGAGTCAGATTTAACTATCTCAACCATCGATATGACCAAATTCAACAATCCATAAAACCAGATGATTAAAGATTAACGTCGACTATTATCGTCAACGATACTGTCAATGGTAGTTGTTGTTTTTAAATTTTTATTTTATTTTAAATTTTATTAATTTTTTAATTATTTATGTATCGAATAAAATATACATATAATTATAAATATCACAAAATTTATCTTATCTAAGCTCTTATAATATAGATAACGGGTTTTCAATTACTCTTCACATGCTAGAAAGTTATTATCCAAATTTTCATAAAAAGTCATTCAAAAAGAATATTTTCGTTGAAATCAATCACTACAGATAACATATGTATTGTATATATTAAATAAAACACGTATAATTATAAATATCACAAAAATCTCTTTTACTTAAAGCCTAATCACATGTATTGTAAGACATCCCAGAAGGGTATTACTGTTCACTGCTTAATAAAATAATAATAAATAAATAAAGAAAATATGGTCAATAATACCCGACCGAAATGCTTAACTGAACTGACATATCACAGCGGAAGACTCGTAGTATAATGTATACATACATATATACATGCCCAATTAAAAATTTGCATATATTAAAAATATTCGCGGAAAACATATACATGTGCATACAAATAAAACTGAAGCATAATGGATCCCAAAAGAGCAGCAGACTCTGCCTCTCAGCTCCCAAAACTCACCTGCAAAAGAAAGGGAAGTAGGGAGTGAGTGATAAAATCACCCAGTAAGCACTTCATATCCTCAGACCCTAAACCAACCATTCTCGAAGGATTGCCACCTCAACACAACTGAACAGGCTCAACTGAAAACCACTCTGACGGTCTCATCTTCACGGATCGGGTACTACCTCATACCGGATCGTAAAATACGTATATGAGTATACGTAAACAACCTAGAGTGAAGAGTAATCCGGAAGGGTCAAACTTGACGCACTGAACTCAGACTGAAACCACAACTGAACAATTCTGATACTGATCTGAAATTCACGAAGCATTTCATGGCTTATCATATTCTGATATTCAACTATTCGTGTCGTTTATACGCTGTTTCATATTCTGATCATTTACAATTTCTTACTGTCTTATCATTCTCTGAATGATATGCACTGTGTCATATAATCATGACATGATATGATAATATGCTGAAATCATAACTAGGCCTGGGCCTGTATACTGAAAATAGTTTTCTGAAAACTGTTCATAAAAATTGCTGTTGAATCCTGGGATCCCATAACTGAAAATCATAAAGCTTTATCTGAAAGCTATACTGAAAACTGAGTACCCTGGGGTACATGCTATGCTGAAAACTGTGCTGCGCAGACCGATGAATACAGGGATTCGACACCTTGGCCATGTGAGTTTCCTCTGCAAACACGTGCCACAAAATGTATGGCCCACGTGATGCCATCAGGCCTGGGCCTGAAAACTGAACTGAACTGAGCGCCTCGCGCTATAACTCATCTGATCCTCGGACCAGAAAACCTAAACTACTAGTTGAGCAACCCGGCACATGCCAATACATAGGGTTAGTAATGAGTATATAACTCCTGGTGACACGGGTGCTGAAACTCACAAGTGCCCCCTCGTATTCACCTCTGAAAACTGTGTTTTACAACTGAAAACATGAATTTGGATCCTCGGATCCGTATCTGAAAACACTGGATGGCATGTCATGCTATGCATATGTATATGATGCATCATGTATCTTATTTGAGCTCAATTTACTATTTTCTATCACTTGGATAGGGTTTACGGTGCATATTTTTCATTTAAAACTTATTTTTCTCTTTTCTGCTTGACGTACGGGCGTACGTATCATGTGTACGGGCGTACATGAATGTGCACGGGACCGTGAGCAAGTCGTGCATGTGGTCATGCGCGATTCTGTGATTTCTGGAAAAATTCTCATTTTCTCTTGATGTACGGGCTTACATGAGCCATGTACGGCCGTACATGCTGAAGAAAAGGCATGACGTACGGGCGTACACAGCGGGTGTACGGGCGTACATCCTGCTCTGCACCTCCATGACCGTCGGGAATCAACTCGATTCCAGCCAAATCTCAACCCAAACTCAAATCAAGCATAAATCACATGCACAGCACTTCAAATAAGCACAATTAAACTTCCAACAACTTCAAATCTCAAGCAAATCATCCAACCCAATCTCAAAACATATATGAACATATATTCTCACTCATCACATGCATATAAGCATCAATCATCACGTAATCATCTCAAATCATCATCAACATGCAAGGGGAACATCACAAGCATGCTGGAAACACATCTCATGCATAAAGCAAGCATCAAACCGAATCAAAACACAAGGGAAAGAGGAAGGAAGCACCTACCTTTTGACATGCTTTCTCTCTCAAGAAGATCTCTAGCTCAAGCTTGATTGGAAGGTCCTGGAAGCTGCTCTTCCCTCCTAGGGTTGATGTTCTCTGAAATTGAAAGGAAGACTTTGGGTAAAAATGGGTTTGGAAGCGGATAAGCGCGACTTAAAACCAAGACGGCTGAAACTTATCTCATGTACGGGCGTACATCTCTCATGTACGGGCGTACATGGCAGGAAAAATTTACAAAAATGCCATTTTCCCGCGCTCGCATGCAAATCCACTCAAACGGATCCATGCACAAGCCACCAAACTCAACAAAAACTCCCCTTTCACCCCAAAACTCTCTCACAACCCTAGGAATCTCAGAAATCACAAACTGACCCCGAATCCGGGATGTTACATGTATAACAGGTTTTTAATTAACTTTTACATACTAGAAAGTTACTAATCAGATTTATCTAAAAGAATATTTTCATTGAAAAATCATTACATTAGAGGCTTCCTCGAAACAATTTGATCATTCAACTTCCCTTATTCGACACAATGACAGTTTGTATTTGGGCACTTTCAAACAGCAATCGCTGAGAAGAAAACAAACAAGAAGGCTATATTTACATATTAATTCAACAGAAAGAGAATAGCTCTGGATCTCGAAGCTTAGCCTCGATCAAATTTTAGCTTTATCATTTAACCAAATAGGATCATATCTAATCTATTTATGTCACATAAAAGTAAATATATGGGTACTCATTTTTTAAATAATTACGTAACATTTTTTATAATATAATATTAATAATAAAAGATGAATTATTAAAATAATTTTTTATTCTTTTTAACAAATACTATATAAAAGTCTATTTATTATCTTTTCTCTTTAAAAATGTTGAATGAACTTTCTAAAAGAAGATGTTGCCTATGTATGATCACATAATTTTAATCTTTAACTTTTAAATATAAAGAATAATAGTATAGAGATTTGCATGATGTCTTCCTTCAGCTAAAATAGACATTGATACGAGATTGACAAAGTTCATAGAGACCAAAAGAACAAGAAGATTTGAAAAGAGCGAGATTTTGAGATCAATTTTTTGTTTCATCCTTATGATTTCAGATTAATACAAGTTAGTCTCATCGTTTTCAAATATTATAATTAGGAGCCTTCTTTTCTCAAGATACTATTTATTAAGGCAAAATGGTCAAACCATTTAATGGGTTTGATTGACCCAAACAAGTTATTAGATTCAATGTGGAAGCAACCCCTAATGAGGCTGATGGAAGACTCAAGTAATGGACTTGACCAAAATTTATAACTAGGGTTAAATTCAAAAGAAATTAAATCAGTTTCGTATTGATTTCAAGCAAAAACTTCAAAGTGATAACTCGATCCAAATTCAATTCGAATTTCCTTCAAACGATATTATTCATTTCATTACCAACACTATTTTATCTAATTGATAATATTATTTATCACACCGACGAACTTTAATAACATCTTTAACTAGTTCAAATGAACTCGAACACAAATTCGAGCTTATTAGTTAGAATTCAAATTGAACTCAAACTTACCTATTCTTGGATTCAATTTGAATCCAACCCCATTTATAATATGGTTTGTGTAAACATAGAATAGACAGTAGAAATGGATTCGAATTAAACCAAATCTAAACAATCACCCACTGATGAACAATGTGTGCAGCCCACTGGGTGAGAAGTGTCATCCTAATTCTGCAGGGTTGGTATACATAACACAGTTAAGAACATTCCAAATCTACTTGAAAAATCTATTCCCCTGTTTTCATAACCAAATGAAAATTCATCTCCACTCATAAACAAACAACAGACAGTACTCAGACCTATGGATTGCTCCAGTATCATTACTGGAAATATAGCTAGGGTAACTTATATATGAGATTGATAAAATTTCGGTATAAATTCCTCCTCTACCAAATTCCAATACAAACACTTCATAAATAGAAACTTTCCGACACAACTGTACAGATGAAAATCTTCTCTTAAATACCTTCCAACAAAGATGGAAGTGAATCGCCGAATTGAACGAGGGTTCTCCAAAGACACAGCTGGGAGAGAGTTACTCACCTACAGCAATAAATGGAAGTCCCCGGACAAACAAGCACAAGTGGTCAACAAATATCATCAACAATGCAAGTCAAGATGTGAAGATGCATGTAGAGACAAATGGTGAATGATCTCGGTGGTGAACAAACGAGACAGTATGTGAAATCAATAAAGCAAACAAGCACACAAACAATAAAGAGAAAGACTCTGCAAACTTTTATCCTAGTTCACCCAAATTGGGTTTTGTTTAACAGAGTTAATATTTTTTTTAAATACCTTTTTACCTTTGTTGTTATAATAAATATATTTGTTAATCAATTATTATATCATTCACACAAACGAATAATGTATTTATATACTAGGATTTTTATCTCTAAAACAAACCTTACTAGGACTCTTATTTCTACGAGAAACCCCAATAAGACTTGTATTCCTAAAAGAAGTCCTAAAATGGTTCTTCATAAGTTAAGCCCCTATATGCGTCAACGTAGAGCTTTATAGATGAAGTGGTCACCAATTCTAACAAGTGGCATGTTTCCTCAAAAAATTAAGATAACATTTAAACAATAATTTTATACATCACATATGTACTAACATGTGCATGATGATAACATTGACACCGAATAGACATATCACAACAATTGAACTACCAACTCAATTGGGATATATAATTTTACAGTGCAAAATACAAAAGGATGGTTGGAATGGTACTTGTGTTGAGGCTGACTTCTCTTGAAAAGCTTGAATTAAACAAATTGAAGTAAAAAGAAAAGAAAGAAGATAAAGAAGACAGAGAGGAAAGAGAAAAAAGAGACAGATGTTTAAACACAGAATTTTTTATAGAGATGTTTTTTCAAAAATTTTTCCTGCAAGCTTTGAGGAGAAAGTTTATTTTTCCCTAATATTTCCCACAAAATTTTCTTGATTCCCAGTTTGCTCCTTCTCTTCATGAAATCTAAAAATATATCTCCCATAAATCAGTTCACCAAATCCACATGCATCACAATTTCAGCAAGCACCATTAGTTTTTTCATTTGTAATTCAACAAAGAAACCAAGCAAATGTACAAACTTTATGGCTCCCGAAGTTTAGTTGGTGGCTTCTGCCACTACCTTTGCCTTTGATAGATAGAGCTGATAGATTTTTGGAGATAATTGCAAGTCTATGGAGATTAGAAGTGAGTAACATGTTGAAGAACATGGTGATATGTTTGAGTTCTATGAAGGGAAATTTTTTTTTAGACTCATAAAAAGACTAGAAATTCCCAACCGTAAATTTTAACGTATTTTACAAAAACAACAGAGGTGTTTAATACTTTCTGATAAATGCTAAATTTGTTATCAGGGGTCCATGAATTTTGCATTAAATAAACACATGGTAAACCACTCACGACAGCAATTTGGAAAATTGGTTTCTGGGTCCTCATATCAGGATGAATTGAACACTAAAACAGTAGATTGGGAGATGCGGCTCAAATGCCATACTCGTACAAAGAAAAAAATTTTAATAGCCCAAGAAGTTGTTTTGCAGCTGTCAAGGGAATGTGTTATATCAATACCTACGTCATTATAAGATCCAACCAAAAAGCTTACCAGCCACCATGCCTTGAAAAATAATCATTATCGAGAGATAGAGCTAAAGCAACAGTTACAGCTCTCTCCAATAGGGTTAAGGGACGAGCAACGTCCGACTCTTGAATCTATCCAGAATAAAAATATTATTGTATTAATGGATTTAAAATACAAGAGAATCAATTTTCTGGTCTGGTACATACCGCTTTAGCAAGACCAGTCTTGGACACAGCATCAGCAGCACCAAATTGGATCACATATTGACCAGCATCTGTAAAGATCTGAATTGCATCGA
The DNA here is from genome assembly GCA_026122585.1 of Anacardium occidentale. Taxonomy (NCBI): domain Eukaryota; kingdom Viridiplantae; phylum Streptophyta; class Magnoliopsida; order Sapindales; family Anacardiaceae; genus Anacardium; species Anacardium occidentale. Next base: position 210,815 of record JAJEJH010000169.1, read on the forward strand.
GAAAATAATAGAAAAATTGATCAGGATAACATGAATGCAATTTAATCTGTACCAAACCAGATTTAAAACCTTAGTCTCTTTTCTCACAAAATATAATAGTTCAGTCAACAAATATAAAATTGATAATCATAAACTCAAAAAAATTTTACATCCAATATGTCAAAAGAAATCATAAAGGGTGGATTTTGTTTGAAAGTTAAGACCAATTGATATATAATACACAGAGTTCTACAATTTGAAA
>JAJEJH010000169.1:211176-620777 GCA_026122585.1 Anacardium occidentale
TATATTTAAAAATTATTTTATATTTTTATTATAAATTTTTAATTTTTAAAAGGGTAATTTAGTAATTTTAATAAAAAATAATAAAAAATTAGGTGAGGGATGGGAGTTCAGGCTTTTAAACTTAGGTGGGTGGGACTTTGTCCCCGCCTCAAACTATGGGTGGGAAAATGTCCTTCGGCCATTTTAAATAGATTAGGGGCAGGGGAAGGTTTTGGTTGCAAACAAACTGTAATTTTTATAATAATACTGCATGGTAGATTAATTAATAACTGTTATGATGAAAATTTACAAAACTGGCACTAAAAAATCGACTATCTACTAGACATCATTAAATCGATTAGCAACTAATACGTCATCTATGCGTAAATAATCTCAAAAACACAGATAAAAATCTCATCATTTAAAATCAATAATTAAAACATGATATAATAGTCAAATCCTAACTTGTATGAAGATACTAAGATTAAATTCGAATTGAATTTAAGCTTATTCGAGTTTAGCTCAACTCAAAGAAGTTAAGTTCAAGCCTAAGTTCAAAGAAGTTGAGTTCAAGCCTAAGTTCAAGAAGTTCAAGTTTAGAGCAATAATACGTGCAAAGTAATAATTTTTTACACGTCATCATTAATACTCAAAGTATTATTCAAAATTTGAATAATAGAAGACTTTATGTTATTTTAGAAACCTCAAAAAATAATTTACTTTAATACCTTATTATCACATCAAACCATAGTGAATAATTAAAAAATACAGATGAGAGAAGCAAGAAGACATACATGTGAAAATTCTATGACTCAGTTACCTGCTATTTTGGTGAATAGAGTCCAAGCTTCTGCTTTATTTAAAATGCCCATCCCGAAGTTTTGAGTGGATTTCATTTTCTCCAACACATCTAAGTTTCTTGTTGTCACCAGAATTTTATTTCTTCCACGATCAGCTCAGGAAGGAATTCCAAATGTTATTGTCAAAGTTAGAGGTATCCATATATTATCTAGAATTAAGAGGATATTCTTGTCCTTCATTCTTTCATATATCTTATTTGCCATTTTGCTTTCGTTTTTGAATGTCAGACCCAACTTGTCTGCAATTAATGTTTGAATCTTCTTTGTATCATGAGACTCTGTTACCTGCAAGACGAAATAAAACATATGCCCCCGTCAGAAACACAAAATAAAACAAACCTTAACAATATTGTATTGAATGCTTCTTTACCTCTACAAAAACAATCTCCCTCAAAGAGCTTATCCTTCTCAGCTTTCCTACCAAGTTCTTGCGCAAGAGTAGTCTTCCCAAGACCACCCATCCCGTAAATACCAATCATGTACACATTCTCATCATTTAAAGCATCCCATACATTATTCACAGTGGAGTTTCTTGATTTAAAAGCCAAATAATCTTCACTAGATCTAAGCCAGATTTCCGGTGGATTAGTAGGAAGGGAAACTGGACCCAGTTCCTTTTATTGCTGGAGGAGTGGATCAATATCATCCCTCTTTAATTTGAATGCTTTCTTGCTTTGTTTGTAGCGAATGATGAAGTTGGGGCACAATCCCTTGAAACATCGCGGGTCGCTTGCTTTTTCTTTAATAAGCTGGTCTGCTTCAGTAATGGGCTTCTCCACACCCTTCTGCCAGTCCTTAACATTCTGTTTGATCTCTTCCACATTTCTTTCAGCTGCACTAACCTTACGCTGAACTTCGTCTCTTGAATTCTTCAGCTTATCAACTCATTCTTGGAGCTTATCAAAGTTGCTCTTGTAGTTGAACAAATACTTAAATGACCGCCAAATAGGAGCAGCCAACCACTCACCAACTTGAAGGACAGGACTCACCACACCCCCGATACTCCCGACAACATCAACCATTTTTTTAAATTTTTTTTCAAGTTCGGAAACCAAAGAGATGTAAAACAAATGAAAATAATCCCAGGACAAATATTAAGCAGAACAAATTTTTTTTTAAGAAATAAGAAATATTGAAATGGATTTAGAAAAAAGAAAAAAAACCAGAAATAGGGCAAAAATTGCTAAAATAAAGAAAGTAAAACAGAGAAAGTAAGAGGGCAACCAAGGTGCAAACTCAAGAAATCAAGAGAAATGGTTTCAGAAAGGTTTCTGAATGATTGAAGATGATGAAGAGAGATTACAGTGAACAAGGGAAAAGCGAACCGCTTTAACTTAATTGATTGACGGTGGAAAATCACCATGTGAACAGATTATTACTTTATTGAAGTAAGAGAAAAGAGAATTACCTCAATAATTATTTTTTATTTTATAATTCAATGTCGTGAAGAAATGAAGATTAAATTAGGCAAAGTCAGCATGAGCTTTATCTTAGGCCAAAACCTTGACGGGCCCTCCTACCATAAAATTTTTTAAAATCAAGTGACTGCCATTTTAAAATAAAATAATAATAATTATAAATTAATAAAAATTTTAAAAAGTAATTATCATCACCTATAATATTATCAGTGATAGTGATCAATATCAACCTAATCAGGTGATCGAAAGCGATCACTTAATTCTATTAACAATTAAATATGATAATTATCATTATTAGAGAAGATAAAAAATAATCGATATATTTAAAATTGACTATTTTCGATTGTTTTAAATAAAAGAATCAGATTTAATTATCTCAACTATCAAGAAGACTAAATTCAACAGTTTATAAAACCAGATAATTAAATATTAACGTTAGTTATTATCGTCAATGATGCTGTTAATAGTAGTAGTTATTTTTAAAATTTTAAATTATTTATTTTATTATTATTTTATATTTTGATTATTTGTATAAATTTTATTTTAAATTTTTATTCAAAAAGGTAAAAATACCATTTTGATTTTGGTTAATAGGTGGATATCTAGTTTTTTAAAATTTGATGGGAGGGAACTAATAGTTAAGGAAAGCTTGGGTAGGACTAATGGCTTGGCTCTTTATTTTAATACATTATTAAAAGAAAAGGCCGCAACCATAGACAGCGTCACTTTCCTGTGAGACAAAGAAGAAAGAGTGCGGACCCTTGACTTTTCTATTTATATTTTAATTATTTTTCATAAAATAAATGGAAAAAAATCCATATATAATGCAGCCTGTAGACAAAGGCCAAAAGACATGCTCTCACCAAGGTTTTTTCTAAATATAAAATTTTATCTTTTAATTAAATTTTTTTTTAAACTAATAGATAAATTTAATAATTAATGACTAAATATTAATAATTAAAAAATATTTTTATTTTAAATAAAAATTTAAAAATAATAAAACAATAAAATATATTTTTATAATAATTGTTTAATCATTTTATTAAAAAATATTTAAAAGTAAAATAAAAAAAGTCAATAAATTAAATTATATTTTTGGTTTCTTATTTTATTATTAAAGAAATTAAATTAAGATCACTTTTTTGTGGGTTAAATAAAATCGATCATTATATATGTATCAAATAAAAAATATATATATAATTATAAATATTACAAAAATTTTTCTTATTTAAGCTCTTATAATATAGATAACGGTTTTCAATTACTCTTCGCATGCTAGAGAGTCATTACCCAAATTTTCATAAAAAGTCATTCAAAAAGAATATTTTCGTTGAAATCAATAACTACAGGTAACATATGTATTGTATATATTAAATAAAACACGTATAATTATAAATATCACAAAAATCTCTTTTACTTAAAGCCTAATCACATGTATAACAGGTTTTTAATTAACTTTTACATACTAGAAAGTTACTAATCAAATTTATCTAAAAGAATATTTTTATTGAAAAATCATTGCATTAGAGGCTTCCTCGAAACAATTTGATCATTCAACTTCCCTTATTCGACACAATGACAGTTTGTATTTGGGCATTTTCAAACAGCAATCGCTAAGAAGAAAACAAACAAGAAGGCTATATTTACATATTAATTCAACAGAAAGAGAATAGTTCTGGATCTTGAAGCTTAGCCTTGATCAAATTTTAGCTTTATCATTTAACCAAATAGGATCATATCTAATCTATTTATGTCACATAAAAGTAAATATATGGGTACTCATTTTTTAAATAAATACGTAACATTTTTTATAATATAATATTAATAATAAAAGATAGATTATTAAAATAATTTTTTATTCTTTTTAATAAATACTATTTAAAAGTCTATTTATAATCTTTTCTCTTTAAAAATGTTGAATGAACTTTCTAAAAGAAGATGTTGCGTATGTATGATCACATAATTTTAATCTTTAACTTTTAAATATAAAGAATAATAGTATAGAGATTTGCATGATGTCTTCCTTCAGCTAAAATAGACATTGATACAAGATTGACAAAGTTCATAGAGATCGAAAGAACAAGAAGATTTGAAAAGAGCGAGATTTTGAGATAAATTTTTGTTTCATCCTTATGATTTCAGATTAGTACAAGTTAGTCTCATCGTTTTCAAATATTATAATTAGGAGCCTTCTTTTCTCAAAATAGTATTTATTAAGGCAAAATGGTCAAACCATTTAATGGGTTTGATTGACCCAAACAAGTTATTAGCTTCAATGAGGAAGCAACCCCTAATGAGGCTGATGGAAGACTCAAGTAATGATGGACTTGACCGAAATTTATAACTAGGGTTAAATTCAAAAGAAATTAAATCAGTTTCGTGTTGATTTCAAGCAAAAACTTCAATTTGATAACTCGATCCAAATTCAATTCAAATTTCCTTCAAACGATATTATTCATTTCATTTCCAATACTATTTTATCTAATTGATAATATTATTTATCACACTGATGGACTTTAATAACATCTTTGATCAGTGAAAATGATCTTGAACACAAATTCGAGCTTATTAGTTAGAATTCAAATTGAACTCAAACGTACCTATTCTTGGATTCAATTTGAATCCAACCCCATTTATAATATGGTTTGTGTAAACATAGAATAGACAGTAGAAATGGATTCGAATTAAACCAAATCTAAACAATCATCCACTGATGAACAATGTGTGCAGCCCACTGGGTGAGAAGTGTCATCCTAATTCTGCAGGGTTGATATACATAACACAGTTAAGAACATTCCAAATCTACTTGAAAAATCTATTCCCCTGTTTTCATAACCAAATGAAAATTCATCTCCACTCATAAACAAACAACAGACAGTACTCAGACCTATGGATTGCTCCAGTATCATTACTGGAAATATAGCTAGGGTAACTTATAGATGAGATGATAAAATTTTGGTATAAATTCCTCCTCTACCAAATTCCAATACAAACACTTCATAAATAAAAACTTTCCGACACAACTGTACAGATGAAGATCTTCTCTTAAATACCTTCCAACAAAGATGGAAGTGAATCGCCGAGTTGAACGAGGGTTCTCCAAAGACACAGCTGGGAGAGAGTTACTCACCTACAGCAATAAATGGAAGTCCCCGGACAAACAAGCACAAGTGGTCAACAAATATCATCAACAATGCAAGTCAAGATGTGAAGATGCATGTAGAGACAAATGGTGAATGATCTCGGTGGTGAACAAACGAGACAGTATGTGAAATCAATAAAGCAAACAAGCACACAAACAATAAAGAGAAAGACTCTGCAAACTTTTATCCTAGTTCACCCAAATTGGGTTTTGTTTAACAGAGTTAATATTTTTTTTAAAAACCTTTTTACCTTTGTTGTTATAATGAATATATTTGTTAATCAATTATTATATATTAGGATTATCATCCCTAAACCAAATCCTATAAAGATTCTTATGATAAATCCAAACTACTAATTAGTATCATCTTATATATTACACCCTAATCGCTACACGAGAAAGAAGTCGCTAAGCCCAAACTATGTACAACCTATTGTGCATCATCGTCGATTCTAGCAAATGAGTGGTTTTTAAGTTTTTTAAATTCAAGTTGTTAAGATTTTGTTATTTGATTTCATTAATGAATTTGGTGTTCATATGTACTAGTATTTCCATCCCTAAACCAAACCCTAATAGGATTTTTTTCCTTAGGAAAATTTTAAAACGTCTTTTCATGGGATAAGTCTAAACCATTAATTAGTATATTTTTACATGTTACACCCTAACTGCCATATAAGAAGGGAGTGGGTAGAAGATAATTCAACACTGTTTACAGGGTGCTGCTTGCAGTAACCCTACCCACTTATCAAAACCCCTATATTCTTAACAATGTGCCTTATAGACATAGTCGCTGTTAATTCCAATAATATTGAATGTATTTTCTAATGAATTATTAATATATTAATATATGAAAATAATGCTTTTATATATTATGATTTTTACTTTCAAGAGAAGCTCTATTAAGATTATTATTTCTAAAAGAAATCTTAAAACAGATTTTCATAGATTAAGCTCCAAATGTTTGCGGATCCCATGTGTGTCACACCTTATAGATGCAGTAGTCACCAATTCCAACAAATAAGTAGTTATTGAATTCTTTAAATTCAAGTTGTTAAGGTTTCGTTATTTGATTCGATTAATGAATTTGACGTGAGTTGTGACAATTTTTGATATTCTATGTGAATCAACAAACTTCAATATTATATGTAAATTAACAAACTTTGTTGTTGCTTTAATTTGCTTGTTGACGTTTGCAACTTAGAAATAATAGGTTGTTCATTTTATCCCTACATGGACGGCATAATGAAGCCATTTTTTTTTTTCCCCTTCAAAGGCTTACCAAGGACTAAAGAGTTCTGACTAATCAATAGATGGTATATGCTATGTCATTGCAACCTTAATTTTATTTTAATACACTGCGGTAGATTAATGAATTGCAACTGAAGTTCATATAGTATAATCAATGGCAGATTATTCCACTCAAAAGGACTTTATTGATGAACTAACACTTAACCAATAAAATAACTTTGACCATTTGTTTTATTTAAGATTATTGTTATGAAACCAGGTTAGGTTAAAATCTAAGTTATAATAAAAAATGAGTATATTTATCTCAACAGTCTTGTCATAGACTTAGTATCATTATAAATCATGAATGAAATAGAAAGAGTTTGGAATTAATAAAATAAGCACACTTAAATCATACTATAGTTATAACAAAGAGTTATATTGATAGAATGATGCTTGTTGCTGTAAATAAAGAATAAAAATATTTATACAAATAACTCTTATTAGTTTATTCATTAAAATTGATATGGTAACATACGATTGAATGATACAATTATATATTTTTTCTTTTACTTTAAAATGACTCCATCATATGTTACTATATTAATTTTTTATCAAAATTGTTTAGGTTTTACTAATTAATAATTGAGCATAATTGAACTCATTATAACTAAGTGATCTTCAAGTCTTCTAGATTCATAGTTTCAGGTTCGTAAGGTTTTGTAATATTTAACATTAAAATTTACTATACTATGAGTTAACAAATATTTTTGAATCGTGTTATTTAGTGTGATATTGTAGGTAGAATATTAATTTATGAAACGTTATTATTAATACCCAAATTAATATATAAGAGAATTTAAGTTATTTTGGTAACCTCAAAAAATATTTTATTATTTTGTCACACTTGGATTGATGCTTAAACCTTAATTTTATCCTTATCACCAATCCTTTCTTTTTAGGGTTGAATTCAATCCCAACTAGTCCTAAATAAGGCTTAGTTGGAGATTTATTTGAATTCAAAACATTCAGTTTGAACTCCTGAAAATAAATTTATTTTGAATTCGATCTAAATTGATTCAAAGTTAAATAATTGGATTATTTGAACTCGGTTTTTTATGAAAATAAATTCAATCATTTAATTTGAATTCGAATTGAATCTAATTCTATTTTTCTTTATTTATAGGTTTACTACCAATCAGAACTTTTAAATTGATATCAATTATTCTCAAGAAAGATAGAATTCCTTTTCATATGGAACACAAAATGTTATAAAATTGAAAAATCGTTTCCATGAATTAAAAGAAAAAAATATATGAAATATTCATAAACAGAAAACAGGAATTTTTATTTTCTCAAGTCACTAATACATATATCAAATATTACAATCATCTCCATAATGAGATGATATATTTAAAGTAAACAAGAACCCATAATGATCAAGATGACATCCATCCAACATAAAACAAATTAAAACATAGTATAATACGACAAGATCGATATTACTAGAACATCACATAAATATGTAAACACATAGATGCAATTCATGCACTTATCAGTCAGTACACATACTGAAATTTTATTTGATAGAAGACTGAAACAAAGGACTAGTACACGTTAAACATGGAGTTCCAACCGAACCTGTTTAATTTTTTGAAGTGGCTTCATTTATATCCTTAGGTATCACGAAAGGACCGTGGGCTGATACACAGTGATGGGGAGGCACAACAACACACTCCTGATCATTAACAGGATGTCTGATTGTTTTTACCATCTGGTAAGGTAATATTCTTCGACAGACAGCGCAATCAATTTTAACCTGCAAAGTGGCCATTCTTCTGCTGGTTAGGATAGAAGACGAGAATGATCTTTGCATGCTTATGCATGTCCACATACATAGAAGAAGCAAGCAATTTGATTATGTTTCTGAAAAGGTGGTTATTGTATTGTATGGTTGAGTGTCACACTTTTGTAAATTTAATTAATATTGTCATTCACCAAATAATATTGCACTTACAATTGTTTTTTGCAAAATTGGCTTATACATATAGATAGATTCCTTCTCCTTCTCTCTACAGGATAGTAAGAGACCTATAATTATTGAACATCCATAAAATCGAATATAGTCTATTTGTTTTCTTCTAGCTATGAGGCATGTGTGAAGTGGGATAATGAGATATTTTTTACTGTTCAATCTGAATTGCTTAAGGTTGCAACTGGAAAAATATCGACTTCTAAGGTTGTAAGTCTAATGCCTATAAATGTATGCAACAGTCATGAACCACTTAATTTTTCTTTCCAAAATTGTATCTCTTTAACTGAGAGTGGATTCAAGCTGAACATCTCGGATCCAATCCACCCCTATTATAATTTTTTAAGCCAAAGTTTTTGTCCTTAAATGTCCATATAATGAGAGCTATAATTAGGTGAAATTTTGTTTTATAATTTGAGTAAACTATTCTTGTTGTACAATATGTATGATGGAAGATTAAAGGAGTTAGCAACTTAGTGATAGATTTTTAATAGATTGGGGCCAGAAGAAGGTTTTGGTTACAAACAAACTGTAATTTTTATAATACTACTGAATGGTAAATTAATTAATAACCGTTATGAGAAAAATTTACAAAACTGGCACTAAAAAATCGACTATTGACTAGACATCATTAAGTCGGTTAGCAACTAATATGTCATTTATGTGTGGATCATCTCAAGGATAATTAAAAAATCTTATTATTTAGAATCAATAATAAAAACATAACGTAATAATCAACTCCTAACATGTATGAAGATATTAAAATTAAATTTAAATTGAATCAAACTAAATTTAGACTTATTCAAGTTTGGTTTGACTCAAAAAAGTTGAGCTCAAGCCTAAGTATGAGCTCAACAAATTCTCATATAGTCGAAGCTCAAGCTTGAGTAGGCTAGTTATTATAACAAAATTAATTTTATTTATATTTTCTTATAGAAGTTAGCAATTGCAGTCTATAAATTAGTAAAAAAAAAAAAACACACCAACCCTCTGTGGACTCGGTGGTTTCAGTGCTTCAGGGGTCATATTGATTGGTCTCTGGTTTGAGCCTTCGAGTGGTTGGTTGAAATGGCCAGAAGGACATATTAAAAATTACCCAAAAAAAAAAAAAATTAGTAAAAAAAGTTAGCAAGTGTATGTGTAGTATTATTATTCATAACTTCAATCATATTTATTAATTCCATTTTGCTATTTGTTTTACACATTAACATTTGAGTATAATAGGAGTCATTATAATCAAGTGATTCTTAAGTCTTTTAGGTTCAAGTTCTTAAGGTTTTAGTAATATTTCTAAATTATCCTATTTAGAGCAATGCTATGTGCTGAGTAACAATCTTAGACATCTCTTCATCAATACTCAAATTGTTATTTAAAATTTAAATAATAGGAGAATTTATGTTATTTTTAGAAACCTTAAAAAAATAATTTATTATTTTATCATGCATTAAACCTTAATTTTATCCTTACCTTGCATCAGAAGGGATGATTAGTTTGGTTGATGCTATATAACCAATGCTTTCTTTTTTGGGTTGAATTCAATCCCAAATAAAGCCTAGCTTGAGATTGAATCCAAAAGAATCATTCTAAACTTGATTTGAAAATAATTTTAATTTAGATTCGATATAAGTTAGTTTGAATTCAAATGTTTAGATAAATTTGAATTCAATTTATTTTATGAAAATGAACTCAATCATTGACTTAAACTCGACTCATTCAATCTGAGTTCAAATAGTTTGCACCAAATCGAACCCTATTTTTCATTTGAAGGTTCACCAATGATCAAAACATTTTAATACTAATTATTCTTAAGAAAAATTACAATTCCTTCTCATATGGAACGTAAAATGTTCTGTAATTTAAAAATCAATTCCATGAATTATAAGAAAAAAATATATGAAACATTCACAAAAGACAAACGGCAACTTTATTTTCTCCATATCTCAAATGTATATGGTATTTTACAAGAGTAGCCATATCAAATATTACAAACATCTCCATAATGAGATGATATAAAGTAAACACGAACCCATAATCAAGATTACATGGATCCAACAGAAAAACAAGTTAAAACATAATATCATACGATAAGATCGACATCACTAGAACATCACATAAATATATGAATACATAGATGCAATTCAAGCAGGTATCAGTATAGTAGACAGATACTGATATTTATTCATTACAAGACTGAAACAAGGTACGAGTACCTGGGGTTCCCACCAGACGGTCCTATGATTTTTCCAGCGGCATCCTCTGGACGCTTAACTATCGTATAATTTCCTTCGTCACAGCGATGCAAAGGCACAACAATATTAATCGACTCCTCACCAGTATCGGTATCTCTGATTGTTCTTATCGTCTGATCAAATATTTGTCTTCCACAGGCAGCGCAATCAATTTTAACTTCGACCCGCGAAGTGGCCATTCTTCTGCTGGTTGCGATAGAGAGGACGAGAATGATCTTTGCATGCTTATGCATGTCCACATTTATAGAAGAAGCAAGCAATTTGATTATGTTTCTGAAAAGATGGTTATTGTATTGTATGGTTAAGTGTCACATTTTTGCAAATTTAATTAATATTATCATTTACCAAATCTTTCTTAAATAATATTGCACTTACAAATTTTTTAGATAAAAATTAGCTTGTACAAAGCAAATTCATATAGACAGATTCCTTCTCCTTCTCTCTACACAGGATGGTAAGAAACACTAACATCCATAATATTGAATATGGTCAAATTGTTTTCTGCTAGATATGATGCATGTGTGAAGTGGGATAATGAGATATTAGTTACTGTTCAATCTGAATTGCTTGAGGTTGCAACTGGAAAAATATCTACAAAATTCCAAGGTTGTAAGACCCATGGCTACACATGTATGGAACGGACACAAACCACTTAAATTTATTTTTTCCCAAATTGTATCTCTTTACTAGAGTGGATTCAAACTGAACATCTTGGATCGAATCAACCCGTATTATACTTTTCGAACTTAAATTTGTGTACTTGTCTGTCCATATAATGAGAGATATAATATGGTGAAATTCTTTTTTTTTTTTAATTTGAGTAAACTATTCTTGTTGTACAAAATGTATGATGGAAGAAAAACGGAGTTAGCAACTTACTGATGGATTTTAAATAGATTAAGGGAAGGTTTTGGCTACAATAAAACTGTAATTTTTATAATAATTAATACTGCATGGTAGATTAATTAATGGATTGTAGCTGAAGTTGAAGCCAATTATACCGTGTCGCATGACGTGGGATAATGTTACTTGAATAATTTTGATGACGGTCTTTTTATTTTACAATTTGTATTATTTATGAACTAAAATTAATATTTAGATGAGGGTAGGATTGTTAAGTGAGTTTTGACATTTCTAAGATATTTTATGCCGACCAAGGTCCAATTTCATAGTATACAAGAGTGGCTGAATCAAATACAAATATCTCCATGCCAAGTAAATTACAATCCTTAATCAAGATTATATCCACCACAAAACAAATTCAAATGTAAATTAACTCGATAAATGCAAATCATGTTCGTACCAAATCCAATGAATGATAAAAGTTCTTTAAACGATAAAAATACACGTCCATATATTAATAATCCAATATCTATGGATACAAATTCTTCTTTATTACAATAAAATTTTTTTTGTTATTTTATAATTGTTATAGTCATTTTAAAGGTAAAATTTTTAAATTTGCTCATTTCAAATTTAATAAATTTTTATAACTATGATGAGGAAAATTCACAAAATTGACACTAAAAAATTGATTATCTATTAAACATTATCAAGTCAATCAACAAACTAATATGTCATCTCTGCGCAAATCATCTCGAGCTCGGCTCTTGTGACTTGAGCTTGTGCTCCAACTCATAAAATTTCAAAATCGTGGCTTAAGCTCGGTCTCAAACTTCAGCCATGGTAGCTTGTTTCGAGTTTGTTGAGCCAAACTTGAAAACAAGCTCAAACAAACTCAGCTCTAATCCATCCCTAAAAGATACTTTTCTATTACATCTTCTATCTACACAAGAAAATAGTCACTTCCTATCAAATTGTATCTCAATTGGGTGCACACTGTGTAATTCTACCTTTTGTCCTATGAATGAAATGATTCAATAGAGACAGAAGACCTCAACTTGTCTCCGGAAATTACATACACATTCCTTTGTACTACATTACTTCACCAGAATCTCTTTAATAAGATTTGAATAACATAATTGTGGATATATAGGTTTCATGAGAGCAAGTCAAACCAAGTTTTAAAAGTTCTTGATTCAAGTATTTCATTATATCACACAATATAAATGAAAATTCATTACAATTAGATCAAATTTCACAAATATTATTTGAGAAGATTGGACAATATTGTAACAAACATGTCAATCAAACCAAAGGCTACAAATGTATGGAACGGTCACAGACCAGTTTAATTTTTTTTTCTCCAAATTGTATCTCTTTAACGAGAGTGGAATCAAGCTAAACATCTCAGATCGAATCAACCTCTATCATAATTTTCAAGCTAAAATTTGTGTACTTGTGTGATCAAATAATGAGAGATATAATTGGGTGAAAATATGTTCTTTAATTTGAGTAAACTATTCTTGTTGTACAAAATGTATGATGGAAGATTAAAGGAGTTAGCAACTTATTGATGGATTTTAAATAGATTAGGGGAAGATTTTGGTTAGAAACAAATTGTAAATACTGGTAGATGAATTAATGGATTGTAGTTGAAGTTGAAGCCAGTTATAGTCATCATGACATGGGATTATGTTAGTTGAATAATTTTGATGATGGTTTTTTGTTTTAGAATTTGTTTTATTTTTGAGTTAATATTACTATTGAGATTAGAGTAGGATTGTTACGTGAGTTTTGACATATCTCAGATATTTTATGCCGACCAAGGTCCAATTTCATATTCTACAAGAGTAGCTGAATCAAATACAATACAAAGTCAATTAGAATCCATAAATCATGATTATACCCACCACGAAGCAAATTAAAACATAAATTCACTAGATAGATAAATGCAATTCAAATCCGTACCAATGTGGTGGAAACTGTTACGAGCAACAGTTCATGAAGCAGAAAGCTTAAAAAAGCGCGCTAAGCTGACAATAAACAGCTGAAATCGCATCTGTGAGCTGCTGCAGACAAGCAACAACCTTCTCTCCTACAATTTTTAATGAAAACTTTAAGGTTTTTAATGGCAGGCATCTAATCCTTTTGACTCGTCTGTTCAATGAACTTCATTTACCTGTACTCATCTATCATGTTTAAGCAAGCTGGATATGTACCACAGATTCATGCATATGAGTGAATTATATTCTCACGAACCACTTCACTGTCAAATGGCCTTCAGGAGTCAAGAAGCACAAGTTAGAATTAAGAGGTCAACCTAAATTAGCTCCACTCAACCAGTAAAAAGGGCATTGATATGCACCAAATCCAACGAATGATAGAAGTCCTTTGAACCACAAAAATACATATATAAACCTATAGAGGTTTGTTATTTCACAGATGTTTGTAGTCATTTTTACGGATAAATTCTTAAATTTACCCATTTCAAATTTTATAAATATTTGTAAATGTTACAAGGATAAAATTAGATTATTGTTACAAAATTAGATTAGGTTAAAATCTAAGTTATAATAAAAATTACTATATTTATCTTTTCATCAACTTTGAACTTGTTATAAATTATGAATGAATTAGAAAGAGTTTGGAATCAGCAAAACAAACAACCACACTTAAATCAATATGAATAGTAAAGAAAAATAATATACAATTTATCTTGATTCACAAAAAAGAGTTATATATGTTTTATAAAGTCAAAATCATTTCAATATCTCCTCATATTCATTACAATGAATGAATTTGCTAAGGAATAACTATCATAACTATACAAGAGAATAGTGTGTTTATATATTAGGATTATCATCCCTAAACCAAACCCTATAAAGATTTTTACGATAAGTCTAGACTACTAATTAATATCATCTTATATATTACACCCTAATCGTTATACGAGAAAGGAGTCGCTAAGCCCAAACTACGTACAACATATTGTGCATCATTGTCGATTCTAGCAAATGAGTGGTTTTTAAGTTTTTTAAATTCAAGTTGTTAAGATTTTGTTATTTAATTTGATTAATGAATTCAGTGTTTATATGTACTAGTATTTTCATCCCTAAACCAAACCTTAATAGGATTTCTATTCCTTAGGAAAATTTTAAAACGTCTTTTCATGGGATAAGTCTAAACCACTAATTAGCATATTTTTACGGGTTACACTCTAACTGCTATATAAGAAAGGAGTGGGTAGAAGATAATTCAACACTGTTTACATGGTGCTACTTGCGGTAACCCTACCCACTTAACAAAACCCTTATATTCTTAGTAATGAGCCTTATAGACATAGTCGTTGTTAATTCCAATAATATTAAATGTATTTTCTAATGAATTATTAGTATATGAAAATAATTTTTTTTTATATTATTATTTTTATTTTCAAGAGAAACTCTACTAAAAGAAATCTTAAAACAGGTTTTCGTAGATTAAGCTCAAAATGCTTGCGGACCCCATGGGTGTCACACCTCATAGATGCAGTAGTCACCAATTCCATCAAATAAGTAGTTATTAAGTTCTTTAAATTCAAGTTGTTAAGGTTTCGTTATTTGATTTGATTAATGAATTTGGCGTGAGTTGTGACAATTTTCGATATTTAATGTGAATCAACAAACTTCAATATTATATGTAAATTAACAAACTTTGTTGTTGCTTTAATTTGCTTGTTGACGTTTGGAACTTAGAAATAATAGGTTGTTCATTTTATCCCTACATGGACGGCATAATTAAGCCATTTTTTTTTTCCCTTCAAAGGCTTACCAAGGACTAGAGAGTTCTGATTAATCAATAGATGGTATATGCTATGTCATTGCAACCTTAATTTTATTTTAATACTATGCGGTAGATTAATGAATTGCAAACTGAAGTACATACAGTGTAATCAATGGCAACTGAAGCTTATATAGATTATTCCACTCAAAAGGACTACATTGATCAAGTGACACTTAACCAATAAAATAACTTTGACCATTTGTTTTATTTAAGATTATTGTTATGAAATCATATTAGGTTAAAATCTAAGTTATAATAAAAAAATGACTATATTTATTTCAATAGTCTTGTCATCGGCTTAGTATGATTATAAATCATGAATGAACTAGAAAGAATTTGGAATTAGTAAACCAAACAATCTAATTTAAATTAAAATACAGTTATAACAATAAGTTACATTGATAGGATAAGGCTTATTGCATTAAATAAATAATAAAAATATATATACAAATAAATTTTATTAGTTTATTCATACAAACTGAGGTGATAATATATGATTGAATGATATAATTGTTTATTTTTCCTATCACTTCAAAATCACTCAATCATATATTATTGTATTAATTTGTTATCAAAACTGATCAAGTTTTACTAATTAATATTTGAGCATAATTGGACTCATTATAACTAAGTGATCTTCAAGTCTTAACATTAAAATTTACTATACTATGAGTTAACAAATATTTTTGAAATGTGCTATTTAAAGCGATGTTATATGTAGAATATCAATTTATGAAATGTTATTATTGATACTCAAATTAATATATAAGAGAATTTAAGTTTTTTCAAAAACCTCAAAAAATATACTTGGATTAATGCTTAAACCTTAATTTTATCCTTTACTTGATTTAGAAGGCATCATGAATAGTTTGGTTCATGCCATATCACTAATCCTTTTTTTTTAGGGTTGAATTTGATCCCAACTAGTCCTAAATAAGGTTTATTTTGAGATTATTTGAATTTAAAACAATTAGTTTGGACTCTCGAAAATAAATTTATTTTGGATTCAATCTAAATTGATTCAAACTCAAATAGTCGGATTACTTGAACTCAATTTTTTATGAAAATAAGTTCAATTATTCAATTTAAATTGGAGTTGAGTCTAACTATATTTCTTTTTATTTAAAGGTTTACTATCAATCAAAACTTTTAAATTAATACTAATTATTCTCGAGAAAGATAATATTCCTTTTCATATGGAGCACAAAATATTATAAGATTGAAAAATCGTTCAATGAATTAAAAGAAAAAAAGATATGAAATATTTATGAACAGCAAACAGGAACTTTTATTTTCTCAAGTCACAAATACAGACGATATTTTATCAAATATTACAATCATCTGCATAATGAGATGATATAATTAAAATAAACAAGAACCCATAATGATTAAGATGACATCCATCCAACATAAAACAAGTTAAAACATAGTATAATGCGACAAAATCGATTTTACTAGAACATCACATAAATATATAAATACATAGATGCAATTCAAGCACTTATCAGTCAGTACACATACTGAAATTTTATTTGATAGAAGACTGAAACAAAGGACTAGTACACGTTAAACATGGAGTTCTAACCAACCCTGTTTAGGTTTTTTGAAGTGGCTTCATTTATATCCTTAGGTATCACGAAAGGACCGTGGGCTGATACGCAGTGATGGGGAGGCACAACAACACACTACTGACCATTAACAGAATCTCTGATTGTTTTTACCATCTGGTAAGGTAATATTTCCCTTAGACAGACAGCGTAATCAATTTTATCCTGCAAAGTAGCCATTCTTCTGCTGGTTAGGATAGAAGACGAGAATGATCTTTGCATGCTTATGCATGTCCACATATATGGAAGAAGCAAGCAATTTGATTATGTTTCTGAAAAGATGGTTATTGTATTGTATGGTTGAGTGTCACACTTTAGTAAATTTAATTAATATTATCATTCACCGAATAATATTGCACTTACAGTTCTTTTTTGCAAAAATTGGCATATACAAATAGACAGATTCCTTCTCCTTCTCCCTATAGGATAGTAAGAGACCTATGATTATTGAACATCCATAAAATCGAATATGGTCTATTTGTTTTCTTCTAGCTATGAGGCATGTGTGAAGTGGGATAATGAGATAATGGTTACTGTTCAATCTGAATTGCTTAAGGTTGCAACTGGAAAAATATCGACTTCCAAGGGTCTAAGGCTAATGCCTACAAATGTATGCAACAGTCACGAACTGCTTAATTTTTCTTTCCTAAGTTGTATCTCTTTAAATAAGAGTGGGTTCACGCTGAAGATCTCGGATCCAACCCACTCCTATCTGAATTTTTAAGCTAGAGTTTTTGTACTTATGTGTGCACATCATAAGATATAATTGGGTGAAAATTTGTTTTACAAATTGAGTAAACTATTCTTGTTGTACGATATGAATGATGGAAGATTAAAGCAGTTAGCAATTTAGTGATGGATCTTAAATAGATTAGGGCCAGGGGAAGGTTTTGGTTGCAAGCAAACTGTAATTTTTATAATAATACTGCATGGTAGATTAATTAATAACTGTTATGATGAAAATTTACAAAACTGGACATCATTAAATCGATTAGCAACTAATACGTCATCTATGCGTAAATCATCTCAAAAACACAGATAAAAATCCCATTATTTAAAACCAATAATTAAAACATGATATAATAGTCAAATCCTAACTTGTATGAAGATACTAAGATTAGATTCGAATTGAATTAAACTGAACTTAGGCTTATTCGAGTTTAGCTCAACTCAAAGAAGTTGAGTTCAAGCCTAAGTTCGAGCTCGATGAGTTTTCATATAACCGTAGCTTAAGCTTGAGTTAGACTCGTTATTGTAGCAAAATTAATTTTACTTATATTTTTTATACAAGTCAGCAAACACAAGTTATAATTTTGTATAGATAAATTAGTTTAAAAAAAAAAGTTAGCAAGTGTATGCGTAGTATTATTCATAACTTCAATCATATATATTAATTCTATGTTACTAATTGTTTTACACATTAATATTTGAGTATAATAGGACTCATTATAGTGAAGTGATTCTCAAGTCTTTTAGATTCAAGTTCTTAAGGTTTTAGTAATATTTCTAAATTATCCTATTTAGAGCAATAATACGTGCAAAATAATAATTTTTTACACGTCATCATTAATACTCAAAGTATTATTGAAAATTTGAATAATAGAAGACTTTATGTCATTTTAGAAACCTCAAAAAATAATTTACTTTAATACCTTATTATCACATCAAACCATAGCGAATAATTAAAAAATACAGCTGAGATAAGCAAGAAGACATACATGTGAAAATTCTATGACTCAGTTACCTGCTATTTTGGTGAATAGAGTCCAAGCTTCTGCTTTATTTAAAATGCCCATCCCGAAGTTTTGAGTGGATTCCATTTTCTCCAACACATCTAAGTTTCTTGTTGTCACCAGAATTTTATTTCTTCCACGATCAGCTCGGGAAGGAATTCCAAATGTTGTCGTCAAATTTAGGGGTTTCCATATATTATCTAGAATTAAGAGGATATTCTTGTCCTTCATTCTTTCATATATCTTATTTGCCATTTCGCTTTCGTTTTTGAATGTCGGAGCCAACTTGTCTGCAATTAATGTTTGAATCTTCTTTGTATCATGAGACTCTGTTACCTGCAAGACGAAATAAAACATATGCCCCCGTCAGAAACACAAAATAAAACAAACCTTAACAATATTGTATTGAATGCTTCTTTACCTCTACAAAAACAATCTCCCTCAAAGAGCTTATCCTTCTCAGCTTTCCTACGAAGTTCTTGCGCAAGAGTAGTCCTCCCAAGACCACCCATCCCGTAAATACCAATCATGTACACATTCAAATCATTTAAAGCATCCCATACATTATTCACAGTGGAGTTTCTTGATTTAAAAGCCAAATAATCTTCACTAGATCTAAGCCAGACTTCCGGTGGATTAGTAGGAAGGGAAACTGGACCCAGTTCCTTTTCTTGCTGGAGGAGTGGATCAATATCATCCCTGTTTAATTTGAATGCTTTCTTGCTTTGTTTGCAGCGAATGATGAAGTTGGGGCACAATCCCTTGAAACATCGCGGGTCGCTTGCTTTTTCTTTAATAAACTGCTCTGCTTCAGTAATGGGCTTCTCCACACCCTTCTGCCAGTCCTTAACATTCTGTTTGATCTCTTCCACATTTCTTTCAGCTGCACTAACCTTACGCTGAACTTCGTCTCTTGAATTCTTCAGCTTATCAACTTCTTCTTGGAGCTTATCAAAGTTGCTCTTGTAGTTGAACAAATACTTAAATGACCGCCAAATAGGAGCAGCCAACCACTCACCAACTTGAGGGACAGGACTCACCACACCTCCGATACTCCCGACAACATCAATCATTTTTTTAAATTTTTTTTCAAGTTCGGAAACCAAAGAGATGTAAAACAAATGAAAATAATCCCAGGACAACTATTAAGCAGAACAAATTTTTTTTTTAGAAATAAGAAATATTGAAATGGATTTAGAAAAAAAGAAAAAAAAAACCAGAAACAGGGCAAAAAATGCTGAAATAAAGAAAGTAAAACAGAGAAAGTAACAGGGCAACCAAGGTGCAAACTCAAGAAATCAAGAGAAATGGTTTCAGAAAGGTTTCTGAATGATTGAAGATGATGAAGAGAGATTACAGTGAACAAGGGAAAAGCGAACCGCTTTAACTTTAATTGATTGACGGTGGAAAATCACCATGTGAACAGATTATTACTTTATTGAAGTAAGAGAAAAGAGAATTACCTCAATAATTATTTTTTATTTTATAATTCAATGTCGTGAAGAAATGAAGATTAAATTAGGCAAAGTCAGCATGAGCTTTATCTTCGGCCAAAACCTTAACGGGCCCTCCTACCATAAAGTTTTTAAAAAACAAGTGACTCCCATTTTAAAATAAAATAATAATAATAAATTAATAAAAATTTTAAAAAGTAATTATCATCACCGATAATATTGTCAGTGATGGTGACCAATGTCAATTTAATTAGGTGATCAAAAACAATCACTTAGTTCTATTAACAATCAAATTTGATAACCATCATTATTAGAGAAGATAAAAAATGATCGATATATTTGAAATCGACTATTTTTGATTATTTTAAATAGAAGAGTCGAATCTAACTACCTCAACCATCGAGAAGACCAAATTCAACAGTCCATAAAACCAGATGATTAAATATTAACGTCGACTTTTATCGTTAACGATGTTGTTAATAGTAATAGTTGTTTTTAAATTTTTATTAATTTATTAATTATTTATTTTATTATTATTTTATATTTTGATTATTTGTATAAATTTTATTTTAAATTTTTATTCAAAAAGGTTAAAATACCATTTTGATTTTGGTTAATAGGTGGATATCTAGTTTTTTAAAATTTGATGGGAGGGAGTTGACATTTAAGGAAAGCTTGGGTAGGACTAAGGCTTGGCTCTTTATTTTAATACATTATTAAAAGAAAAGGCCGCAGCCACAGACAGCGTCACTGTTGAAATAGACATAACCAGGTGGCCTTTCTTCTTTTCCTGTGAGACAAAGAAGAAAGGGTGTGGACGCTTGACTTTTCTATTTATATTTTAATTATTTTTCATAAAATAAATGGAAAAAAATCCATATATAATGCAGCCTGTAGACAAAGGCCAAAAGACATGCTCTCACCAAGGTTTTTTCTAAATATAAAATTTTATCTTTTAATTAAAATTTTTTTTAAACTAAGAGATAAATTTAATAATTAATGACTAAATATTAATAATTAAAAAATATTTTTATTTTAAATAAAAATTTAAAAATAATAAAACAATAAAATAAATTTTTATAAGAATAGTTTAATCATTTTATTAAAAATATTTAAAAGTAAAATAAAAAAGTCAATAAATTAAATGAAAAAATTAAATTATATTTTTGGTTTCTTATTTTATTATTAAAGAAATTAAATTAAATATCCACATTACAAAAATCACTTTTTTGTGGGTTAAATAAAATCGATCATTATATTGTGTATATTAAATAAAATATACATATAATTATAAATATCACAAAATTTATCTTATCTAAGCTCTTATAATATAGATAATGGGTTTTCAATTACCCTTCGCATGCTAGAAAGTTATTACCCAAATTTTCATAAAAAGTTATTCAAAAAGAATATTTTCGTTGAAATCAATTACTACAGGTAACACATGTATTGTGTATATTAAATAAAACACGTATAATTATAAATAGGCTAAAGGTCTTATTCCCACCCATAGTTTAAGACAGGGACAAAGTCCCACCCTCTAACTTTTAAAACCCTAGATACCCATCTTTGGATCAAATTTAATAATAAATATAATAGTAAACGGCATTAATCTAGGGGTGTTTTTGTCTTTTTAAGATTCAAAATTTATAAAATAATAAAATAAATTTTATATAAATATATTAAAAAATTTTAAATTAAAAAAATAAACTAGCCACCGCCGTCAATGCCGATGACGGTGGCCGTTGATGACAGAACCAGGTGGTCGTCTCCGATCACTTGATTCCAGGCCGTTGGGTGGAAGCGGTTAGATCTAACTACCTTTGCCATATCTGGCCACCGGAAAGGGCCGGTATTAGTCTCAACGACTGTTTTCGATCATTTTTTTCCGTATAGGAGGCCAAATCTGGTCTTTTCCTCCAAAACTGGAGGCGGCCAGATTTGACCGCCTCCACCCAACGGGGAGGCTAGGAACCAGGTGGCCAGAGACGACCATTTGACGTCGTTATCAACGGCCACTACCGCTGGCATATGCGGTGGTGGCTACTTTATTTTTTCTATTTTAAATTTTTTCAAATTTTTTATATTTAAAAATTATTTTATAATTTTATTATAAATTTTTATTTGTTAAAGAATATTTTAGTCATTTTATTTGAAAAATTATAAAATATATTTAAAATTTAGTCTAAAAGTGAGAATCTGGGCTTTTAAAAGTTAGAGGGTGAGACTTAATCCCCACCTCACTATGGGTGGGAATAAGTCCTTTGGCCTTATAAATATCACAAAAATCTCTTTTACTTAAAGCCTAATCATATGTATAACAGGTTTTTAATTAACTTTTACTAGAAAGTTACTAATCAGATTTATCTAAAAGAATATTTTCATTGAAAAATCATTGCATTAGAGGCTTCCTCCAAACAATTTGATCATTCAACTTCCCTTATTCGACACAATGACAGTTTGTATTTGGGCATTTTCAAACAGCAATCGCTAAGAAGAAAACAAACAAGAAGGCTATATTTACATATTAATTCAACAGAAAGAGAATAGTTCTGGATCTTGAAGCTTAGCCTTGATCAAATTTTAGCTTTATCATTTAACCAAATAGGATCATATCTAATCTATTTATGTCACATAAAAGTAAATATATGGGTACTCATTTTTTAAATAAATACGTAACATTTTTTATAATATAATATTAATAATAAAAGATAGATTATTAAAATAATTTTTTATTTTTTTTAACAAATACTATTTAAAAGTTTATTTATTATCTTTTCTCTTTAAAAATGTTGAATGAACTTTCTAAAAGAAGATGTTGCGTATGTATGATCACATAATTTTAATCTTTAACCTTTAAATATAAAGAATAATAGTATAGAGATTTGCATGATGTCTTCCTTCAGCTAAAATAGACATTGATACGGGATTGACAAACTTCATAGAGACCAAAAGAACAAGAAGATTTGAAAAGAGCGAGATTTTGAGATAAATTTCTGTTTCATCCTTATGATTTCAGATTAGTACAAGTTAGTCTCATCGTTTTCAAATATTATAATTAGGAACCTTCTTTTCTCAAAATACTATTTATTAAGGTGCAATGGTCAAACCATTTAATGGGTTTGATTGACCCAAACAAGTTATTAGATTCAATGTGGAAGCAACCCCTAATGAGGCTGATGGAAGACTCAAGCAATGATGGACTTGACCGAAATTTATAACTAGGGTTAAATTCAAAAGAAATTAAATCAGTTTCGTGTTGATTTCAAGCAAAATCTTCGATTTGATAACTCAATCCAAATTCAATTCGAATTTTCTTCAAACGATATTATTCATTTCATTACCAATACTATTTTATCTAATTGATAATATTATTTATCACACCGATGAACTTTAATAACCTCTTTGACCAGTGAAAATGATCTCAAACACAAATTCGAGCTTATTATTTAGAATTCAAATTGCACTCAAACTTACCTACTCTTGGATTCAATTTGAACCCAACCCCATTTATAATATGGTTTGTGTAAACATAGAATACACAGTAGAAATGGATTTGAATTAAACCAAATCTAAACAATCACCCACTGATGAACAATGTGTGCAGCCGACTGGGTGAGAAGTGTCATCCTAATTCTGCAGGGTTGATATACATAACACAGTTAAGAACATTCCAAATCTACTTGAAAAATCTATTCCCCTGTTTTCATATGCAAATGAAAATTCATCTCCACTCATAAACAAACAACAGACAGTACTCAGACCTATGGATTGCTCCAGTATCATTACTGGAAATATAGCTAGGGTAACTTATAGATAAGATGAGAAAATTTCGGTATAAATTCCTCCTCTACCAAATTCCAATACAAACACTTCATAAATAAAAACTTTCCGACACAACTGTACAGATGAAGATCTTCTCTTAAATACCTTCCAACAAAGATGGAAGTGAATCGCCGAGTTGAACGAGGGTTCTCCAAAGACACAGCTGGGAGAGAGTTACTCACCTACAGCAATAAATGGAAGTCCCCGGACAAACAAGCACAAGTGGTCAACAAATATCATCAACAATGCAAGTCAAGATGTGAAGATGCATTTAGAGACAAATGGTGAATGATCTCGGTGGTGAACAAACGAGACAGTATGTGAAATCAATAAAGCAAACAAGCACACAAACAATAAAGAGAAAGACTGTGCAAACTTTTATCCTAGTTCACCCAAATTGGGTTTTGTTTAACAGAGTTAATATTTTTTTTAAATACCTTTTACCTTTGTTGTTATAATGAATATATTTGTTAATCAATTAGTATATCATTCACACAAACGAATAATGTATTTATATACTAGGATTTTTATCTCTAAAACAAACCTTACTAGGTCTCTTATTTCTACAAGAAACCCTAATAAGACTTGTATTCCTAAAAGAAGTCCTAAAATGGTTCTTCATAAGTTAAGCCTCTACATGCGTCAACGTAGAGCTTTATAGATGAAGTGGTCACCAATTCTAACAAGTGGCATGTTTCCTCAAAAAATTAAGATAACATTTAAACAATAATTTTATACATAACATATGTACTAACATGTGCATGATGATAACATTGACACCGAATAGACATATCACAACAATTGAACTACCAACTCAATTGGGATATATAATTTTACAGTGCAAAATACAAAAGGATGGTTGGAATGGTACTTGTGTTGAGGCTGACTTCTCTAGAAAAGCTTGAATCAAACAAATTGAAGTAAAAAGAAAAGAAAGAAGATAAAGAAGACAGAGAGGAAAGAGAAAAAAGAGACAGATGTCTAAACACAGAATTTTTTATAGAGATGTTTTTTCAAATATTTTTCCTGCAAGCTTTGAGGAGAAAGTTTATTTTTCCCAAATATTTCCCACAAAATTTTCTTGATTCCCAGTTTGCTCCTTCTCTTCATGAAATCTAAAAATATATCTCCCATAAATCAGTTCACCAAATCCACATGCATCACAATTTCAGCAAGCACCATTAGTTTTTTCATTTGTAATTCAACAAAGAAACCAAGCAAATGTACAAACTTTATGGCTCCCGAAGTTTAGTTGGTGGCTTCTGCCACTACCTTTGCCTTTGATAGATAGAGCTGATAGATTTTTGGAGATAATTGCAAGTCTATGGAGATTAGAAGTGAGTAACATGTTGAAGAACATGGTGATATGTTTGAGTTCTATGAAGGGAAATTTTTTTTTAGACTCATAAAAAGACTAGAAATTCCCAACCGTAAATTTTAACGTATTTTACAAAAACAACAGAGGTGTTTAATATTTTCTGATAAATGCTAAATTTGTTATCAGGGGTCCATGAATTTTGCATTAAATAAACACATGGTAAACCACTCACGACAGCAATTTGGAAAATTGGTTTCTGGGTCCTCATATCAGGATGAATTGAACACTAAAACAGTAGATTGGGAGATGCGGCTCAAATGCCATACTCATACAAAGAAAAAAATTTTAATAGCCCAAGAAGTTGTTTTGCAGCTGTCAAGGGAATGTGTTATATCAATACCTACGTCATTATAAGATCCAACCAAAAAGCTTACCAGCCACCATGCCTTGAAAAATAATCATTATCCAGAGATAGAGCTAAAGCAACAGTTACAGCTCTCTCCAATAGGGTTAAAGGACGAGTAACGTCCAACTCTTGAATCTATCCAGAATAAAAATATTATTGTATTAATGGATTTAAAATACAAGAGAATCAATTTTCTGGTCTGGTACTTACCGCTTTAGCAGGACCAGTCTTGGACACAGCATCAGCAGCCCCAAATCGGATCACATATTGACCAGCATCTGTAAAGATCTGAATTGCATTGAGAAAATAATAGAAAAATTGATCAGGATAACATGAATGCAATTTAATCTGTATCAAACCAGATTTAAAACCTTAGTCTCTTTTCTCACAAAAATATAATAGTTCAGTCAACAAATATAAAATTGATAATCATAAACTCAAAAAAATTTTACATCCAATATGTCAAAAGAAATCAAAAAGGGTGGATTTTGTTTGAAAGTTAAGACCAATTGATATATAATACACAGAGTTCTACAATTTGAAAATCTTTTATTCTCCAATTTCCCTATATACATTTTTTTCATGGCCTTAAAACATTCAGAATTATTTTGATTGCTTTCACACAACAAAAATAGCGCCATTAGTTTGATAGACAATTTACTCTGCTTTAAGTGTGGCAAGCAATTAGTATAATAATGACGGTATTGCAAACACCACCACTTAATGCCAAAACCTCGTCTCTTTACTGCATAATAATTTTCAACCAAACAATTATGTACAGTTATGACAATAAAATGACAGAAAAGATAGTGCCCAAAGGCCAGCATGTGAATAATAATTGTATAACATCCTAAAAGCAAAAGGAGAAGAGCAAACCTCAAAACCAAAACCTCTCCAACCACGCTCTATCTCAGCCAGAACTTCTCCATTTAGATCCTTCGAAGTAAATGTCCAAGTCCAGAAGCCTGGATTTTCAACCACCGCAAACAGTTTGTTCCTACAAATAACATGAATGAAAACTTTAATGCTTTAGATGATGCAAAATAAAATGAACTTACACATGAAGATATAGCCAAATAGTTCAGCATGAAAGCCCAATGACAAAGGGCAGAAATGGGAACATGTACTAGTCATATAAGGAAAGCCTGAACTTTCCATTGGTTCAAGCAGAAATGAAGGATTAGAAAATGTTCTTTCACATATCAATTAAACATTGGCAAGCTTAAATTACCCCAGGTATAAATCATACACCCTCCTCCACAGATGCCATCGTCAGTGAACGACACCAACTTCCTGGTGAGGAGCAAATACAGGCAGTATAAATAACTGAAATGCAGTATGGATTCTTGAAATTTCCTAAACAATCGCAATGGGAAACTGTTTAATTCACACACCTTACCATTAATTTCAGCATAAATTGAACTGGTTATCCACCAGAAATGTCTACGGACCTGAATGTGACAAAACAAAGCCTTAAAGCTGAAACAGCAATGTATGAAAAACTAAGCACCTAGTGACTTGTTGCACTAGTTCAAAAAGAAATCTGCACAACTTCCTCACCCTGAAAAGTTCATTACCCATTGCATCAGTTATGTATGCAACAAAAGGATGCCTCAGGCGAAGAAACTGCAGAAAATTGCGGAAAGCATCAGCATATGGGATTTCATATAATAAAACAAATCCATTGCAAACAAAAATATCAAGTTTACACATAAGTATTCATCTTAAAGCCAGAAATGAAGCTGCTATATCTAATTCCATGAATAGTGTATTCAAGTACAATGATATCAGCATGCTTGAACTCATCAGAATATTTAAACATCTGATGTGACATACTTAGATGCATGTTGAACAAGAAGCTAGCTCAGATAGCTTTTATGAATTTGATCATTAAGTTCACCTATTCAAACAACAATAGCTAGAGACGTCCATTTCATGAGTCCAAAGAACAGGGCACCCCGTGTTGTAAGTTCCCTGCCAAACATCAATATTCATCTACGTCTGCTTCATTGTGATCATTGCAACTACAACAATCTGTAGAAAGAAATTGCTTCACATGTTTCAAATTTTCCAAGCCCTTGCAAAATCAAAATTGCGGTCTGATAGAACTTTAAACCTTTGAGCTAAAAAATACCTGTAGTCTGTCTGCTTTATTGACAGTTAGAGAAGTCTTTTATCATGTAATCTCTCACCACTGTTTCAACATAGATATCTACTCCAAGGACCTGGGAAGCCAAAAACAAAACTTAGATATATAAACCTGTAACATTTGTGCAGATACAAATCAGATAAAGAAAGTATGATTATAGGTCCGCTAAAGAGAAATATCTTTAAAATTGCCTGTTAAACACCCATTGTTAAGAACAACACATGCATATAACCTTACCAACATCGTACGGAACGAAACATAAAATTGAAACTAGAAAACATGTTAAAGATATTTTCTCATAAGCATCTATGTCTGGATCCAGGACAGTTCCTGCCCCCTTTCTTTTATTGACCTCCATCATCATGTCCAAACAGAGAGAAAAACAAATATATAGTTACAAACTTGTCAATTACTTGTGAGAATTAACATAATAGCTACAACTAAAACTTCATTGAAGTTAAACTCAAGGAAACCTACCTCCTCAGTCTCCAGGAGCATGACATAGACAAGAAAAAATCAAGTGTTCTCTCAGAGTCATTTCCACTATATGCAGATTGTCTTGGTTCGTACAAGCTGATGATTTCTGAGGAGCAATTTCATCTGCCTTGTAGCCATTTTTAAAAAACTTCCCATCATCCATCGAAGAAAACAAAATCAAAAGTTAGTATATTAAAGAGACCGTCATTCACTTATTTTCAACTTGCATCAAGCTACAAGAAAATGCATGTAATTGGGTCTGAAAAGACTAGGCTAGGTCAGCCAAGAAGCCTGTGGTCTGTGCAGTATAATACCACTACATAAGTGTCGTATAATATAATACTATAAAATTAAGCACATTAGAAATGTGCACTTCTGATGTCTTAGGCCATATTGGGTAATGCCATAAACCAGTTCTGTTTTCTCTCACAAGTTTAGTTCACTGCATTTTTTAAGATCGAGTACAAATCCAAACTCCAGATCAACATACTAGTTGCCGAACTTTGAACTTCAAACACCTATGACCACATATGATAAACACTAAAAATTATTTGTTCTACAAAATCCACATAGAACCAAGGTGCTAAAGTTTAAGAAAATATATTCTAGTCATAGTCGGCGTCACCCAATCATAAATTCATACAGTAGTCACTTTCAATAATCAATGAAGATCCTTAAATTTAACGATATAGGAGCATATTCTCGACAAAACCTAAAAGAAACACTTATATGTTATATTTTACATATCCTAAAAGGTTTAATTACCAGTACACATTAAAGCCCCAAACATGTAGAACCCAAACCAAGAAAAAACTCAAAGCACTTGTTCATTATACATGAATAATATAAGATCAGTCACTATCTAATGCCACACACTTACCGTATGACTTTGCAGTTCTGCTACCATCGCTTCTGTGAGAATCTTTCCCATAACTTTGAACAATCTATGATCATAGAGAACAATACATAAATTTAATTGCAAAATAAAACTGTAGAACAAGAAGATGAGGAATTTCGTCAACAACTGCCTCAACACTTTCAAAACACACATATTCACTTCATTTTAATTTTAAGGATACATAAACTGTGATATTATAGCTTCTCTAATATATATTTACAGGATTTTAGTTAAAGACAAAATCAATAAAAAAGAATATTGAGGATTGATAGGTTTAATTCAACAAAGGAGAAATAAAATGTCTACAGAAAAAAAATATATTGTTAAACAAGTAAATACGTACCATTTTGCAGTTGTTGTGTAACCAAATAAACGTCACTTGAACAATCTTTCCAATTGACCCATCGTAACCTTGGCATGATTAAGCCTTCTCCAGAGAAAGTCTTCATCTTAAAGCATTCACGCACATCTAATGATCTCAAGAATGGGACTTTTAAGGCGTAATTCTCAGAACAGAAGCACGTGAGACTTTCCAACTCAATCAAGGACAACCACTTCAATTTCTGAAAGACAATTTCATCTTTCTCTATTTCTCTCTCATTTGCTATTACTTCTATCATCATTTCACATCCTTTTATTGACAATCTTTCAAGACAAACCAAGCTTTTGGCTGTTGAGGATGTCATTAAGTTTTGCATTCCATTACAATACGCTACCTTCAAAGAAGTTAGATTTTCAAAGGATGATGAAGGTGGCAACAAAGTCATCAAATGGTGACAATATTCTACATTTAATGAACGAAGATTTTGAAGAATCGATTGGAACCGAAAGTCTTGCGTCCAAAAGCATTTTAAATTTAAAAGTCCCTGCAATTTTAGAACTTCTAATTTTGCTAGTGCTCCATCATGCTTTTCACCTTCTCCACATGAGAATATTTTTTCGTATAAACTCACTTTCAATATGAGTTTTTCAAGACTAACAAATTTCAAAAGGACATGAATTGGTATATATGCATATTCACTCCTAAATAAATGAAGAGTTCCTACTTCGCCAATGTTCTCTTGAAACTCTCCTTGTAAAGTTGCCATGATATCCCTTCCACTCAACGTTGATGTCTGCCACTGCTTGAAATAGGACTTAACCTAAAGAACAATCATGTAAATAAAATTTAAATTTAAATCTCCCTTGTACACATGTAATAATTTTATGTATATTTAAAAGGAACAAGGAGAAAAAAAAATGATGAATTGATGGTTACTAAGAGTGAAGAGAGGTGCAAAATTGTGAGGCGGGCACTATCTCAACAACGCTGCAAGGTCAACGTTGTTTAAAAAACAATTAATTAATTGAATAAATACCTCACTTTTGTGCTTTTGTTGTATAGTGGTATTCAAGTCATTCTCCCCATTCTCTGCTACCTCTATCACTACCTCTGCATGCTTGTAAATGACTTTGCATAACTTTGGTGTGGATAAGCTTCCTTGACAAAAAATCTTCAAATTGGGGCAACCCTCTATAGTTAACTCTTCCAAAGATGGAAAACTAAAAGAGTGATTCTCAGAGCAAAAGCATATGAGACTTTCTAAATTTACAAGTGACAACTTGTTCAAATTGTTAAAAACAATTTCAGGATTTGTTGTTGCATCTCCCTCATTCTCTACTATTTCAGTCAGCATTTTACAATTTGATATTCTCAACTCTCTCAACTGCACCAAGCTTCTAGCCAC
Organism: Anacardium occidentale; assembly: GCA_026122585.1. Classification (NCBI taxonomy): domain Eukaryota; kingdom Viridiplantae; phylum Streptophyta; class Magnoliopsida; order Sapindales; family Anacardiaceae; genus Anacardium; species Anacardium occidentale. The sequence continues at coordinate 242,343 of JAJEJH010000169.1, forward strand.
TGAAGGTGTAATTAACTTCATTATCAATCCGAAGCAAGAGCTTACCTTCAGAACCTTAAGATTTTGGAAAGATTCTAAGAATGGAACTAGACTCACCAATCTGGCATTGTCAGATACATGTAGAACTTCAAGATTTGGAAGATCACATAGTCTCTTAACGTCTTTGTATCGACTCCAAAATAGTCGAAGCTCTCTCACATTTTCAAATCTTTGAAGGAGTCGAAGTGGAATATTTGCAGAGTTATCATTACTGATTGTAATCGTTTTAGATTGACTCTGCCAACGAATTTTTATCACACCATCATGTAATTCAAATACCTCCAAATGGAAGTTAATCTACAAATCCATCAAACAAAATCCAGTTAGTTTTTTGATAATTCTTAAAAGAAAACTTTAATTGTTGCGAAAGAGAAATTACCAAATAAATCAATACTTACAAGCATTTCTTAACATGATTAAATTCATAAAAAATGGTAAAGCAATTAATTAAAAATTTCATGAAAAAGTCTGAATAGATTATAATTAATTAGTATTCACAATCCGAACCATAAGAAGGCTAAAGTTGCAAGATGATCTTAAAATAATTTTTTTCAAATCAAAGAACCATTAATTTTTCTTAATTTTTGTTTCATGGAAAAACCGAAATGTTAAGAATTCCAAGATTAATTTTTTGAATAAGTGTAATATATATGAAGAAAGTTAATTTACTCATCAATAAACAATAAAATAAAAGGTACGCACCTTTTTGTCTAGGAAGATAGATTTTGAATCTAAAATATTAAGCTCAATCTCCTCATTGTTTTCTGTGAAGCTCACATATTTGGTACAATCTTTCACCACCAACTCTTTCAACTTTGGTAATTCTAAATTATTTACTTCAGGGTAGAAGACTGTAAGTTCTGGCAGATCTTCAAAAGACAATGAGGTTAAATTCGGAAAGACAAGATTGACAACTGCATTTGCTCCTTCTTCTTTTGCAACAATCTTCTCTAAAACCTTGCAATGTTGTATCCTTAGTTTTTGGAGTTGGTAGAGGCTTTTAACAATGGAAGATGGAAAAGCATATTTTATGTTTCCACAATTCCACAAGAACAAGTGTGTCAAATTTTCATAGAAGGATATTGTATGTTGGTTGTAGCAAATCTCCGTAGAATTATCATGGAATTCCTTGTACTTCAAATTCAAATCAAGGGAGATGTCCTACAGTAAAAGTGAATCATTATTTTAATATAAAGTAATTAAAAAATAATTATTTGTCTTTCTTCTAAATTAAATAAACTTGCAGATGTAAGTAAATATAGAAACTAAATTAATTGAATACATACCTTGTTTTGCTTTTTACATAATCCTTGTAAGGTTTTATTAAAACCATTCCCCTCGTTCTCTACTTCCATTCCCTCATAATTGATTTTCTTTAACTTTGGAGTGCTCAAGATTCCTCGACAAAAAGTCTTCATATGGGGACATTTTGTTATATATACCTCTTCCAAAGATGGGAAATCGAAAGTGTAATTCCCTGAGCAGAAGCATATGAGACTTTCTAACCAATCAAGCGACAACTTGTTCAATTTTTCAAAAACAATCTTAGTTGTCGCATCTTCCTCATTTTCTAATATTTCAATCAGCATTCTGCAAGATGATATCTTCAATTCTTTCAACTGCACCAAGCTTCTAGCTGTTGAAGGTGTTGTTAAGTTAACGAACCCCCGGCAATCATCAACTTCAAGAAATGTAAGATTTTCAAATCTTTGAAGGACCATACCAAGTGGACTATTGGCTGACTTATAACAGGAGATTAAAAGAAATTTAGATTCACTCCACCAACTAATCCCTCCCACAACATCCCTTAATCGAAAAATGTCCAAATCATGGTTGATCTACAAAGTCATATAAACAAAATTCAATTAATTTTCTAATTTTATTATTAAAATGAAAGTTTAGTTAAAGGCTTACTCTGTGGTACCTTAATCTTTAAAAAGAAAAACAAATTAAGTTTAAAAGCTACTTTTCAAGACAACTAATAAACATACCTCTTAATATTTACTTTTTCAAGAATCTTAATATTTTAATTTAGTATATACTTTCAATATCCACGAAAAATGATTTAGCTCATTAAGCATTCCAATAATATGAAGGATCACTCTCCTATTACATATATTTCTAATAAAAATAAAATTATATTTACAATTTTAAGACCCTGATAGCACCATAAAAAGTTCAAAAAAAAAAAAGAGAGAGAGATGCTATAAATCACGTAATGCATTTAAAATATATGATTTATAAGTATAAAGTCATCAGATGATATGATGAATATTTGTATATTATATGACATTAGAGAGTGTCTATAGATATAAAGTATAATTTTATACATAAAACAATTCAATATTATGATGTGTTACAAGTTAAGTGATTTTGAATTTAAAATAAAGTAAAACAAAATCACAGTGGCAAATCATTATTGCAACTTAAATTTTTAATCATTACCCTAAGGTAGCCTAATTTTGAGAGAGAAAACTATTTCAAGCAAAACAAAGGGACACTATCAAAGAGATTAAAATTAAATATAATTTCCAATTATTCAAAAATAAATTAATATTTTGAGTTAATCATTTGTAAGGACTTTTTTTTTTTTAAAACTTTATTTTAATATTTTTATGTAAAAAACAGGGCTTGAATTTTTAGAAGTTTAGTGTTTTTTCTTTTTGGTAAGTTAGAAGCTTAGTGCTCTATTGTTACTGAGTCAATTGTTTTGAATTTATATAAATGTAATATAAACAATCTTATTTAAAAAATAAAAATAAAATTGGATTTTTGTACCTTCTGGTCTAAGTGCAGGGATTTTGGCTCCGAAGTTAACATCTTAAATTTGCCACAATCTTCCACCACCAATTCTTTCAATTTTGGCCATTCTGAAGTATGTATTCCACAATAGAAATCGGCACACTCTGGCAGATATCGAAGCTCCAATTTGGTTAGCTGCGGAAAGACAAAATTGACAACTGCTTCTGTTCCATCATCTGTATGAACAATTCCCTCTGTAGCAATGACTTCCTCTAATAACTTACAATCCATTATGTCAATGTGTTGGAGTTGCTGGAGGCTTTTGACTATTGACAAAGGACACGCATATTTTATTTGATGACATCCATACAAAGTCAAGTGTGTCAACTTTTTATAAGAAGAAGTTGAAAGTTTCTGGTCCCAAATCTTTCGAGGACTAATATTATTCAAGTTCAAAACCTTTAAATCAGGGAAGGTAACCTGCGGTCAAAGGTCATTGTTGTTTCAACATTTAAAAACTCATGAGAAATTGAATTGAAAATTTAAATACTAGAAAACAGAACCACAAAAAGGAAAACACGCATACATAAGAAAGGAATGAATACCTCAAATAACAAATGAGAACAAACATAAGACAAAATAAGAATATATAATAGAGAAGTATAACAAGTCATCGTCAAGCACACCTTTTCGTTAAAAAACGACGTAATTTCAACGCTTAAGATGCCTCTAGAAAAAGTCTTCATATTGGGACATTCCGTTATCGTTAACTTTTCCAATGATGGGAAATCAGAAGAATAATTCCCTGAGCAAAAACATGTAAGACAATCTAATCGATTAAGTGAAAGCTCCTTCAATTTTTCAAAAACAATTACAATAGTTGATGCATCTCCCTCATTTTCAATTATTTCAGTTAGCATTCCACAATCTGATATGCTCAATCGTTTCAACTGCACCAAGCTTCTAGCTGTTGAAGCTGTTGTTAAGTGAACTAACTCATTGCAGTAACTCAGTGTGAGAATTTCGAGATTCTGCCAAGAAGTTGATGATGGCAGTAGAGTCATCAATTTGCTACACTGGTGCACATATAGAACATTGAGATTTGGAAGATGATGAAGCGGAATATTTGCTAACTTATCATCTGAGATTTCAATAGCTTTAGATTGACTGCTCCAACTAATCACTGTGCGCTTAGCCTTTAATTCCAATTTCTCCAAATCATGGTTGACCTACATAAACATCAAAACAAAATCCAATTAGCTTTGAAGTTATATTCCTGAGACCAAAGTTTAGTTAATGGCTTACTCGTTGTTGCCTTTATTTATTTATTTTTTAAATTCAAATCAATATAAAAATTACTTTCATAAACTGCTTTTACCATACCTACCACTAATTTAAACATACCTTTTAATTTTATTTTATTTTTTTTGAAATATCTTAATTGTTTAATTTTTTTTCCTATTTCGTCATTTTGAAATAAACTGTTTTACATAAATGGTAATAAAACTTTCCAAAGGTGAAGATTGAGGCACTTAGAAAGCTTCTATATGCCTGCTTTGTCTCTTTAAAACATCTACAATTAGTTGAATTTACTTCTCTATAAATTCAATACTAATGAAAAAAAATTCAGCTCAATAAGCTTTTAAACAAAAAAGGGAGAGAGCTAATCAGTTGTTCTGAATTTTATATATAAACTTAGATACTCATACCTTTTGGTCCAAACACAAATTTGGCTCTGAAGTGAACATCTGAAATTTGTCACAATCTCTCACCACCAACTCTCTCAACTTTGGCCATTCCGAAGTATATATTCCAGGATAGAAAGCTGCAAGTTCTGGTAGATTTATGAGCTTCATTGAGGTTACTTGCGGAAAGAAAAAACTGGTAGCTGCTTCTAATCCTGCTTCCGTCGCAATGACTTCCTCTAATAACTTACAATCCATTATGTCAATGTGTTGGAGTTGCTGGAGGCTTTTGGCTATTGACAAAGGACACGCATATTTTATTTGATGACATCCATACAAAGTCAAGTGTGTCAACTTTTTATAAGAAGAAGTTGAAAGTTTCTGGTCCCAAATCTTTCGAGGACTAATATTATTCAAGTTCAAAACCTTTAAATCAGGGAAGGTAACCTGCGGTCAAAGGTCATTGTTGTTTCAACATTTCAAAACTCATGAGAAATTGAACTGAAAATTTAAATACTAGAAAATAGAACCACAAAAAAGAAAACACGCATATATAAGAAACGATTGAATACCTCAACTAACAAATGAGAACAAACATAAGACAAAATAAGAATATATAATAGAGAAGTATAACAAGTCATCGTCAAGCACACCTTTTCGTTAAAAAACGACGTAATTTCAACGCTTAAGATGCCTCTAGAAAAAGTCTTCATATTGGGACATTCCGTTATCGTTAACTTTTCCAATGATGGGAAATCAGAAGAATAATTCCCTGAGCAAAAACATGTAAGACAATCTAATCGATTAAGTGAAAGCTCCTTCAATTTTTCAAAAACAATTACAATAGTTGATGCATCTCCCTCATTTCCAATTATTTCAGTTAGCATTCCACAATCTGATATGCTCAATCGTTTCAACTGCACCAAGCTTCTAGCTGTTGAAGCTGTTGTTAAGTGAACTAACTCATTGCAGTAACTCAGTGTGAGAATTTCGAGATTCTGCCAAGAAGTTGATGATGGCAGTAGAGTCATCAATTTGCTACACTGGTGCACATATAGAACATTGAGATTTGGAAGATGATGAAGCGGAATATTTGCTAACTTATCATCTGAGATTTCAATAGCTTTAGATTGACTGCTCCAACTAATCACTGTGCGCTTAGCCTTTAATTCCAATTTCTCCAAATCATGGTTGACCTACATAAACATCAAAACAAAATCCAATTAGCTTTTAAGTTATATTCCTGAGACCAAAGTTTAGTTAAAGGCTTACTCGTTGTTGCCTTTATTTATTTATTTTTTAAATTCAAATCAATATAAAAATTACTTTCATAAACTGCTTTTACCACACCTACCACTAATTTAAACATACCTTTTAATTTTATTTTATTTTTTTTGAAATATCTTAATTGTTTTATTTTTTTTTTCCTATTTCCTCATTTTGAAAGAAACTGTTTTACGTAAACGGTAATAAAACTTTCCAAAAGTGAAGATTGAGGCACTTAGAAAGCTTCTATATGCCTGCTTTGTCTCTTTAAAACAACTACAATTGGTTGAATTTACTTCCATATAAATTCAATAGTAATGAAAAAAAAATTCAGCTCAATAAGCTTTCAAACAAGAAGGGAGAGAGCTAATCAGTTGTTTTGAATTTTATATATAAACTTAGATACTCATACCTTTTGGTCCAAACACAAATTTGGCTCTGAAGTGAACATCTTAAATTTGTCACAATCTCTCACCACCAACTCTTCCAACTGTGGCCATTCCGAAGTATGTATTCCAGTATAGAAAGTTGCAAGCTCTGGTAGATTTATGAACTTCATTGAGGTTACTTGCAGAAAGACAAAACTGGTAGCTGCTTCTATTCCTGCTTCCGTCGCGACGATTTCCTCTATTAACTTACAATCCATTATGTCAATGTATTGAAGTTGCTGGAGGCTTTTGGCTATTGACAAAGGACACGCATGTTTTATTTGATGACATCCATACAAAGTCAAGTGTGTCAACTTTTTATAAGAAGAAGTTGAAAGTTTCTGGTCCCAAATCTTTCCAGGACTAATATTATTCAAGTTCAAAACCTTTAAATCAGGGAAGGTAACCTGCGGTCAAAGGTCATTGTTGTTTCAACATTTCAAAACTCATGAGAAATTGAACTGAAAATTTAAATACTAGAAAATAGAACCACAAAAAAGAAAACACGCATATATAAGAAACGATTGAATACCTCAACTAACAAATGAGAACAAACATAAGACAAAATAAGAATATATAATAGAGAAGTATAACAAGTCATCGTCAAGCACACCTTTTCGTTAAAAAACGACGTAATTTCAACGCTTAAGATGCCTCTAGAAAAAGTCTTCATATTGGGACATTCCGTTATCGTTAACTTTTCCAATGATGGGAAATCAGAAGAATAATTCCCTGAGCAAAAACATGTAAGACAATCTAATCGATTAAGTGAAAGCTCCTTCAATTTTTCAAAAACAATTACAATAGTTGATGCATCTCCCTCATTTCCAATTATTTCAGTTAGCATTCCACAATCTGATATGCTCAATCGTTTCAACTGCACCAAGCTTCTAGCTGTTGAAGCTGTTGTTAAGTGAACTAACTCATTGCAGTAACTCAGTGTGAGAATTTCGAGATTCTGCCAAGAAGTTGATGATGGCAGTAGAGTCATCAATTTGCTACACTGGTGCACATATAGAACATTGAGATTTGGAAGATGATGAAGCGGAATATTTGCTAACTTATCATCTGAGATTTCAATAGCTTTAGATTGACTGCTCCAACTAATCACTGTGCGCTTAGCCTTTAATTCCAATTTCTCCAAATCATGGTTGACCTACATAAACATCAAAACAAAATCCAATTAGCTTTTAAGTTATATTCCTGAGACCAAAGTTTAGTTAATGGCTTACTCGTTGTTGCCTTTATTTATTTATTTTTTAAATTCAAATCAATATAAAAATTACTTTCATAAACTGCTTTTACCACACCTACCACTAATTTAAACATACCTTTTAATTTTATTTTATTTTTTTTGAAATATCTTAATTGTTTAATTTTTTTTCCTATTTCCTCATTTTGAAATAAACTGTTTTACATAAATGGTAATAAAACTTTCCAAAGGTGAAGATTGAGGCACTTAGAAAGCTTCTATATGCCTGCTTTGTCTCTTTAAAACATCTACAATTAGTTGAATTTACTTCTCTATAAATTCAATACTAATGAAAAAAAATTCAGCTCAATAAGCTTTTAAACAAAAAAGGGAGAGAGCTAATCAGTTGTTCTGAATTTTATATATAAACTTAGATACTCATACCTTTTGGTCCAAACACAAATTTGGCTCTGAAGTGAACATCTGAAATTTGTCACAATCTCTCACCACCAACTCTCTCAACTTTGGCCATTCCGAAGTATATATTCCAGGATAGAAAGCTGCAAGTTCTGGTAGATTTATGAGCTTCATTGAGGTTACTTGCGGAAAGAAAAAACTGGTAGCTGCTTCTAATCCTGCTTCCGTCGCAATGACTTCCTCTAATAACTTACAATCCATTATGTCAATGTGTTGGAGTTGCTGGAGGCTTTTGGCTATTGACAAAGGAAACGCATATTTTATCTTTGTACATCTCCACAACATCAATTGTTTCAAATTTTCAAAGGAGGAAGTTGGAAGTTGGCTGTCCCAAATCTTTCTAGAACTAATATCCTTCACTATCAACACCTTTAAATCAGGAAAGATAACCTACAGACATAGTCAAAGTTATTTATTGTTTCAATTTTTACGAACTCATATGAGAAAAATTAAAAAAAAAAAAAAGTACTTAATGGTGAAATTAAATTGAATCTGAAATTTTAAGTCACTAGTAAAAAAGACACAAGAGAAAATACTACAATTGTGTGTGTTAAAAAATGAGAATAAACCTAAAAAAAAAATATAGTAGAGAAGTACCAAAAGTTATAGTAAATCAAACCTTTTTGTTAAAAAATGGCGTGATTTCATTGGAATGAAAACTTAATTTTGAATGCTCAAGATCATTCTCTCCGTTTAAATATCCGGCTAAGCCTAAGAATTCAACATTCTTGACTCCACGTAATTCTTCCAGAGAGATGGTAGAATTAAATTTAAATTTCAACTTCGTTAAAACCTCATGTTCCATGTCAAATCTTTCATAGTACCATGACCAATCTCCTATTGATATTTGATACCTTTTAAGCTCTTTGCAAAAGAAGTCTTTAGGGAAAATCTTGTCATCTTTAATATCCATTTCTAAAGTGACGAGGTTAGACAAGAGCTTCAATTCTTTTAGTATTTCAATCTTCCAATGAACAGGGCATCCATCTATATAAAGTTCTTCCAATTGGAATAATTTTGATATCACATTTGGAGCAATAACTTTCAATTTCTGACAATTGGTTAAATCTAACAACCTTAGTTGAGTCAGTTGACCCAATTCTAAAGGCAACTCCTCAATATCAGCCCGTTGCAAACTAAGGACTTTTAGCTTTTTAAGCTTTCCAATAATAGCAATATCTGTAATTCTGCTATGATCTAAACACAATGTTTGAAGATTTTTCAGAAGACCAATTGATGATTGCAATGAAAATTGTCGTAGTCCAACTAAACACAACACTCTAAGATTTGGCATCACTGTGAAGAAATCCCCCGGAATTTTGAAAGAAGAGTTCCCCGTATCGGCCATAATGAAATATTCAAGATTTGGACAATCCAAATCATTAGGCCAAAGCTGACTAATAATAGTACTATTACCGAGTAAGGATTATTTTATGCATTTCTTGAGTTTATCTCTATCCTTCCATTCTCGTTCAACGTCATTCCTTGTTGTTAACACATGGTGATCCACATATGAAATCGTTATGGCAACATCACGAATAACATCATGCATAGCAAATTGTCCGCTTTTGAACCCATCAAGTAACAAACAAGCATCTTTGAGGTCACGAACGATTTTATCTAGTCTATCTCGTGCGTCTGCCATTGTCAAGTTAGCTCCTTTAAGTATATCCAGACACACAACATGTTTGAACAAGTCTGAAATGGAAGTATTATTTTTCAATAGACTAGAAATTAAAAAAGTCTTCTTAAGTTCATCATCTCTTAAATACTTGTAACTTAAGGCAAGCTTCATGTATTCCTTTTGTAGGAATCCCGTGAATTCTGTTGGTGAAGGTGCTCTCAGATCTTGCAATGCAACATTCCAATCGGATGGATGCCTCTTATTTTTTAATGCTTTTGCTATTGCACAAATGACAATAGGCAACCCCCCACATTCGTTGCAAACATCATTTGGTAGAGAATGCAATTCACGTGTTTGAACAACATTACCTACAAAGAGACATCTGATTATACAAATTGCAATTTCTATTTACATGCATACATGGGATTTAAAAACAAGAAAAGTTCTAAATGTTGAATTTCAATCTTTTCCAAAAAAATCCATCAATTTTTTTTTTCTAAATAAATTTCATCAAGTAATATTCCGCATATGTATTATAACTGTTCTTTTATATGAAAAATATAATAATAAAATACTAATTCAACAATATGAGATTCCCTTCTTAACCAACTTAGGCTAACCTTTGCTTTTCTAATATTTACAACTGATATCATAAATAAGTTCATTTTTTACCGAAAAATATTTACTTTAATATTTTATTATTCACGTCAAAGTACAACAAATAATTTTAAAAAAAATTAAAGAATTAAAATGTGATAAAGCAAGAAAACATACAAGTGAAAATTCTATAACACACCTGCCATTTTGGTGAATAGGGTCCAAGCTTCTTCTTGACCTAAAATGCCCATCCCGAAATTATTTGTGCAATCCATTTGCACCAGCACATCTAAGTTTCTTCCTGTGAGAAGAAGTTTATTTCTTCCACGATCAGCTCGGGAAGGAATTCCAAATGTGTTTCTCAAATCTAGAGCTTCCCATATATTATCTAGAATTAAAAGGATGTTCTTGTCTTTCATTCTTTCATATAGCTTATCTGCCCTTTCACTTTCTTTTTCGAATTCCAGACCCAACTTGTCTGCAATAGTTGTTTGAATCTTTTTTGCATCAGGAGACTCTGTTACCTGCAAGACGAAAAAATATATATATGCCCAATCAGAAACAGAAAATAAAGCAAACCTTAACAATGTTGTATTGAAGGTTTCTTTACCTCTACAAAAACAATCTCCTCAAAGAGCTTTTCCTCCTTGGCTTTCCTACCAAGTTCTTGCACAAGAGTGGTCTTCCCAAGACCACCCATCCCATAAACACCAATCGCGTAGACATTATCATCATTTATAGCATCCCATACATTCTTCACAGTGGAGTTTCTTGATTCAAAAGCCAGATAATCTTCACTAGATCTGAGCCAGATATCCGGTGGATTAGTAGGAAAGGAAACTGGATCCAATTCCTTTTGTTGCTGGAGGAGTGGATCAATATCATCCCGCTTTAATTTGAATGCTTTCTTGCTTTGTTTGTAGCGAATGATGAAGTTGGGGCACAATCCCTTGAAACAGCGTGGGTTGTTTGCTTTCTCCTTAATAAACTGCTCTGCTTCAGTAATGGTCTTCTCCACATCCTTCTGCCAATCCTTAACATTCTGTTTGATCTCTTCCACATTTCTTTCAGCTGCAGTAACCTTACGCTGAACTTCTTCTTTTATATTCTTCAGCTTATCAACTTCTTCTTGAAGGTTATCAAAGTTGCTCTTGTAGTTAAGCAAGTACTTAAATTGACCCCACATCGGAGCAGCCAACCACTCACAAACTTGAAGGACAGGACTCACCACACCTCCAATACTCCCAGCAACATCAGCCATTTTTTTTTTTTTCAAGTTCAGAAAACAGAAGAGACGTGAAACAAATGAAAATAATCCCAGGACAACTATTAAGCAGAACAAATTTTTTTTTCAGAAATAAGAAATATTGAAATGGATTTTAAAAAAAAGGAAAAAAAATAGAAATAGGGCAAAAAATGCTGAAATAAAGGAAGTAAAACAGAGAAAGTACCAGGGCAACCAAGGTGCAAACTCAAGAAATCAAGAGAAGTGGTTTCAGAGAGGTCTGTGAGTGAAAGTATTTCTGAATGATTGAGAGAGAAGAAAATTGGAGATGATGAAGAGAGATTACAGTGAACAAGACAAAAGAGAACAGCAAATTGATTTAAATTTTATTGATGGACGGTGGAAAATCACCATGTGAACAGATTATTTTATAATTCAAGTCGCGGAAAAGGAAGATTAAATTGGGGAAAGTTAGCATTAGCTTTATTTTAATACATTATTAAAAGAAAAGCAGAAGCCATAGGCAGTGTCACTGTTGAAATTGACCTAACCAGTTGGTCTTTCTTCTTTGCCCAAGGGCATTTTCCCACCCAAGGTTTACCGAAAAGATTCTCGCCCTCTAACTTTTAAAAATTCAAACACTAATATTTGATCAAAATCAATGATTAAGTTTAACTAATGACGATTAATAATTAATAGCTAAAAAAATATTTTTATCTTTTTAATAAAAAAATTTAAAATAATAAAATAAATTTTATAAAAATATTGGAATAAATTATAAAAAATTTTTAAAAATTTTTAAAATTTAAAAAATTTAAAAATAAAATAAAAAAATAATCACTGCCGTCAAGAGGCAGTGGTGGCCTTTGATGAATGAATCAGAGGTCGAAAATAACCTCCTGATTCATGGCAGGGGAGGCCCTATTTTCGATAGATACAACCATCAAATGTGGTTGAGAATGGTAGAAAATGGTCGGTTTTGACCCCAATTGTCATTTTTAACCACAGTCGATAGTAAAAGCAATCAAATCTAATCGTTTTCACCAAAAATAAAAGAGATGGATCTAGCATTTTCTATTAAACGGGTTGTTCTATGAATCAAAAAATCATTTCCGACCTTTTAATTTGTTTATTGATAACTACTGTCACTGACGACGTTGTTGATGATGATGACTGTTTTTTTAATTTTTTTATATGTTTTATTTAAATATAAAATTATATTTTTATTATGTTTATTTTTTTGTAACGAAGGCGGTTTAGTTAATTTATCAAAAAAGTTAGAAAAAATGAATGGAAAATGATCAAGTGGGTTTATGGATTTTTCAAAGTTTGAGGGTAAAATCTTGACTTTTCAACAAACATTGCATGGGACTTGGCCTTCTTCTTTTCCGGTAAGATAAAGAAGAAAGGGTGTGAACACTTGACTCTTCTATTATCTTTTAATTATTTTTCCTAAAATAAAATTTTAAAATCCGTACATAATTGTGTCAAACCTAACGATTTCTGGAACACACCATTTTTACATCAGTAACTATGCAGCCTGTAGAAAAAATGTAATATCAACTTGGCCAAACGACTAATTTCCATGCCAGGTTTTTATTTAAAATGTTTTATTAAAAAAGTTTTAAAAAAATTGAGTACTTAAAGTCAATACTTAAACTTAGCCGATAATAGTTAAATTTAATTAATAAAAGAGTATTTTTATTTTTTTGAACAAAAATTTTTTAAAAAAGAATAAATAATAAAATTAAATTTATAAAAATATTTAAATTATAAAATAATAATAATAAAAAATTTTAAAAAATAAAAAATTTTAAAAAGTAATCACCAGATGATTAAAAATAGCAACATGATTAGATTGGTGGTCAGATCTGACTGTCAATTATCTAATAGCCGTTTTCGTTATTTAAAATGGTCTAAAACGGTTTGTATGTATGAAACCGACTATTTTTTATCAGCTCTGATTGATTGTCTCAACCAAATCTTTGGCAGTCATGTTTGATAGTCAATCCAATCAAATGGTTATTTCCAAATATCTAGTTAGATTTTTTATGGCCACCGTTGTCAATGATGACGACTTTTTTTATTTTTAAAATTTTTTATTTTTTATTTTTAATTAATTTTTTTAACTTTTTATTATTATTTTACATTAAATTTTATTTTCATGTTCATATTATTTAATTTTTGATAGAGAGTATTTTGATAATTTATAATAAAAAATTAAAAATTAAAATTAAAAGAAAGGAGAGTATTTGGATTTTCAAAACTTTTTAGGAGGGACCTTGTCATTTAAAAAACCCTTGGGTGGGCATGGACATTTGGCCTATCAACTTTCAACTTTGCTACTTCTTACTTTATTATCAGGGGAAATAAATTAAATAACTACAATACAAAAATGAAATCTGTCATTTTTCCCCTGTATAGCAGAGCTATCAACCAGATTTATATATAAAAAAAAAAATCATTCAAAAAAGAATATTTTCCTTGAAAACGATGACTACACCTAACACACATATTTTATAGATATGTATTAAATAAAACACATATGATTAACCAACTCTTAATCTTATTGTTTAATTGAGTAGGGTCGTGTTTAATCTGTTCTTACAATGTAAGGATATTGGGTGAGTGCTTTTCAGATAAAGAGAGGCTTGAGTGGTGTCTTCTTTCAATCAAAATAGACATTGATACGAGATTTACAGTGCTCACAGAGACCAAAAGAAGAAGAAAAAACTTGAAAAGAGCGAGACTTTGAGATATTTTTACATCATCCTTATTATTTTAGATTATTACATTTTAGTCTCATTGTATCGAGATATTATGATTATGAAACTTCTTTTCTTGTGTTACTATTTATAAAAGGAAAAATGATCAAATTTAAGGGGCTTGATTGACCCAAATAAGTTATCAGGTTCAACGTGGAAGCAACCCCAATCAAGGCCGATGAAAGGCGCAAATAATGATGGACTGACCCAAATTTTTAACTATCGGTTTGAATTCATGTTTAGCTTCATTCATGTTGAATTTAAGCAAAAACTTCAATTTGATAACTAGATTCAAATTTAATTCGAATCTCTTTCGAACGATATTATTTATTTCATTAACAATACTGTTTTCTCTACTTGATAACAATATTTATCTTACTGACGAACTTTAATAACGTCTTTGACTAGTTCGAACAAACTCAAACTCAAATTCGAGCTAATTAGTTAAGATTCGAATTAAACTCAAACTCATCTATACTTGGATTCAATTCAAATCCAACTCCGTTCATAATATGGTTTGTGTAAGCATATATCAGACAGTAGAAATGGATTCAGATAAAACCAAATCTAAACAATCACCCCCTGATGAACAATGTTGTCGAAGTGCAGCCCACTGGGTGAAAGGTGTCATCTATCTAACACAGTCAAGAAAATTCCAATTCTACTTGAAAAATCTATTCCCCTGTTTTCATGACCAAGTGAAAATTCAACTCCACTCATAAGCAAACAACACAGTACTCAAACCTATGGATTGCTCCAGTATCATTACTGGAAATATAGCTAGGTAACTTATATATGAGATTGATAAAATTTGAGTACCAATTCCTCCTCTGCCAAATTCCAATACAAGCACATCGTAAATAGAAACTTTCCAACACAATTGTACAGATGAAGATCTTCTCTTAAATACCTTCTGACAAAGATGGAAGTGAATCGCTGAGTTGAACGAGGGTTCTCCCCAGACACAACTGGGAGAGAGTTACTCACCTACAGCAATAAATGGAAGTCCCCTGACAAACAAGCACAAGTGGTCAACAAATATCATCAACAATGCAAGTCAAGATGTGAAAATGCATTTAGAGACAAATGGTGAATGATCTCAGTGGTGAACAAACGAGAGAGTATGTGAAATCAATAAAGCAAACAAACACACAAACAATAAAGAGAAAGACTGTGCAAACTTTTCTCCTAGTTCACCCAAATTGGGTTTTGTTTAACAGAGTCAATATTTTGTTAATATCTCTTTACCTTTTTTGTTATAATGAATATATTTGTTAATGAATTATTATATCGTTCATACCAAAGAATAATATATTTATATACTAGGATTTTTATCTCTAAGACAAACCTTACTAGGACTCTTATTTCTATGAGAAACCCCAGTAAGACTTTTATTCCTAAAAAAAATCCTAAAGTGGTTCTTCATAAGTTAAGCCCCAATATGCGTCAACGTAGAGCTTTATAGATGAAGTGGTCACCAATTCTAACAAGTGGCATGTTTCCTCAAAAAATTAAGATAACACATAAACAATAATTTTATAAATCACATTTGTACTAACATGTGCATGATGATAATATTGACACCGAATAGACATATCACAACAATTGAACTACACTCAATTGGGATATATAATTTTACAGTGCAAAATACAAAAAGAATGGTACTTGTGTTGAGGCTGACTTCTCTAGAAAAGCTTGAATCAAACAAATTGAAGTAAAAAGAAAAGAAAGAAAAGAAAGAAGATAAACAAGATAGAGAGAAAAGAGAAAAAAGAGACAGATGTTTAAACACGAAATTTTTTATGGAGATGTTATTTCAAAAATTTTTCCTGCAAGCTTTGAGGAGAAAGTTTATTTTTCCCAAATATTTCCCACAAAATTTTCTAGGTTCCCAGTTTGCTCGTTTCACTTCATGAAATCTAAAAATATATCTCCCATAAATCAGTTCACCAAATCCACATGCATCACAATTTCAGCAAGCGCCATTAGTTTTTTCATTTGTAGTTCAACAAAGAAACCAAGCAAATGTACAAACTTTATGGTTCCCAAAGTTTAGTTGGTGGCTCCTGCCACTACCTTTGCCTTTGATAGATAGAGCTGATAGATTTTTGGAGATAGTTGCAAATCTATGGAGATTAGAAGTGAGTGATATGTTGAAGAACAAGCTGATATGTTTGACTTCTATGAAGGGAAATTTTTTTTTAGACTCATAAAAAGACTAAAAATTCCCAACTGCAAATTTTAACATATTTTACAAAAACATCGGAGGTGTTTAATACTTTCTGATAATGCTAAATTTGTCAGTCTGTCAGGGGTCCATGAATTTTGCATCAAATAAACACATGGTTAAGCCACTCAGGACAGCAATCTGGAAAATTGGTTTCTGGGTCCTCATATCAGGATGAATTGAACACTCAAACAGAAGATTGGGAGATGCCGCTCAAATGCCACACTCATACCAAGAAAAAAAAAATTTAATAGCTTAAGAAGTTGTTTTGCAGCTGTCAAGGCAATGTGTTATATCAATACCTACGCCATTATAAGATCCAACCAACAAGCTTACCAGCCACCATGCCTTGAAAAATAATCATTATCCAGAGATATAGCTAAAGCAACAGTTACAGCTCTCTCCAACAGGGTTAAAGGACGAGCAACGTCCAACTCTTGAATCTATCCAGAATAAAAACATTATTGTATCAATGGATTTAAAATACAAGAGACTCAATTTTCTGGTCTGGTACTTACCGCTTTAGCAGGGCCAGTCTTGGACCCAGAATCAGCAGTCCCAAATCGGATCACATATTGACCAGCATCTGTAAATATCTGAATTGCATCGAGGAAAATAATAGAAAAATTGATCAGGATAACATGAATGAAATTTATTCTGTATGAAACCAGATTTAAAACCTTAATCTGTTCTGCTCACCGAAATATAATAGTTCAGTCAACAAATATAAAATTGATAAATCATAAACTCAAAAAAATTATACATCCAATATGTCAAAAGAAATCATAAAGAGTGGATTTTATATGAAAGTTAAGACTTTTATTCTCCAATTTCCCTATATACATTTTGTCATGGCCTTAAAATATTCAGAATTGGATTGCTTTCACACAACAAAAATAGTGCCATTAGTTTGATAGACAATTTACTCTGCTTTAAGTGTGGCAAGCAATTAGTATAATAATGATGTTATTGCAAACACCACCACTTAATGCCAAAACCTCGTCTCTTTAATGCATAATAATTTTTAACCAAACAATTATGTGCAGTTATGACAATAAAATGACAGAAAAGATAGTGCCCAAAGGCCAGCATGTGAAGAATTGTATACCATCCCAAAAGTAAAAGCAAAAGAGCAAACCTCAAAACCAAAACCTCTCCAATCACGATCTATCTCAGCCAGAACTTCCCCATTTATATCCTTCAAAGTAAATGTCCAATTCCAGAAGCCTGGATTTTCAACCACCGCAAACTGCTTGTTCCTACAAATAACATGATTGAAAACCTTAATGCTTTAGATGATGCAAAATAAAATGAACTTACATATGAGGATATAGCCAAATAGTTCAGCATGAAAGCCCAATGACAACAATCAGAAATGGGAACATTTACTAGTCATAAAAGGAAAGCCTGAAGTTTCCATTGGTTGAAGCAGAAATGAAGGACTAGAACATGTTCATTCACATACTGACTAAAAAATTGGCAAGCTTAAATTACCCCAGGTATAAATCATACACCCTCCTCCACAGATGCCATCGTCTGTGAACAACACCAACTTCCTGGTGAGGAGCAAATACAGGCAGTATAAATAACTGAAATGCAGTATAGATTCTTGAAATTTTTTAAACAATTGCAATGCGAAACTGTTTAATTCACATACCTTACCATTAATTTCAGCATAAATTGAACTGGTTATCCACCAGAAAGGTCTACGGACCTGAATGTGACAAAACAAAGCCTTAAAGCTAAAACAGCAATGCATGAAAAACTAAGCACCTAGTGACTTGTTGCACTAGTTCAAAAAGAAATCTGCACAAATTCCTTACCCTGAAAAGTTCATTACCCATTGCATCAGTTATGTAAGCAACAAAAGGACGCCTCAGACGAAGCAACTGCAGAAAATTGCAGAAAGCATCAGCATATGGGATGTCATATAATAAAACAAATCCATTGCAAACAAAAATACAAAGTTTACACAAGTATTCATCTTAAAGCCAGAAATGAAGCTGCTATATCTAATTCCATGAATAGTGTAGTCAAGTACAATGATATCAGCATGCGTGAACTCATCTGAATATTTAAACTTCTGATGTGACATATTTATGATACAATATAAAACTAAGGGCCTGTCTGCCACTAGGCCATATATATTAATATTAATGTTAATCTCTTGCTATCGATTTCTTGGGAGGAGCCCATGTAGTTATTCCCTTATTTCCAAAGATTAAATACATGCTCTAGTACTCATAAACACCAGGTCAGATGAGGCTAACAAATCAGACTGATATTATACATTAGGAGACACAATATATAGACTTTTTGCTAAAATGTATTTCATTGAATCCAAGTTGAAACGATTTGACAAGCAATTCTATAATTCTTCATTACCAGAAAAATGAATGTGTGTAGAAGAAGATAATAGATTTGCTGATTTTAATCTAGGATTGGTGAAAGAAGTTTAAGTAACCTAAAGAACAATAAAACACCTATTTAAAGGACATTCTAAGAACAGATAAAATGCAGCCAACATCTATATAGAGTTCTTTGGGGTAGTAAGGTTAACTCTTGAGAAATGTAAACTAGTTCCAAAATTTTTCCTTTTTCTTTTTTTTCCTCATTGAATCACAAATAAGAAAGCCATGGAAATTTGTTAACATCCCAATGTCTAACTCGGATGGCCTTTCACACTTGATGGGCATCATTTGTAACAACTTCAATCTGAGAATTCATTATTACAAGGTCTAAAACAAGACTGCAAGATCAAGGAAGCAATATTTGAAAAAAGGGGAAAAGATCACACTCACTATGAGTGCTCATCAAACTTCATGCCATTTTTTACATTCCAAGGTTGAAATGTCAACATAAGAGGAACTTCAGAAAGATTTACCCTGGGCAAGTATAGATGACGAACAAACTAGTAATGTTGTAGACTAAAATAAAGTTTTATATCTTTTCCAAGTTTGAAAGTCTGGGGATATTAAAGCTGGGACATTTACAATTGAAATTATACGAAAATCACTGCAAAAACATTCAGTGGACAGATATAGTGTGTAAAGGAACTATGGAACTGGCATGACAACAAAGTTCTGGTTTTTGCATCATGATGACTAACAAGAGGTGCCCTAGAAAGTGTTTTTTCCTACTTCATGAAATCAGAAGAAGATAAAGTGCTCCAGGAGCATATGACAATGACTGTCCAGGTGAAATATGTCTTATTGGGTTTTAAATTTTGAAGGTCTAACAAGATTGAAAGCTGCAGAAAGTTGATTAGTTCTTAATTTTTGTCACCCATTGCAAAAAATGTTTTGATACACTCGGTAAAACATCTTGTCCAACCTATCCACACCATTTGAAAAAGGAAAAATGATTGAAATTGATTAAGTATAAAGAATGCATACCTGTCTAGCAATGACATTACTCTGTTCACGAATAAAACCAACAGGCTGCATAAGATTAACACCAGGAAGTATATTAGCTGCTAAACTGAGAAGCATTTTTGTTTATAACTTGATTCGCTATTTCAAAGTTCAAAGAATAGGACAAAACATATTGAGTACTTACTGATTGAGGATAGCATACATCTACTACTGCATAACGGTTCTCCTAAAATACCAAGACAAGTATTAGAAATAAAGACACAAATATGACCTAGAACAATAAACTAAAATAAAAAATATTAAAGTTAAAAGGGAATTAATGAAATCAAGTCAAATCAACACTTGTTTCATTTTAAACCATGAGTAAACCTCAATATAACAAAACAACTAATAAAATCAAGCAGCACAATGGACAAGCAAAATACAGTGACATGTGAGAATCAGTTCACAGTAACAACCCGTTTAATCAAAACAAGGATCGTTAAATTCCAAGTGAACCATTAACCACCCAGCCATATAACGAGGTACATGGGTTCATAAAAAAATGTATATAAAGCACAAAACAAGTGGATGGAAAGAAGGAAAGAAATAAAGAAAACTAGTGAAAACTAGTTGGGGAAAAATCACCTGCTCAAAACCAAGTACAAGATTGGCCCACTCAATGTCCCTAGTAATCAACAAATTGGACCGTGCAAGAAGAGGAGCAACCTCGACCTAAAATATTCAAGAAATGATAAATAAAGCAGTTAAGTTTGCTAATAGATCTGAAAATGTAAAAGTAAAATGAGTTGAACCGAGAATGAACCAATTACAAACACTAGAAAGCAAATGGCAGTATACTGCTTACACATAACAACAATTGTGTTCATGAAGAAACCAAGCTTAAGCAAAGTTATGCAAAGACGTAAAATCATATGTACAGGCATATACATACATGTAGTAATAACATTCAGACACTCTTGACCTGAATGAGCAATTATAAACAATAGAAAGCAAATGGCAGTATACTGCCTATGCATAAACAATAATTTGCGTTCATAAAGAAAACATGCTTTAGCTAGGTAATGCAAATAAGTAAAATCATACATGCAGGCAAGTTCAGGCAGTCTTGACTACAACCAAGCTTCTCATTACATTAATAAGATAAACGAAGCATGTATATAATGGCCCTTTATCCAAACATTATAAGATAGAGAACTTGACCATAACCAAGCTTCTCATAACTAACAAAATAACACACAAGGAACATAGAAAATCTCTGTTTATCCAATACAGTACCAGAACTATAATACTATTAAAACTCAAGAATCACCAAAATTCAGAGTCATTAAGATCCCAATACAGTAACAGACTATAATGCTATTCAAACTAGAAAAAAATACAAGAAATTATGGTGCCATTAGCGTTGGTCTGGCAACTCAAGTCAACAGATGATTTTTTTTCATTGACTTATAGCCTACTAAACTACCAACAAAAACACCCAGGCACAGTATAGACAAATCATCGGCCATGACTCTGATAAAGAAGAGCTTTGCCACAATAACAAAATCAACAACTTTTGTCCCAACTACAGGCCGTATATCAGTGAATGTAAAACCCGATGGAACTACACAAAATTCGTGATATTAACATATGCCCCACCCCTCCAACCCTATTATACCCCAGTGGAAAACTAAAAAATGCAAACACAGACACATGTTTATATTAAAGGATTTATCCACTTAAGTAAGGAATTAGAAACCAAATAAGGATGTATTGATGAAGAAGTTTATAACCATCACACAGTACTGATGTAATAACTATGATGTCATAAATTCAATAAGCTGACGCTTTTGCCAGACATGTTCATGCAAAGGAACAAAAGAGCATTCACACTGTATAAAGTAACCATGACAAATCAAGCAATAAAATCATATAATAAAAACTTTAAAGCATAAGAAAAAAAAGTCACCTCCTCTGGGCACGCAGGTTCAAAAAAGCCAGTCATAGACTGACTGACTGGAGGCTGATGCAGAACTGGTTTACCCTGCCCATAAGGATTTTCTTCTGGGATGGCAGAACCTGAAAACCATCTTCCTTGCGACGGAGCATCAAAAACCTGATCACCATAATTCTTAACAACTTTTCTTCTTCTTTTTTCTCTTGACTTCTTCAATTTCCTATCAGCAATCCATAACTGTGCAAGAAAATCTCTATCCAATTGACCCCCATTACCAGCATTGCTTCCAAAGAATCGTTTTAACTGCACAGAATTTCCCTGAAATCTCCCTAAAACATTTCCCCACACAATCGAATCAACGGACCCAGTTGCCCTAAAACCCTCCTTCTGCTCCAAAAATCTTCTTTCTAAGCACTCCCCATCAAGGACTCCAACTTTTGCAGAATTAAAAATACCCTTTTGCTGTCTATTTACATTACTCCAAAATGCAGAAGCTTTCTCAACAGTTCTACAAATTTTGGAAAAATAACGAAACCCCATTGCCCGGTTGACCTAAGAAACCAGAACAATAAACAAACATAACCTATAAAATTTTTCCCATTTCTCTATTCAGGTAATAATAAATGAAATGATTGCGCCAACAAAAGTTAAAAATATATATACAGAGAGAGAAGAGATGAAGCCTAGGCTGACCTGTGAGCAGTCTCTTTCTGGGTTCCTCTCACGCTCTTTTTCCTTTTTCTTTTTCTCCGGTTGTATCCGAGCTTGACAGAGACTCTGTTCCTTAGTTGAAAGACACTTGTTCGTTTCAGGCATTAGCCACTTATGCCTGAAAATACAATTATTCCCCGAGGTTTGAGAAAATTCCACTGAGATTCAATACAACTATCAAAAGCCATTATCGTCCCTGTCCGATGATGAGCATTAGCATTAAATAGGTAAAGGTCAATTTTGTCTTTTCACAAAAATAAAACTATGGCCATAAATTATATTACTATTTATAGGAAAATTTATTAAAATATTTTTTAAATAATAAAAAATTTTAATTTTCTTAGAGTTATATGTATTTGACATTATTTTTACATACTCAACTCGTATTATACTGTTAGAGAAGAGAAAACACCATCAAAATATAGAAAAACTCACTTAAACTCAGAAATATTACATTTTGGGTTCACGAACCGACTTAATTTCATATCATCAAAATTATAAAAATACTCACATATATATATATATATAACGAATTCACCCTTATTCCAACAACACCAATAATGTGTGATTCACGTTTTACCTACAAATCACGTGTTCTTTTTGTAAATCACTCATTATCTTCAATCCTTCAAATTCATGTCATGATCTTACTCTAATTCAATATTAACTTTAAAAATAATTATTTTCATAACTAAAAACAGGCAAAATTGACTTAAATTCAAATTTCCTTTTTGTTTTTTATACCGTATTTTATGAATATAAGGAAATTTATAAATCTACCTCAAAATGTTTAAATTAAATTTGCTTTTTACCTTAAAAAAATTATTTTAATAATTTTCCCCGTTTATATATTTCTTATCCAAGCTGAGCCAAGGGCTCACTTGAGTTCCTGAAAAAAGGCTTTTGGAGATAGAGAAAAAGAAGAAGAAAATTTGTCAAAAGAGATAAAAAAAGTCGTAATATAAAATGGATTTATTGACAATTCTTAAATGACTCAATTGAGTCGAGTTGGCTCAATTCGATCTTGAGCATGGTGCTACCCCTACTCAAACTTGGATATTTTGATAAGAGCTCAAGCGAACTCAGATTGCATTAAAACCCTACTTTAGTTGAATATAATTATTAGATGTGTTCAATTTGATGTGAAATAACTTATAAACCAAACTAATAAAAACGATTTTACAATATCTCGAACCAAACGTGATAAAATATCCTTTAACTTTGTCTTAGTTATTGATAACACAATTATTCATCGAGATCTTAACAATAAAAAACTAAAAAAAAAATGTATTGATAGTATATAAAATTTAACTTTATCTCCATTAACGTATAAATGTACAATTATAAATTAGGTATGTGAGACAAAAATATAAGACATCTTAGAGTTTGTCAATGTGTAAAAAATTTTTGGAAAACACTTTTTTCAGATATCATTATTAAAAATATATAAAACTACGGGTCAACTTAAAGACCCGTGAAGACACAATTCAATGGATTATGGGCAACACCCTAAACTTTATAATTATTGTTGATCGGTCTAATCCATTAAATCCAATGATCGGTCATGTCAAAGCTAACTTGACTTAACCTAATAGTATTCATTGTCGTGTCTTCTTTAGATATTGATATCAATATTCTCCTAAATGCTCTTGGTCATATATGAAAATTTTGTCTTTGTTTTTCTATTTTGTTTTTATTGCCAATCTTTACAAACAAAAAAAAAAAAACAAAATTAACTGAAAATAGAAAACAATATAAGGATTACATTACCACATACATAAAATATAAGAATTGGCTATATATTTTGTTAGAGACCAATGATAATAGCTTGGCCAAAGGACAATTTCCCACCCATAGTTTCAGGCGGGGACAAAGTCCCACCCGCCTAAGTTTAAAAGCCGCTTTTTCCCACCCTAGTCTATTTTTTTATTATTTTTCTACTGAAATGACTAAACTACCCTTTTAAAAATAAAAAATTTATAATAAAATATATAAAATAATTTTTAAATATAAATATTTTTAAAATATATTTAAAAAATATTAAAAAAATTTAAAAAAATTTTTAAATTTAAAAAATTACCACAGACACCGCCGCCGGCACCGGTGGCGGTGGCCGCCCAAAATAGAACCAGGTGGTCATTTCCGGCCACCTGGTTCCTGGCCTCCCCGTTCGGTGGAGGCAGCCAAATCGGTCACCTCCAGTTTTGGAGGAGGCGGCTAGATCTGACGACCTTCGACAATATTAGGTGTCGAAAACGACCGTAAATGGCCGGCCTTGGCCCCACTGGCCGTTTCCGGCCTTTATTTAGGGCGAAGGCTGCCAGATCTGGCCGCCTCTGCCAAAACTTGAGACGGTCGATCTGACAGCCTCCGCCAAATTGGGAGGCCAGATCTAGCCTCCCCTGGAATCAGATGGTTGGAAATAGCCACCTGGTTCTATTATAGGCGGCCACCACCGCCGGTGCCAACGGCGGTGGCTGCTGGGATTTAAAAATTTTTAAAATATTTTTTAATATTTTTAAACTTTTTTAAAATTTTTTAATATTTTAAATTTATATAAAATTTATTTTATTAATTTATAAAATTTTAATATAAAAAGACAAAAATACCCCTGATGATTATTGTACAGTTATTATTTTTAATATTAAAAATAGGTTAGGGTGGGAAAAGCGGCTTTTAAACTTAGGCGGGTGGGACTTTGTCCCCGCCTGAAACTATGGGTGGGAAATTGTCCTTTGGCCTAATAGCTTCCTCGTTGCACTACAAAATGGCTCTTAGAAAGAAGCCTTTTCATAATATAATTAAAGTTCCTTTTTAGTGTAGAGGAAGTCCACTTGAGACTAATCTAACAACTCATCATAAAAAACTTTCACTTTAATATCGGTATACTAGAAGGTGCTAACGTGTAGCCAAATCTATTTATAAAAGTGTGAAATCGAACTTGAATGCTGTATAAGAAAATGATGAAAAATATGAGAAAGATCATACTGGTAAAAGTTGGTCTTGGTATTGCTTGTGTCAACAGTTAGAACTTTAATCAGTTTTTGATGTGATAAAAAGTGCAAACATTATGTATAAACAATACATTTACATGTTTGTAATTGTCTTAGGCTTTAACCAGTTCATGGAACAAAGCATGTGTGTCAGCCATTCCAAGCAAAGTGTTTATTCCAAGAGCGATATTCTTGTTAGGTCTAGTGACTTTGGAAGATTCATGCAAGGCTGTTATGGAGAATAAGGTTCAAATCACTCTCAAAGCCTTAACAAATACCAAAGTGATGAACACTGGTAGTTGGGTCACTTTTCAACACAATGAATATTAGAAACTTTTCTAACGTAGATTAACGCTGATTATAATTTTTATTTAATAAAATTAAGTAATTAACTAATCTAATATCATTTTATTGATAAATTTAAGTAATCAACGAAGATAAATTTAATATATTAAAAGGTTTTAATTTCAACAAAAATAAATTTAATATATTAGAAGGATTTGATTTGATTAAACAAATCTAATATGAGATTTTTTTTTTTTTTTGGGTTATAGATCCTTCTTTTTATTAGGATTTGAATATAATCCTTAGTCATTTACGTTTTGAGTCGGGTCTGGATTCCCATATCAGAATAGTGACAATTTGTTTCCCTTGGCAATGGTAGCAAAAATATAACAATCACCAACGTAAAATGCGGACCTCGTCATGGCATATATCAGTATAAGAAGCTTGGGAAAGTTTGAGAAAGAGGAACCAGTATTTGGAATCTGTCAAGAATTGCACTTCAACTAATACTGTCAATGGTGTTAGCGCAAAAAGTTGGCCAGCTTCTACTGTTAACTCTGCATCAAAGATTCATTTTGAGGAGATTAACATGATCAATGTCAGCAGTCCTATCCTCAGAGATCAAGTATACTGTCCATGGAATCAATGCAATGCAAAGGTACTAGCTTAATAAACAGTTATATATGATATTAACAACCATGTCATTTCCTGACGTGTCTTTTCTTTTGCTCAGGTTCCATCACGAGTCAAGAGAATTCGGGCCACTTCTGCAACTCCGGTTGCTATGAAGCTTGTTTGCAGTAGACGTGTGCCATCTGAAGATGTGAAGCTGTAGAGGTTGCTGACATTCAACCTAAATACATTGGAGAAAGAACCAGCAAAAGCCGAATGCAGCAACATCAGGCCCAAGATTTCCGGTGCCAAGGACCGGCCTGCATGCAGAAATTGAGGGAACCTTTTTTTTTTTTTTTTCCTTGGCGGCCATTCAATCGGAAGAAGAAAAATCAAAGTTTTATCTTAATATGTGATCGCTTGAACTTAAAGACTTACAACCCATTACATGTTTGAAAGGCCAAATGACCCAGTCTCACCCAAGGTTTTCCTAGATGACAATTCAACCCAAAAACTTTAAAAAGCCAAATTTTATTAATTAACCAAATTCCTTCCAATTTTATTAACATTTTCGTTGAAATGACTAAAATATCTTTTAATAAAAAATAAATAATATTAATATTAAAATAAATTTTAATATAAAATAATATTAATACAATAATAATAAATTTAAAAAATTAATAAAAATTTAAAAATAAAATAAAAAGTTTCAAAAAGTAATCACAATAACAATAAGTAACAACTATTAATTTAATGAGGTGGTCGGCCACCTAATTCTATTAACAATCTGGTTTGACCGTCTTGATGATAAAGATAGTCAAAAATCTGGTAGATACAGTCAAATCTGGTCACCAATAAAACCAGATGACTATTTTTCGTCATCTGATTAGATTAACAGTAGACAGTGGTTTTTTTATTTTTATTTTATTTTCAAAAATTTTATTAATTTATTAGTTTTTTATTAATTATTAATTTATTATTATTATTATTTTAATCTTATTTTATATTTTAATTATTTTTACAAAATTAATTTTATTATTTTTTAATTTTTTATGTAAAATGATGAAAAATATCATTTTGACCAGTTAAATTTAACGATTGACTCTAATCAATGAATGAGTATTTGATCTTTTAAAAGCTTTTAAACGAAAATTTGTTATTTAAGAAAACCTTAAGTGGGAATAAATCGTTTGGCCTATTCGAAAATCATACATATTATCACTCAAATGACTTTTGGTAGACTAAATTAGGGAACTTGACACCCTGTATTTTTTTGTCAACCTTATTTACATTGGGGTAAATTGATAGATTTCCCAATAAATTGGTTAGCAAGTTTTTGGCTTTTGATATTTAATCATGTTTGCATTCAGAACATACATGTCAAAAACATAATTTTTCATATATTACATATCTTATCATTGAATACATATTTTAAAATAATAATAATAATAAATTAATAAAAATTATAATTATCTTATTACCATCTTAAAAAATATTATAAAAATTATTTAAAAATCTTAAATTCCTCGTGTTCACCTCGACTGCATAATCATCATGTAATAGGATAATTGATTCGGGTTTTTCCGCAAAATATTTGAGGCAGAAACGTAATTAACTTAAAATCTGGGTATGAGCACCTGGGACCATGTAAAGAAGTCAAAGGCATGCCTCCAGAAGCTCACAAGTCATCGACGTCTCTTATAATATTGTCAATTGTACATGTGTTTGAAACTTGTTGAAGCTTGGAGGGTTCATTGCTAAAATTTTAAACTTTCATCGTCTTTTTTGCTTGACTCAACATGGGTTCTGATCCTAAAGGTAATTTTTTTCCTTTTTTATCATGAAGTTAGTGGATAGATTATTCTTCTTCGCCATCTTCATGTTTACTGTTTTTATGCTCTTCACAGGGAGAGCTTTTGTTATAATGGGCGTCAGTGGCGCTGGGAAATCGTAAGTTTTTATGGCATTAATTGAACTTGTTTGATTTGTTTTAGAATGGGGATTCCATTTGTGTTATATTGTTGAGTTTTTGATGGATGGATTCTGAAATATTGATGTTTGTAGTCTATTCTCAAGTGGGGTATCTTAAAAGTTTGGTTAGGCACATGGGATTCTCAAGTTGAGATCTGGGATGGTTTCTAGAAAGCACTTTTGAGAAAGTGCTTATTCCAAAAGTGTTTTTTGTTTTTTTTATAGAAATGTACTTATCAAAGGCTTCACAAGGTTTCAAGTACTGTTTTGGTTGCTAAATGTGCTTTTTATCTGTTTCAAACAAACACTATAATACAGACACAAACTGCTTTTGGTTATTTGAAAGTGCTTTGGGATGGTCCTTAAGCAATCTCTAATTCATTTCAGGTCTGTAAGATTTCGTTTTAGGGATGATTTTAAAATACCAATTAATTTAGTCTAATCTCAAGTGAGTATCTTTGGAATTTAGTGAAGTGGACAGATTTTTATTATAAGGGTCTGTGAAATGAATAATTTTGGTGGGAAAAGTGCTTGCTGCAAAAGTGCCTATTAAAAGTGCCTTTCTTTGGTTTTTGAAATGCACTTGTGATCTGCTACACCAAGTTACCTAATAGGTTAGATTCGAAATTGTGGTTTTATCAATTTCAATCAAGCACTACAAAGCTTTTGAATGTATGAAAGGACTTTAGACATTTCCAAATGTGCGCTCAAACTAACTACTGTTAATAAAGCACAATTTTGCAACCATATATTTTTCTCGCTTTGAATAGAAAGAAACTACAGACTAATTATAAATGTTACTGATTAGTTGGATCTTGTTTATACCAATGATCTATGAGGCTCAGTTTTGTGTTATTATTGTTGTTTGTGATGTTTAGCTCTTACGGACAGATTCTCCTTTGTTACAGAAAATTTTGTGCTTCTCGGGAAATCATCTTTGTAGCCTACATTGTAATAGGACATTCATTACCAAGAATTGCTGAAATAATACTTCCTTTGTATATAATTGGTGCTATTCATATTTCATCTTGTTCAAGCAGTTGAAAAGTTTCAACTGCATTTGTCTAGATTCAAGTGGCCCACCAACTTGAATGGGAAAAATCCATGCACTTAATCATCATTATTTAGTCAGCAAATGCTTTCTTATAGAGGCCAGACATCAATTTTCTAGGCATTAAAGATTTAACACCAAAAGAAATATTGGTTTCAATGCCAATACCTAATTTCAGTTGCTTGGCCATACAATGACATCAACTTTACGATTAATAGATTTCTGTTAATATCCTTCTTTAATTCCTTTTTCTTTGAGTAGAACTACTGACGTGTTGAATGCTCTAATAAGGTGGAAAGTGGATTATCTACATTAACATGCATGACTGGCATTCACTGCCTCTTTCTTTTTGCTTCTATTCCAGTGCTTTCTAATGTGGTGCCATAGCAGTACATAGCTACTTGCCCTTCATAGCTGGCCTTGTAAACAAAAGCAATTAGAGTCAATAGAACAGGTACGAGTGAGACATAAGTTACCAAAAGAGAGATGTTTGGTCATTTTGTGCATGGAATCAGAATGCAGCATGTGAATTGTTGAACTGATAGATTACTCTGGTGGGATCCAATGAGTTGATGAATGACTTAGTTGTTGTTGGGGCCTTGAAAAGCAGGGAGTAAGTCTGGCAAAACCTCCCTTTCATCTGAGCCTCTTAAATCAACTGGGTTTTTGGGTTACTAGGTTGTACCATAGTGGATTTTGTTCGAAGCCTTGGACTCTGATACTGTTTCTAGGTGTTATCAAGTCTCTCCTACCCTAAAAGCTAACTCAATGAGTGAGACTTTCTCTCACATTTATATACCAATGCCCAATTTGTTTCCCAACCTATGTAGGATATGACAACGTACAAATTGATTTGATAAAACCCTATTCATTTTATACAGGTTGATTTGTTGCTCTTGACATATTGTGTTTTCTTATCAAACAACTGCATTTGCAGACTCTTTACCCTTGTAATTGACATGACAATGTAATATTTCAATTGAGATCAGGGTAGTTGATACTTATATCTATTGTGTTATAGAAGAACCTCTAGTTTTATTCTTATTTAACATATTTTTGTTGTTTTTTTTGCAACACATTTTTTGTTTCCTTTTCTTTGTTTATGTTCTATTTCTGCTCTTATCAGTGGCATCATGATTGCTAATGCTTATGTGCTTAAATAGCACTATAGGCGCAATGCTAGCAAAAGCTTTAAATTGTGATTTTCTTGATGCTGATGATTACCACTCACAAGCAAACAAGGGTAAGTCCATAATTCAGTCGACCATGAAGCTTCCAGTTCCTGATTTTGATATTAAATCATCACTAGCTTCATTATTTTCTATATTATCATATGCTCAACATGACAGAAAAAATGCGACAAGGAATTCCTCTTTCAGATGAAGATCGGATTCCATGGCTGGAAACTCTACAGGACACTCTAACAGAAAATATAATCAATGGAAAAACAGTGATACTTGGGTGTTCTGCTCTGCAGAAGGAATATAGAGAAATTCTGCGAGCAGCTGACTCTAACTATGAGCCAGGAAGCTATTGTAGTCTCGTGAAGTTCATCTTATTGGATGTTCGAAGTGAGGTGCTTGTTACTCGACTAGAGAAACGAGCTGCGGAAGGGAAACATTTCATGCCCGCGACACTTTTGCAGTCACAATTAGATTTGCTTCAGATAGATGATTCTGAAGGGATTCTTAAGATTGATGCAACTCAAAGTCCTGAAGCCATTTTAAACCATCTACAAAATGCACTGATCTGATCATACTTCAGAAGGGAAATGAGAAGTCATTGTCAAAACTTGAGATACCTTTGATAGCAAAGTTCATTGATTTGATCAAAGTTTAGAGAAATGGAAAAATATATATGCTTTTTTCATTGTGATTTGTCATAGGATGATTAAAAATCCTAGCATCAAACAAAGATGTCTTTCATATATCAAGTGTTGAAGCATTGTTTATCAGGTACACAGATCACATAATCGATGTACATCTAGCACACTATTTTTTTAATAGAACGAAACCAATTTCCTTTTTGATTGAAAACCCTCTTGAATATCATTGTGTAAGAGGGTAAAATTTAATAATTTGCAGAGGATTTTTTTAAAGAATATTCTGTCAGAAAAGTTCTTAGAGGGTTTTACCCTAATTTTAGATTTCATTAATGGAGTTTAATTATCTTTGATCTGGCAAAACGGGTTTTCAGCTGTGGATCTGAAAATAAAAGTTCATAACTTATAAAGTGAGATATATTTCATATGGCAACTCTTTCAATATCAATTCTCTCCCAGTTAAGGCGAATAGAAACCAAAGAACAATCTTGAATGCCTTGAATAATCACTGGCTTGAACTGTCTTAATCTGAGTGTGCCACTGGAGTGAATAAGAGGGGGCATATAATGGTTCATGTAACGAATGGTAATCACCGAACAGGTGATTCCGAGGCAGGAATAGGAGTTCCAACAGTAGCATGGTGTTAGCACAAGCCTTCTAGAGGTCAATTCTAGGGAAAATAACTTGGATTGGTTTGGGTTGTTCCAGTCCAGGGGCGCCAATTTAGGCAGAATGATAAACGAGACTAATTTCAGAACGAGAATTCCATCGAACGATCATGTTTTAGTTTCACTCAAATTTTCTTATTTCAATTTTTGTTGAACTTTTCACTCTGATTTCTGTGCTTTTATATCTCAGCATGAATTCAGAAAATCTCTTTTATCGACTGCTTAAAGGCTAAACCTCTTTCCTACATGTCAATATTCCTGCAGCAAACCAGATATCTCAAAGCTATGGGAACTTAAGAGTCCCAACTTCCAGTTGTGAAATTGAAAGACCTAATTTTGTTTTGATTGTGCACCCCTATCAATTGTAGGCTATGGGTTGAAACTTGTTGAAACATAATCAAAAGACACATATTTTAACGTGGTTCATCATTCAACTGGTACTACGTCCACGGGAGAGAAGAGTAGATATTCACATTGACCAAGCAGAAATATTTGCAAGTACATCATTTATGCACCCACACAGAAACCAAGCAGAAATATTCCCGAAGAACAAAAATTGCAGTTTATTTAACTTGTTCTTGAATGGGAACCATAAGTAATAGATTGATTGAGATCTCTACACACACACACAACAAGTTGTTGAACCATTCATCTGCAAGAAAATGCAAAAACTTATTGGTTGATATGTAACATAAAGAAGCCACAATGAAGATAATCATACATTACCTTGGCACGCAAGCAAGTATGAATCAACATCAGTTGCATATACAAGTCTTCAGGCAACTTTTTCCCTGGAAATCCATTGTACTGTTTGCATGCTCGCGTTACCTGATGCGGTTCAAGTGAGTGAATGGCTCCCGGATTTGCTTTGAAGCTGGCTTAGCTGCTTCTGGAGCGCCAAAAACATTCCAAAATCTTAGGGTTTCATCAGCTGCTGCTGATGCCACCGTGCAGCCATCTGGGCTCTGTAAGGGTGCAAAAGATTCAGAGCATTGTCGGTATATACCGACAAGGTGGAGTAACATACTTCTTTGGACTCAAACTTGTTAGGATTAATACCTGTGCCATGAAAAGAACCCTGGAGGAATGGCCTGTAAGCTCAGCCATTTTCACCATTGAAGGATACTTCCACAAAGTGAGCTGATTCTGAGTAAACCCATGAGAGCTAAGCAACTCTCTTTCGTTCTTGTTCCACAACAAGGCACAAACTTGAGACCCAGTGTCCACCGAGTTCAAACAAGCACCTGTGTGAGTGTTCCAGAACTTGATGCAACGGTCACCGCCGCCGCCTCCCGAGGCCAACAAATTGCCCTGGAAAGGGCACCAGGCAAGGGCCTTGACTGCGGAAGTGTGCTCCTCCAGCCTGTGCAGCCACTGTGTGGGAGAATTTGAAGAGGCCATCGACCGGTCCCATATGTGGAGAAGATTATCGTTGCCCCCACTGGCTAATTGCTGGCCTGAAGCTGACCATTTCAGGCCACAAATTTCCTGAGTGTGACCTCTATAAGTCTCAACAATGTGATCTCTAACTCTAACATCATTGTTAATAATCTGACCATCCATTCCTCCAGTGGTCAGAATATGATTGTTCCAAGCCAATGATCCAACTCTCATTCTGTGGCCGCCCCTCAGAGTTCTCAACTGTCTGTTGGAAGCAGAATCCCACAATTGCACTTCAGAATTGTTCAACCCAACTGCAATGTGGCGTCCATCAGGTGCCCAATTGACACTTGTGACGGGGCCATTTTCCTCATCAACTGTGACGAGTTCCGAGGTTGAACCATCTGAAGCATCCCACAGATACACTGTGCTTCCAAGAGCTATAGCCAGAACATTGCTACTGCCCCAATCCAATAAGTTCAAGTAGTAATCATCCACAAGATCCGGAGCATCCAATGTCCTCTCGGAAGTCTGTGTCACCAAATCAATCAAGTTCAAAACAAATTTGAAAATTGACAATTCAATGGAGAAGCTCTACGGCAATTCAATTCACCTGCGGGATATATCTGCGGGGTTTGACCAATTTAGTCTGTTGAACAGAAGTGGTGGAATGCTCCTGAGGAATGAGCTCAACGGGTGTTGGCGGCTTGTTCTTGAAGGCTAGAATTCTCGTTCTGTTCATGTTGAATGTCTCTGCAAGTTGCTTCCTGTAAGCTTCCCGGGACGGCGAACAGACATCCGGATTCTCCTTACCTTTCGGGCCTTCTGTCAGCATGAAATGGGCGTAATCGAAGTCCATTGCCGATCGGTTGGGGATGAATCTGTCCAACTGGAAGTGACAAAACTCGATCAGAAGACGAAAAAAAAGATGGTTGAAAAAGACACAAAATTTTGAAGATTTTTACATTTTCTTTCGAGTTTCTTCTCTGATGAAACTGTTCCTGAAGTGGGCATCTGGATTGTCCCCTCAAGCTGCAAGATGAATTCCCTGAACCTGCATCCATAACTTTGACAACAGAGAAAACAAAAACAACAAACAACAAACAAAAAACAAAAAAATACAAAGCCCTGCAAAAGGAAACGAAGTAAAGAAATCCTGGAAACAGATAATCAACTCAAAGAAAACAAAAACAGATGAAATATGAAAATTCAACACAGAGAATAGAGCGTTATTGAGAGCTTTAATGGGGTTTTTCCAGAGGGATTTGTGGAGTTTATATACAGATTTGTTAATCTTTTAGAAGGGAAGTTTAGGTTTAGGGTTTTGGAAAGGTACAACGGCCACCTTTTTTCTAAAGACCCGTTGTAACTTCGGTTGACGAAAATGTCCCTCCATTAAAGTGGTCTCGTGGTGACTAGATTGTAATTTCATGTCACGAACTACCAAAATGGGAAAATTAAGGTCCCTTGACTTTAGTATAATTACGTTGCCCCCCTAGAGTTTGAAATTTTATAAACATATTCTCTTTGACTTTAAAACCATGATAAAGGTCATGTTAGGATTGAATTCAAGTCAAATTAAGCCTAAATGATGGTTAGCTCCAATCAAGCTTAACTAGCTTGAATGGTGAATAATGTCACTGGAAGAAAGAATTATTGAAGAATAAAAAGAACTGTCAAAGAAAAAAAAATCATCAGCGAGACAAGCTGGAATGCAATAATGCTAGCTAAACGACCCCATGTGATAGCCTAATGGCTGAGGGTGAGGAATCACCCAGTGAAAACAAATGATCAAATCACAGAATGCATCTCCCAAACATGTACGTTGGAGGAATTCTTTATCTGATTCACTAAATAAAACAAGAAACAAAAGAAACCAGTTATGTGGATGTGGGTCAACCCCATTGGGCTCCTTGGGCAAGGACTTAAGTCACAAAGGCACAAGTCTCTGATGGTTTACCAATTAAGAGTTTTTAGGGTTCGAATTAAGAGTTTTTAAACTCAAACTCATTGAAATCAAACAACATCCAAGTTTGAAC
Organism: Anacardium occidentale; assembly: GCA_026122585.1. Lineage (NCBI taxonomy): Eukaryota > Viridiplantae > Streptophyta > Magnoliopsida > Sapindales > Anacardiaceae > Anacardium > Anacardium occidentale. Next base: position 277,455 of record JAJEJH010000169.1, read on the forward strand.
AACTTAAATTAGATCCACTCCTAAGGGATTACATTATTTTAAAAGTATATGTGACAAGGTAGATTAGAATTATTGTTATTATTATTATTTTTTTAGTATCAACATTGCTTAAATGGAAAAGGAGGAAAGATAGATATTAAAAATAATTTATTTATGACATTTATTTGTTATTTTTTGCGTCAATGATATGATATGTCCCATGACACAAATCCTAGACCTTTTCCATTAAAATTTACCATAAAGAAATCGGCAAAAAAAAGAAAAAAAAAGTAAAAGCATCCACAATATAAAGGAAATCACCAAGTTCTATGCAATAGCTGGGCAACATTTACAGATCTTACTAAAGATATATTGATTCAACAAACTTTCATCACCCCCAAAGTTTTTCTTGCTTCTTTTAAACAAGGAATATGCATCCATACAATATCAAGAACTTGAAATCTAGTTTCCTGAATCTCACAAAAAAAGATACTGAACTTAACTGCCTTAAAAGCACCGGTTCTGCATCATGGATGGCATCAAAATCAAGCATATGCAATTTATGTGCCAATGATCCATGACTATATGCTGCTCCTAGATATCAACACATAAAATCTCTAATTTCTACGTGGGTGGAGTAAAACCCGATCTATCATAGTGCATTGACAAGCAACATTTCGAAACTGACATTAGGACCACAACCTACCAAGAGTTTGAATGAGAATTAACCGATCAGGTGTACTGTTGCCGTCTCATGTATGTGTCTTCATGTACAAAAACAGGATCTTGAGAGGTCGGCGGTGGGAACTGGGGGTGTCCCATAGCTATGCCACCTTCATGAGGACTGGAAGAGTTGCCCCATTGATTAGAATTAATATCCTTCACAGAGTTCAAGGTAAGATAATAGAGTATTCCAAGAGTAACGCTCGCGAGGGACAGTACAGCACCACCGGCAAATACTCCAGGTTTCACGACATAGCAATAGTAACTGTTAAAGTACATACTCTCTTCACCGTGTTGATCATTGAGTGCTGCCCCCGTAAGCAACAAAAGAAATGCTATAACAAACGTGAACCTGCACAAGTACAAGAGAAATTCACATTAACAGTCCATCCATCCACATGAGATGCATATATTTAACAGGTATAGTAAAACCGTATCACATGCCAAGTAAACAATTAAAAACATGGGATATAGGCATAAGTAATCTTTTGAATTCAAATCAGGTCTTTCAATTTGTGCAAACTTGGACAATTTGAGAACATCAATTAAGATGGCACAAAACCAACACAATTAAGCAATATAATAACCATTATCTAAGAACCATTATCTCATAATGTTGTTGTCTAAGAAACAATATAATAGTTTCCCAATATTAGGACATGGAAGAATTTCATCTCTTGCCAGGCAAGGGACATGTGTGTTTGGTTCTGGAAAGAGAATAGTGTGCCGACCATATAGTGATAATTTTTATCATAATGGCCAAAGTTCAATTTGAAAGGTTGCATGTGCTTCTATAATGCATAAAATGGATTCGTCTTGAGACGAATAAATTCTAATATTGTTCAAAAGACCTCCTTCTCTTCTTCTATCTCTACCCCTCTCCTCGGTTACCCTATCAACAAACTGATCTCCTTACCTACGCATATTTCTTCCTTCTTTAGCTCTCACAAACCTTCCCTTCTTTATCACCAAAAATTTCGTTCTTTAATATGGATATATAAATTTTTTATAAGAAAATTAATTCAAACTTATAAAGAAAAAAAAAGTAAACAAAAACAATCACTCAAAGTTGCTCAACCACACAAATAAGGATAAATTATTTCAACTAATTTGTACCCGATATATAATCTCAACTATTTCATACTTCAGAAGACCATAGTTTAGATTACATCATTTTGGTCCATGAAAAATATGATTCTCCAGAAGGATTTTGGCATCGTCTAAGAAGCTATATTGACCTCAAAGAATTTCGGAACCACAAATGTCTTACAAAATTCTTGCAACTGCAAAGCTTGCTCATAGTATGAACAGTGGCAATGCAAAGAACAATCTAATCTCAAACAAATTGATTTGAAAGTTAATCAAATTGGTGCAAAAAGAATATGCACTGTAAGTAGAACTAGCCAACATAGTTATGATTCAAACTCCTGAGGAAGCAAATAGCAGTGAAAAGAGCAGAAAGGCACACTGTTAACACAATAATGCAATGTTGATAGAGGAAAGACAACAATAATATCATTTCCAATAAGGTCAATAAGTCATGCAAGAGCATAAGGTGGAAGGAAAATAAAATGAACAATATGTGAGTCGGCTCAAAGACACTGAAAATCTTGAAAAACAAACATATAACTCTTGTTCTATAGTTACTTTTCAACCTTATTTTTTCATTAGAAAACAAATTTTACGGAAAACTCAGGTTTTGCATGCACAATGATATAGAATTTAACATAAAGTGCATAGAAAACACTCATTTTGTACAAAATGGGCGGCCAAAACACAAATGTAAGCAAGAGTTGCCAACACATTCACATTGGTAAAAGGCTAAAAAGTACCTAATGGAAAGCACAGATTTAAGAAACAAAAAAAAAAAGAAAAGAGGGTGGAATCTACAGTCAAATTCAATGATCGGCCAAGGATATCAATAAAGACAAGTGAGAGATTAAAAAAGTCCCACCACTGAGTTGTACTTGAGATTTACCAAGAAACAACGAAACAGACCAAAGCTATCGTCCAATTGGATTTTGAAGGATGAGGGCCTTGTCTGCAACAAATACACCCAGTAGCAACATTTATAGTAATTTGTGCTATCATAAGAGACACTGCTGCAGTTAAACCGAGACCGAGAGCTGGACTCCTGGGGTATGAACATTGAGTAGCAGGATTGATATCAACTTCAGAACCCTGCAAAATGAAGAACAGACAAACCACATTAGTATTGAACTAAGCTACAAACACAATACAATTCAAGCCTTGGTTTCATTATGACAAAAAAGGGCACTTTGATAAAATATAAAGATCAGCAACCTTAGCCCTTCTCCAATACTGAAACTCTGAACCTGTTTAGATAGAATCATATTCTAAAATGATTTCCATTCCCAATTCTTCTTCGACATCATAAGACAAATTATAGTCAACAACTGCCACCTTGAAAACTGAGGAAAAAATGAATAAAATTGAGAGACCTTGGTCTCTCAGATATTGAATGTACATTTTATGCTGCAGCAGTGAAAGACAAACAAAGAAGAGCTGACAAAGTCAAACTTTTCTTTTGGGCAGACTTGAATAGTATATATATACAAACATAGCTAACACAAAAGTTTAAATGATTGATAGGTCGTACTTGGATCAATAACCGAAAAAATATATAAATCAGTGAACCATATAAAAAATAAAATTAAGAAGATTTGAGAATCTTTAGTAACATACTATAAATAATGAAGAAGATGGAGTAAGAACACTGATTAGGGTGGATGAGAGCACAATATCAAGGGATCCTTCGATAAAGTGGGTATTCAATAAAGAGGCGCAGAAAAAGAGAGAGTAAAAAGTTTGATTATGCATACGGATGTTTAAGGATGCTAGTTGGAAAACAATCAAAACTTGGTAGATTTTTATAACTAACCAGTCCTATAATCCCGTAGCAGCCTGAAATTAACTTTATTTACCATAAGTTCTGTTCAGAGTATAATGAAAAACCAAATCTATGAGAAAAACGCTGCACATAATTCAGATTTCCATAATTTCAATAAGTAGAACTTTCATCTACTGTTCCTACCAACATACTCTAAATGTTCTTTTTTTTTTCCCCCTAATTCTACTAGGACAAGTTAAAAATTATTTAAGTTTAAAGTGATATTATCTTTTATTTTTGGTTTCTAGCCAGAAAAAAAATAAACAAACTCTACGTAATTCAATATCAATAAATTTTTTTTTTTTTTCTCGGAGGCCCCTCAAATTTAAAATCTCACCAGAAAAATATATTTATTTTCCATTTCCCACCTTATTCTTTCTTTCCAATCAGAACAATCAACTAACCAACAAAATAACAATGATTTTCTCTCTCTTTCCCTCATTTTTTCACGGCAACCAACCATGGGTTAGTGATTTAATCCTCAAAAGAAGAAGATGAAACGAAAAAGACAACAGGAAACAACAGTTTGGAACATACCCAGATGACAAAAATAAGATCTAAACCACAAAAATGAGAAAAAGAACACTTTTTTCTTGTTAATTCTCACCTTGATCCTTGTAGCTTCTGCACCAAAACCAGTAGCCGCTGATAAAAGCCCCAAGAAGCCAACGAAACCGCACACAATAATAGCTTTTCTTTCCATTTCTCTCTCTTTCTCAATCAAAGCTTGCAGCTTTGGCTCTCTTTCTTGCTAAACTTTAGGTGCTTTTGTCTGAATATGGAAACGTAAAGTTTGGTAAGGAACTGCTTAAGTCCAGTTGCTTGCAAATGGGATTATGATGTCTCAGTTCTGAGGGCATCTTCGGCATTTCACATCAGAATTTTGAATTGACTAAAATTTTATACTGGATGAAAGGGTCAATCACAAGTACCTCCCTTAAAGTTCCGTGAACTGCAAGAGGACTAAAAAGTTTATTTTCTTCTACCCCGAGGGGGAAGATCTTGATTGTGTACTATTTTTAATTTGTGAAATTACTTATTTACCCCTAGTGTGATGCAAATAAAAGTAATATTACATGTTTCAATAGTGTAGTGTTTAGAGATTCTTGATTTATTTTTTAATTTTAGTTTAATTATGATAATTAATATTTTTTAAAGACTTAGTATAGGTTTTCGTCCGGTCAAAAGACGGTTTGTAATTTAAATGATAATTTTAATATAATATAATTAAAATTTTAAAATATGTTTACTCTTTTTTATTAACTATAATTATCAAAATAATATGACCCAACAATTAAATCGTGATTCAATCAATTTAAATATAAACTTAATTTAAATTTTAAAAAATTATTTAAGAATAATGGTGTCTTGTGTTTAAATAATTCTATATTTGTAGATTCAATAAAATTTTCTAACTTTTTAAAATTAATTTTCAGCAAAAGTACTATATTACCCTTAATGTCTTATTTGTAGTATTACAAAATCTACATTTGCCCCCATGCAAAAGTTGAAGAGTAGTGTGGTTCGAGCCTTCAAGTTTATTACACAAGGATAAAATTCTTGATCTTATCCAATAAGGTGTTACCAGGGTGCAATACTCATCTGAGGTTTATCTATAATTTGATTCAAATCAAACATATTCAGATTCGTTTTTAAATTTGATTTAAATAGGTTCAAAAAAATTTACTCAAATCCAAACATTAATTCAAACTATGATTTTGAAAATTTGTGAACGAGAACTTAAATATGAATCAAATACGAACACGAATCCAAACTTAACTTGAAATTTTTTTAATTATATTTTTTATTATAATTTTTTAATACAATATAAATACAAACTTAACGAGAACACGAATACGAATACAAATCAAACATAGACTCAACTCTCTATCCTGAATTCAAATTTAAATTTTATTTTAAAAATTTTGATAAATATAAATATGAATCAAACTTATAATGAACAAATTGAATACAAACATATATCTGTTTATGTTTAATTCAATTCAAATTTAATTTTAGGTTTATCAGTCCAGTGTGGTTCGTAGCCCAAGCAATTAATTAGTTGAATATGTGACTAGGCCAAAAGGAAGAGATAGGTCGAATAGGTCGAAAAGTGTATAGGCAAAAGGCATTGGTAACATTATGTATATTTTTGAAAATATTGGTATCTAAAGGTTGGATCCTGAAACTTTAGGGGAAATTAATAGTAAAAAGTATTTTTCTCTTGAACTACTTTTTTAGGACAACAGTCTCTTGATCTTTGTCTAAAATAGTAAAATACATATAGTCAAATTATTATAATGGTCAAATCATTTAAAATAAAATAAAATAGAAAATATACCCAATAGAAAATCAAATTTATTATAATTTCAAAGCCTTCCAAAATAAATTTTGAAAAATAGTACCCAACATTAACAAAATTTCACAATTTATTATTTTAAAGAGATTTTTAATTATTAAATAGTTCATATTAAAGTTCCTCTTTTATATTTTTGGCCAAACGATTTATTTTTGCTAAAGGTTTTCCTAAATGACAAATTCCCGTTCAAAAACTTTTAAAAATCAAATACCTATTTTTTAACTAAATTTCTTCTAATATTATTAACATTTTTACTAAAATAACTAAATTATCATTCATTAAAAAATAAATAATTTTAATAGTAAAATAAATTTTAATCTAAAATAATATTAGTATAATAATAATATATTTTAATAATTATAAAAAATTAAAATAATAAAATAATATGGTCAGCCACCCCCACGGTGATAATTGTTAACCTAACCAGATGGAAAAAAATGATCAGTCACCTCAATGGCGAAGGCAACCATCAGAAATGGTCAGAAACGGTCTGCATGCTTAAAATCGATTGTTTTCGACCATTCTCTATAGTCATCTCCGCCATGGAGATAGTCAGAACCAAGTGGTCAGTTTTTACCACTTGATTAGGTTAACAATGGTCATCGCTGTCATTGGTGATGACTGTTTTTCTTAATTTTTATTTTGTTTTTAAAAAGTTTATTTATTATTTATTTTTTATTTTATTTTCATATTATATGAATATTATTTTATATTTTAATTTTTTTGTAAAATTAATTCTATTATTTTTAATTTTATTTAAAAAGATAAAAATACTCATTTGACCAGTTAAATTTAATGATTGACGCTTAAATTTAATGGTTGACTTTGATTAATAGGTGAGGATTGGTTTTTTAAAAATTTTTTGATGGAAATTTGTTGTTTAAGAAAAGCTTGTGTGAGAATAAATTATTTGTCTTATATTTTTACATAAAAATTTTAAAATTTCACTTGATTTTTAACTATTGAATATGAATTTACAATGAGTTAATGTGGGAATATAAATCATTTTCCAAAATAAAATATGAATATATGATATATAAAATACCTAAAATACCCCAAGTTGGAATCAACAACAATGATTCCACTATTATTTTAATATGATTATATGAATGTGGATGGAAGTATTTTATGGCTGTATTACTTGCTAATTAAATATTAATTACAATGGATTAAGGCTTGAGTGCAATTTTGAATATTTTATTTTAATATAATACATAGAGTAGGTGGGAGACTTATCAGTCAATCATATTATTTTTTATATATAATTTCCTAATCTTAAACTAACTTTAATAATTTAATGACATGAGTCAAGGAATGTTTTTATTTCTGATTTTTTTATTTATGTAGTTGAAAAGGAAGGGTGGATTTAGCTCCATTTTAAAATAATTAGTTTGACAGCAAATTTAACCTCTTTGGTTAATAAATAATATTATTAGAGAAAATGAAGTGTCACCGGAGAACAAGAAAAATTGGAGAAGAAGAAGAATTATTCAAATCCAGAAGAATTATACAAATCCAGAAGAAAAATCTTTTTAATGACCGTTAGGGTTGGATTCAAACCAAATATGTTTGGATTCATTTTTTAGTTTGGCTCGAACGAGTCCGAAATGAATCGAATAAACCTGAATACGAATACGAATTAGAACTGTAATTTTAAAATTCAATGAATACGAACCCGAACATAAACTATGCAAACCGAACACAAACACGAATCTGAACTTAAAATAATAATTTTTTAATTAAATTTTATTAATTATTTGTATTAATTATAATTTTTAATAAATATAAAAACAAATTATACGAACCGAATACGAATATAAATACGAATCGAATACAAACTTAGTTATACAAATCGAACACGAATACGAACTTTGTTATAAAAATATTCGACGAACAGGAATACAAATCCGAATCTGAACAGTACAAAACGAGCCCGAACACGAACATGTTATTGTTCGCGTTTGATTTGGTCGAATCCAGCCCCAATGACCGTGGATGCATTCCAAAAATATTTTAACCTTATACGAAAGAGTATTAGAAACCTACTAACGGATGATGACTTATTATTTTTTAATAACGATCGATGTGTTCAACACTAGATGAGAAGAACAAAAAAGTGAACAAGATCTTAGGAAATAATGTTCTTAGAATTAGATTTAAATCAAATATATTTGAATTCGTTTTTAATTCGGTTTGAGTAAATTTAAAACAAACTATTCAAATCCGAATATAAACACACCCATCCGAACTATGATTTTGAAAATTTATAAATACGAATCTAAATATGAGTTATACGAACTGAATACGAATATGATTCGAATTTAAATTAAAAATTTTTTAATTATAATTTTTAATAAAATATAAATACGAATTATACTAACCAAATGTAAATATAAATACAAATATAAACCGAAGATAAACCCAACTTTTAAACTTGAATTTCATTATAAAATATTTAGCAAGCACGAATTCAAATACGAACTAAATTATAACAAATAAATCTGAATATGAATATAAATATATATTTATATTTATATTTGATTCGATTCAATTCAAATTTAATCCTACATGTTTTAGAAGGACAAATATATTTGCTCCGCATCCAACATATTAGGATCGGCTCATTTCTTAGCCATTTCCTTGTTATTAGACTTGCGGATTTGACTAGTATCAAGTAAGTCTCATACTTTGCACATTTGACCAACTTTGGCCAGCTTGTTCTTATCAGAATCTTAGTCCTTTTCTGACCAAAATCCATCCAAACTACTCTATTCATGTCGTGCCACCACGATCAATTCAAAATGTTCATCAAGAACCTTAAAAGTCGACGTAGACTTTTACCTGAATTAATACTATTCATCAACTTTAATAAGAATAGTGCTCCACCATTCTGCACATTCGGCCAACTTTAGCCGTCTAGAGTTTGTTGGAATCTCGGTCTTTTTCCAACCAGAGTTGGTCATAAGCAATATTCACAAGTTATAATTCATGTCTAACACAAAAATCTCCACATCCGATAATTCAATATTTGCATGAAAAATTAACCTAAACATAACCTATCGTCCAACTTCGGCATTCCTCAGTTTAATCACTTCATATAATTATCATACCTTCTTCATAATCATCCTAAAATGTTTTTAAAATATTTTTTAATCCAAATTTCATACCAATCACATACACAAATATAATCAATTCCCTAATTTCCTAAAAATCTAACTTTGATTCAGTCCAAAATTGTGTTTAATCTTCATTATATCAAGTAATTATTTTTTATCCATCAATTTAGCATAATCATAAAGCTTGAGAATGCATTAAACATGAAATCCCACATTGAAAATAAGAATTCTACTTGCCTTGCAAAGTTGGTGAATTAGACTCTTCCCAACATGCTCAACTCCAACAAATCGACGACAATCGACAGTGACAATTCAATTTTTCGAATATTACACATTAAACTTTGATTCTGACGTTATTGCTTTTTATTCATATCATTATTTTCTAATATATTGAACTTATTTATTGATCATTAAATTCATTTCAAACAACTATTTAGAATTCTCGGAGCTCCTTGTTAAGCTTATTGGAAAACTCATTGTCGGACTTGATTAATTGCTCTTTGTTGTTCAAAATGGATTGTTTCATTTTTGTAATTTTCTAATTGTTCCAAAGTTTTAGAAGTTGAATTAATCAAATTCCATGAAGAAACTTTCCAACATAATTTGATCTAAGTTAAAACTAATTTTTGCCTTAAGACAATGTCAACCCAGGATTGAATCGGATGATCATCTTAAGTCAGACAATTCCAATTGCCTTCTTCTATTCCAATGATGAAGGGACTCAAAGGAGTATGAATTCTGACTTGTTCCAGTTGGGCTACTAGCTTTTTTTCATTTACATCATATATTTGAAATCAAAAGTCAATGAGAAGAACCAAAAAAGTGAACTAGACCTTAAGAAACAGTGTCATTGAAGACCATAAACAAGTAATGCTCCAACACCAGCCACACCAGCAGCCAGACCAATTAGTACACCAATTGGAGGCAATCCACCACCAATAGGCTTCCCAGTGTTCACATCGTATCTTGCAAACCTCTTCTTTGGCGCCCTGCATTGCGGACATGCATACGTATCCGGCTGCACATGGGAAAGAAACAGAAGATTTCAATGACATTTCATTAGTTGCTGCAAAATGCAAGCATTTGATTCAACTCTTGCTGATAAGAAAAGGAAACCAGTTAAGTTTGGTGGTGAAACCAGAATGATGGTTCCTATGATCCTTAAAAGAATGGAAATTGCTAGCATCTTTATGTAATCCTTGCTTCTTGATGCTGCAGCAATGGGATAGATGTTGTATAGACACAACTTTAAACCATAAAATGGCCTTTGCAACTCAGCCTTGGTACTGGGAAATTCTATATTAGATAGAAAATTTCTGTGTGTGACTGGTGTATATGTAGATATGTATGAATTGCTTGCTCATCAAAGTAAAGAGGCTTGCCTGCTCATCAAAAGGTTTTTGCAAGGTGTATATGTATCCACAGTCAAGGCAAATGTGAGTAGCTCTGGCCTGCAATAAGCTATATGCTATTAGTAATGACTAAGGAATATGCAAAATGATTCATTTTAAAAATTCCATAGCTAGAAAAACTCATAATGTGCAAGAAGAAACTTGCCTTCTGAGCCTCAGTTAACTTTTTTCCAAAACGGGGAGGAGCGGGCCGCTTTGTTAGACGTTTGACATCAACATCTGCACCTCTGCAACACATATAGATGAAATAGCCATGAAGTGTAGTTCTTTTATAAAACAAGACAGCAATGAGAGCTTTATACTAATGGTTCTACCACTGGTATTTGAACCAAATCATACAGAGCTTGTTAGTAGCTGCTCAATTCATGAAAGCTCAAGGACCAGGATCACAACTTAGCTGAGGCTTTCCTTTTAAGCAGTCTGTGATTAGAAGAAAAATATTTTTTTTCCAAATAATATAACCCAATTTCGGGTAAGGTGAAATACACCGAAACTGCATGCCTTCCTAGTGCACAGGTAGTTTTACAGTACAGAAAGAGCTATTAACCCATTTTCAGCCTCATACAAACTGGATACTGCTGTTTCTCAATGGCATTGCATGTAATACTCAAGAAGCTTAGACAGGAGTCTAAAATGCAATGGCGAATATAGTTATTCATGTGGTCATTCAATCAATTCTTGTTCTATATATACTCAAGACATGATTTATTAGACAAATGTATGGATAATGCACATGGTACACCTCTCTTCTTGAAGACTTTTTCAGATGAATATAACTCAACTATCGATTAGATAAAATACACTGAAAATTTCACAGCTTTTTGTGGACAAGTAGTTTTGCAAGACAGAAAGTGCTATTAACCCATTTTCAGCATTAGACATATTGGATAAACTTGCTTTCTCAATTGCTTCTTGGATTCTCCAATTAATGATAGATGGCATGTAATTCTCAAGACATCATGGTTATGGAAAAATTGTGGACAGAGGACATAACAGTTACTTATTCGCTCATTCAATCTGCTCATGTACTTTATACATGCAAGCTTAGATGACATGGTTTATTAAATAGATGTATAGATAATGCAGTACACCTTACTCGTCCAAGACTTTTTCAGATAGACATAGTTTTAGTGAAGTTTATGAGAATCAAAGAGCAGGAAATAGAGATTAAACCTGCTAACAACGAAGTAGACAGAATCAGGCTTTGCCTGGACGGCTGTTTTGGTGAATCCAAGTTTATCTGCAGGCCAAAGTTCATCCCCAAAGAAGCTGCTTGTGTACAGAACCTGATCCCCTGCTTTAAGTCCTGCTTTTGCTGCATTCCCTCCTCCCTCTACAGCCTAAATCACTAATAAAACACAATTAATGACAAAATCATTCCAACAAACACATGATTTTCCAACAGAATGAATCAAATTTGGCAGCAAATTGAGAAAGAATTGCATGGAACTCACAGTGATGACCACTCCACCGCCAGACTTTTGGCCCAAAGTGAGGCCTAGTGGCTTGTCAACCTCAACCTCAATCGTCTTTGAAGCCCCAGCACTTCTTGCTGTAATCTCAAGGCCTCTACTTTCATTGCTCAAACCACTCTCTCTTGCTGCTATGAAAAGATCTGACACTCCTCTTTTAGCTTCCTGAAGAGATACACCTTGGAATGTGCTTTTCTGCAACCATTCGAATACAATTCCTTAATCTATTTCTTAAAACAAGTTACCTATTGTTGTACAGTGATGACCTGAATTCTACAATAATTTTACCGAATTCTGGAAGTACTGGTCGGTCCAACAAGTTATCTATTGTTTTACAGTGATTTTTTCCCTAAAAACTAGTATCCTTGTGTTGCTTTCTTTAAATTTTGTTGTTATCTGATTTCTGGGTCTCATAACATACATCAATTTCCAGATATAAACATTTCTTGAATATTATATCAAACGCAATAGATTATCACTTCATATCAGTTTCTAGATATGAACAGTTCTTGAATATAATATCAAACAGGTCAAATTATGACTATATATCGATTTTCAATACAATTTTTTGCATATTATATCTAACGCAAGAGGTTGGGAGTGAGAAGTGGTACCTGGGAAAGAGAAGATAGGAGAGAGGAGGCCTTTGAAGAAGGGTTTGGAGAGGTTTTGATGGAGTGATTCCTGGAGACGGCGGTGGAGCAAGAGGAGGAGGCGCCAGCAACTACGGCTGAGGACATGGTTGAGAGATCTTGAGGCCACAAATTCGGGAGAGGTTGAGGAAGACTTAGTTTACTGTGAGTGTAAGTAAAGGAAGTGTGTGGATATGAATGCATGCATGGGAAGATAACATTTTCGTGGCTCCTGAACCAGGAGCATCAGGGAAAAGATGAAAGCCTTGTACTAGGCTATATTCTAGTCGAGCCGAAGTCAAGTTTTGCTTGACTCCATAAGAGCCAAGTTCAAGCTTAGGCTCACAATCATTGAGTTCGGTTAGTTAAACGCCTTAAATGTTTAAAATAATATTGTATTTATACATACATACCTTTTAATTAATTTGAATCAAATTTTTTCGACTCACAAGTTCCACAAGCATTAAACTCATTATAGGTTTAAGGTCAAGCTTGTAAATGTCATGTTCGTGTTTGTTTGAGTTTATTCGAATTGAGCTCAAACTCAATTTCAAACTAATTTGGTTCAAATTTAAAAACTTTGCTGCATTTCCAAATTTACATTCACTATAGTAATTTTTTGGGTTAGACACCTTTGAATGCTTGAGTTCCTATTTGAGAGTTTGAGTTCCTACTGAAACTTATTTTCGTAGAATGAATTAAGTTGATTTGAATATTTGAATTCAAATTGATTTAAATCGCATTTAAAATTTAATTGTTGTCAAATTGAGTTTAAACCTCATTTATCTAATTTCAATTTGATTTTTTTGAATTTGAATTAATCTCAAATTGGATTATATTCAAACTCAACTCATATTGAATGAAACCCTAATCTTTCTTCCATTTTATTTGGCATCTATTTATCTACAAAATTTTTCCTTGATATTATAATCAAACAGCCAATATGTTTTGTCATAAGATATCCATCCTTTAATCTCCAATTTTTTGAATAAGACACTTGGAATAATCATGCATCATACATCATACATATAAATAGAAGGCTCCGTCTTATTCAAATTAAAAGGGTCAAATTTGAATCGTAAGTTAGAATTGTTTTCTTAAATGTATCAAACCAATTCAAACATTCGAATTTGTCATCATTTTTGTTTTGAACAATCAGTCGGCTTAAAGGAAACAATCCTTCGATCCAAATCAAAACCAATCAAAATATTAGACTGAGCAAAGTTTCCAAATATCCCAACATCTCCATTGATGGGCTGCATGGCAAAACAAAACACACCCTGCTTTGGAGATATAAAAGTGCTGGCCGAAACCAGTTTCACATCAGCTCTACCATCAAAATGAGCAGTCAAAATCGGTGCAATATCCGCCATACTGTCTCTTTGATAGCAAAGTTGAGATCCCAGCTGCGGATCTTGATACGGTGTCAACTTGATTGCCTTTCTCACTTCTTGCTCTAATCTGTCGTAAAAGTCTTGAGGCAAAAGCATCGGAGGGACGCCAGAATCGATGAACATATTTCCTTTAGAAACCGCTTTCTGAGGCGGATTATTAAACGGGATGTAAGTATTTCCAATGCTGATTCCATAGAGGGTTACGAAATAATATGTTTTGTCATCTTTGGGAACTAGAGGAGTTGAAACAACATGGGGTCCTGAAAGTTCGGTGTTGCTCCCGAAGTTGATCTTGCTTGTGAGACTAGGGTTTGCATGGAATGGCATCAAGCAATAGGAAAATGTAAATTTTGTGCCGAGCTGAGAGGTGATTTGGGAAACAAGTGAGGAGCTTCTTCCCCCTAAACCAACCAATCCCATTTCGTTTTCATTGAATCCTCCGGTGTTATTGTGTCCGCATCCGAAGACGACGTTTTGGAAAGTATTTGAGCCAAGAGAGACTGTTTCTGTGGAGAGAATGCCTTGGGTTAATGCATTACTTCCATAGCCATAATTGTAGCTACAGGTTTGGTCAGGAGAGCAAGCAACGTTATCTACTAAGTGGCATTGAGTGGACCGACAGGAAAGGGTTTTGTATGAAGAAGAAGAGGCTGGATTAAAAATGGGGTTTTTCTGTTGGTAACATTGCTGACAGGGAAGACATTGAGTCCAGACGAGGTCACTTCCAGTGTCGACAATGCCATAGAAGTCTACAGGGGGAGTTCCGATGGAGAACTTCATCAGATACTGGCCATTATCGGGGAATATGCTTGTTCCTGGAGCGTTGGAGGCCACTGACGAAGCCATGTTCAAGGAATTCAGACGAGAAAGACCTCGTTTGAAGGCGTTGTTGAAGCGATCCAAAGGGGTTTCACTGGGGTCGTGTAAGGGCGAGTTGGGGGAGTCTCGATGGATCAAGTCCATGCTGAAACTGCCGCCATTGATGGCTTCTACAGATGAACTTGAAAGGTTGATGGAGAGGAAGAGTATGGCCAAATGAAGGATCTTCGCCATTAAAGTTCAGGAAGGAGAAGAGAGCGAATGTAATACAGAAATGTAATATAGAAATATTTATTTCTATATATACCCCAAAATAAATAAAAAAAATTAATGACAATTACTATGAATATCAAGATTTTTGGCCAAAATTTGTAAAAAAAATAAAAAAAAAGTTGACCCATTTTAATGAAATTGCCACAGATTCATTTCTTATATATATTGTGATGTTTTACATAATTGGAAATCCATTAAATTATATATTTACGTACCATATTTTTTGAGATTATAAATTATATTATTATATTATTATCATAATCGAAAACATATTTACAATAAAAAAAATAAATATTTAAATAACTTGATTAAAAAATGGTATGTTAACATAGATATTATTTACCCGTTAAATAAGGGTTATACTAATATATATTTTGGATTCTGATCATTAGAATAACATAAATTTAATCGAACTTAAATACATATTATATTATATTATATATTTTTTTATTTTTTTTTTCCAATGTGGAATATATATTCGAACAAAAAACATAATAAGAGTAAAATGAAAATTATTTCTCTAGTTTTATTTACCAAATGAATTAATGTGTAGTCTCCACCATTTAAGGTAGTAGCTTACCTATATGTATAAAAGAAAATGTTACAAGTTGATATATGCAAAGAGGAAACTTGGGCATGATTTAGGGTTAGGGTTAGGCTTATTCACCAAATTGAATCTGCTCCCCCAATTCATGAAAGTAGTTAACCTAATATAATAAAAAAAAAAATTGTTCAATTTTAATTTTTTGCAATTAGGTTGTATTTTTGAGAATTTGAGAATATATGTACATGTATATGTGTATGTATATGTTTATATACATGGGTCAGGCTAGCCCAAACAATAGCCTGACCCATGACATAAATTTTAGGCTAGAGGCCCAATTAGGGAAATAAAGGAAATACCATTGTTTGCTTACAAATTTATTTTTCTCCAAGAAGAAAGGAGAAGGAAAAGATACTAGAAAATTTCTCCTTTGTTTCTGATTTCTTATATGGCTACTGCAATATTTCTTTAAAGTAGTGTTTCAAATTCATACACCGAATGATATAACGCATTGTGATTGGTTGCTACTAAATTTACACAATAACAGTCAATCAATCACGTCATGTCTTGTTATTTGATGTATAAATTTGATCGTGTTATCTTCGGTAAATATATCATTTTATTTTTTATATTTTTTAATATGTTATCATTATGGGTGAATTCAATCCTAATTAGAGAGAAGAAAGGAAAGGAAAAAAGGAGAAAAATTTTCTGGAAAAAGCTCGATGGTGTTTATGTCCATACAAAACGACATCGTTTTGTCTTTAAAAACCAAAACGTCGTCGTTTTATAACTGAACGAATAGTTCACTTTAAAATGAACTGTTCATTTTAAAGTGTTTGGGCTCGTGTTCGTTTTCTCCGAATACTCGCTCCGCCTGCTCGTATTAGTATTCGGTTCGCCTGATGCCTAACTCGTTTCTCTTGAGAACGAAGCGAGCTCGAAAACGAGCTCGAACCTGTTTGCTTCGTATCCAGCCCTACTAATTGCTCAAGCTTGTACCACTGTTCAGGTCAACTCAAATCGAAGCTCTTCTAGCCAACAATTTTTCTTCTTCTTCTACTTCTCTAATTATTTCTCTAAATCCAAAAGATTCTTCTTCTTTTTTCTATCATTCAAACTTGAAATAAAAAGGATCAATTTTGAACTCACATTTTGTTAAATTAATATTCAATAAACATTTTATCTTATTCTTATTTGGTTGATTATGATTGTTATTCATTCAAACCCGACTCTTTTGTGAGGTCCTACCTAAGTTATGGGAGATACCATCTCCAAATATTTATGATTTAAAATATTAATAATTATTATCTAAATTTATTTATTATTAATAATTAAAGAAGATGCATAATTTACCTAATTCTCTTCTTATTGGGTGCAATGTCAACATACAATGAGATACATAACCATGAGCATGTACCTTTGACATTGAAATTATGAATATAATAGAAATTAAAAACAAATCTAATGACATAACCCCATTAAAAAAAATATATTGACTTTAGTCAAATTTAACCCAATACCCACATAATTTTTAATCAGAATTCAAGAAATATTACATATACAGATATCAAATAATAACAAATACAAATAAATTAATATATAATTAAACGATTAAGTGATATTTCTAATTAAAAAATAATATAAGATCCAAAAAATAGTTTAAATGATGAAAAGTTATAAATCATAATAAGAATAATCAAGGTTTGAATTACGAGAGTATTAACGTATTATAAACTCTTATATTAGTAGAGTTTGAGAGTAACTTTCTAATTAATGATTATAGTTTTAGGTGGTCATAAGACCCCTAAGTTTTCATAATCGATATGTTGGGTTAATTTATAATTTATCATTTTAGTGGGGGTTTCAGGGTTATTTAGGCTTTTATTTGGTATTAACTGGTATTAAAATTACTTTCCTTTTGAGGCTATAAATAGGGACTTCCCTTATTATTTGTTTATTATACAAAGACTTTCACATATTACTTTGACCTTATTTTTATAGACTATGAAATATAAAATCAACTCTCTCCATAGCTTCTTTATTATTATATTATTTTCTTAATCAATTTTTAAAAACTTATATTAAATAGTACCACTTCACACATTTTTTATATTTATATTTGATTCGTATAATTTAAATTTATATTTTTAAAATTTTAAAATTATAATTCTAATTTAAAGAATTTATTTCAGACTTATTTAAATTAAATTTAAAAATAAATCTAAATATATTTGATTTAAATCAATCTTATCTCTGAATTAGGCTAAAGGGCTAGATTAAGCCTTCACTTATTATTTATTTATTATCTTAAGACTTCACATATTATTTTGACTTTATTTTTATAGGTTATTGCATACAAACTCAACTAGTACGTAATTCAAATCAATAATTGAAATGAATTCGTTAATGGTTCCTTGTGAATATGGGATTGTTGATGTCGGTTATTATGGATTAATTTAATTGACAAGAAATTAATAAATTTAACCTAATTTTAAGTGTGTCGAATAAAATCAATCAAATTTTCAGATGTAAAATTAATATAATTACGATTTCATACATACACCATACGTATTGGACTGAACTCATGTGTTTAATGTGTTTTGCAAAAAATATTAAAAAAATACGTCAATTGAATCTACGTTTTACATTGTCACATACTTTGGCCAACTTATTTGATGATGTTGAGACAAGTCGTGAGGGCGAACTTTAATGAAGAGTTTTGGTTTAGGATAAATGAGATAAGTGTTCGATTTAGGCCCTATAAGTTTGCTCTCATAATAGGACTATGATTCAATTAACGTTTAGATACACAATTATATCTATGATGAGCCACAGGACATGAGATTCTAACGAGATATTGTAGTGGCTTGCCTTCGGTTTGGAAGGATTCAAGGCATGAAGGGGGGTTGACATAAATATGGTGAAGATAACATTATTGTTTTATCTCCATACGGGGTTATTGGGAGTTGATATCGGAAAAGTTATTTTCAAGAGGTGACACAACTTGTTAATGACCTGGAGACATTTAGTGCATACTCGTGGGAAGTGCAGGTATAAGAGCTAACGAGTAAGTAGAGGAGAGTAGGGTTGAATTTGAACTAAACTAAACACCAACATATATACGTTCGTATTCAGATTAGTTTGTTATGTCAATTTGTATTCATATTCATATTTATTAAATTTTTATAATAAAATTTGGGTTCAAGTTTTAGATTCAAGAGTTGGGTATGTGTTTAATTTGTATTCGTATTTGTATTTGTGTTTAGTTTCTATAGTTCGTATTTATATTTTATTAAAAACTATAATTAAAAAATATATAAATAAAATTTTTTTAATTTAAATCTGGTATGTGTTCATATTTGATTCGTATAATTTGTGTTCAAATTCATATTTATAAATTTTTATAATTATAGTTTAGATTTATGTTTATATTCAAATTTAAATAATTAATTTTAAATTTATTTAAGTCAAACTAAAAAATAAATTTAAATATATTTGATTTGAATTTAACCTTGAACTACGGAAACATTGGAGCGGTTATCTGTCAATCTCTCACGAAACAATAAATCGAGATTATATTCTTTTTATATTTATCAACTACATTCATGATTGTTCTTTCAAAATTTCTTTTGTCCAATAATTCACCTACCACCAACCTACCAACATTATTGGTCCAGGGATGTCTACAAAGAAAGTGCTTCCGTAGCACCGCTAAAAAGCACTTCCAGCATAAAGAAGTGCTTCCGAATGGAGACAAAAAAATTTACATTTTTGACATATAATTTAGGGTTATAACAAATTTAAGGATATTTATTTTTTAAAAAAATAAAAATAAATATCAAAAAATTCAAAATAAAAATAAAAATAAATATAAATATAAAAAAATTCAAAATATTTTCCACCGATATATGAATATTCATTTGTGTTTAATAAATAAATAAATAAATATTTTAGAGATATATTTTTTAAAAAATATTGTTACAAGAAAAATATATTGTTAACAAAATAACATCATTTATTTATTAATACAAATAAAAAATATATATATCTTTTCTTCTAGTTATAAAATATACTTTTCCAAATTATTGTTATTAATATTTATTTTTTAAATACAATCATACTCCTATTATTATTATTATTAGGGTTAAATTTAAATTAAGTTATCTCAATATTAAGTTTAATTTCGATTTAAATAAATTTAAAATAAATTTATTTTTATGAGTTTGAGTTAAACTCGAGTTTATAACAAATTTGAATTTAAGTTTATAGCGAGCTTGATCTGTAAAACTTGTAAACTGATAAAAATTATTTAAATTAACTAAAACAATATCGTTTTGATAAAACATAATATTATTTTAATTAATATGTGTCAAATAATATTATTTTAAGTATTTAAAATATTTAACGAATCAAATCGAATAAAACTAAACTCGAGTTTAGAGGAATTGAATATAACAAACTCAAACTTGAACTTAACTCCTATAGAATCAAACGAACTTGAACTCGATTTATTTTGAATTTAATTATAATAATAATAATAATTATTATTTTTGTCATAATAAAACTTAATTTATGTTTTGTTTGAATGGGTATACTCCTGAGATAGCGTACACCGGCCTCCCATCATTGCAACAAGATATATAATAAAAATTGACAAAGGAGAAAAATGTCTTTTTCATCAAACAGACACGCCAAGTGCCAACAACCTACTCAGCCAAACAAAGAACTAAAAACTAACGCCGTCAACTACCGCGTTATTGTTGACTAGCGCCAGAATATTCCTTTCCGATCCGCAGCATTGACGGAGACCCGACACTCCGTTACTTAACGTTTTCTTTTTCTATTGTTATTATTTTTGTTATAAAAACAAATAATTCCTCGATGTGCGCGACCAGAATGACCATGTGAAAGGGATTTCCCTTCTATATATTATTTGTTTTATTAGGTTTTAAAATAAAATATAAGAAATTTAATTTTATTCCATCCAAATTCAATATATTTAAAACAATTTAATTATATTTTTTTAAATAAAATTAACTATAATTATTAATTAAAATAACTTTTATATCAATTTTATTTTTTTATTATCAAAATTATTTTTTAATTCTTTATTTTTTTTAATATAAACTCACTCATTTTAATAAAAAAACACCTCAAATTTATAACCTCAAATTGGGATTTTAATTTCTTTAGTTTAATTTTATATATAAAATTTAAGTTAAAATTTAATTTATATTAAATTTATAGACGTAATATGATATTATAAATATAAAGGATGACATAAAATTTTGTTAATAAGGAATGTATGAATAAGTAATTTAAGATATATTAATATTTTATTATATAGATGTTAATTTATATTTATGCATAGTCGTGTATCAATTCTTTGACTTTTTCTTTGTTTGATTGAGCACCAAAGGCTTGTATATGACCTTTGATCGTGTCCTCGAATGAAAATTTATGCATCGATGTGTGTATCCAATACATAGGCATGCATTAATTTTATAACTTTCTTCTGTTTGATTGAACATGAGAGGTTTGTTTGAGACCTTTGATCGTGCTCTTGTTTAACTCTTGATGCATAGTTGTGCGTATTCAAAGTATATGGGCATGTATGAAATGTTGACCACAATCTTTGTCAACTTAATCTTGACCACATATATGACATGTTATACAAGAAAAGTTTACTCATATATGACTTCAAAATAGTTACATGCAATTGTGTATCTATATGTATGATTGAGTTTGTAACGGCTAACCCAATGGATAGTAACATACTATGCTTTCACTACCCTAAATCCCCCAATGCGTGGGTTCGAGTGGTGTAGAAGACGTTAGAAAACCCAAGGAGGAGGGACAGTACCTGCTATGGAATGAGTTGAGAGGGGCCGCCATAGCCGACCAGTAGAGGGCTAAGGCCCAAAGTAGCAGACTCGGTGCCTAGGGCCCGAGGATCTGGGCCGTTACAGAGTTTGATAAATTTAATAGATACAAATTTAAGTTCAATACTTGACAAATCAAATTTTTTAACGAATTAATAAAAAGTTTCTTAACAAATCTTTGAATCTAATTTTTTATAGAGTTATTAAACAAGTTTTTAATAATAAAATGATATTATTTTAATATATATTATTTAAAATAATATCATGTTATTTAAATTAAATAAAATTTTATAATTATAATTTTGATAAATTAGTCCAATTTAATTTAAATTAAATTGCACTATTCTCGAGCAGAGTGTTCAATCCGGTTTTTTTAAAACTGGCGACTCATATAAATGCGTGCAAAGGACACGTACTCCCTTGTATTTAATAAGTTACAGTGTAACACGCATGGTACGCGATTTTTGACGGCCGTTAACAGCCCCACCTAAGTCTTGATGTGCGTGCAAAAGGACACTGATCAATTATTAACGGCGTCAGGAAACGGAGAGTGAAAAAATCTAGTACCTTACGGCGTACGGAACTGGTAGGTACGAGTGCGGAACAATCAAGGAAGCAAGAAAGAGAATGGAATTGACAGGGTATAATATCAATTTCAACCTTATAATTTTATAATATTTTTTAATCCCATAAAAGTTTTAAGTAATGATTTAATCCCCCTAATAATGTATACATATTTTAAAAAAAGTAAATGTATTAATCCAGTTTGTATTTCCCCGTTAATTTATTCAAATGCTTAGGGGTGGTTCGATCCAAGTCATCGATATTCGAATCAAATAATTCAAATTTAAGAAGAATAAATATTAGTTGAGAATCAATTCAGTTTGAATCATTTTATTCGTTGATATCGTTGTATCAAAACTTATTTTGTCGATGATTTTTTTCTTCATTAACTATTATTCATTTTTTGTTCAATAATTTAAATGAATTAAACTTGATTTCGAACTAATCAATTTGGATAAAATATGGGTTTGAGCTAATTATTGCTTGAGTTTAATTTAAGTCCTATCCACCCTTACTAGAAAGTTAAAATTTGAATTCATTTTTAGTGTATACACTCATAATTTCGAATAGATTTGAACTTGAAGGTGTGAGCTATAAAGAACTAAATTTAAATATATTGAAATGATTTCATTATAATTAATACGTATTAAAATAATATAATTTCAACTAATATATATTAAAATGATATTGTTATAATAGATTTTGGCTTTACTATAACACCAAATTGAACTTAGTTTAAGGTCGAGTTAATATTGTAATTGAACATAAATTCAAGTCAAACTCAAACTGAGTCGAGTTTGAGTTGGTTTGAAAGGAACTCAAATTTGATTTTTTCAAATCAAACAAAACTTAAGCTAATTGAATCTTAAATTTGACTTAATTTGAATATATTCTTATACGATAAGTTTGATCTATTGGATACTCAAAAGAAAAGGAAACAAAACGCAAAAAAAAAAAAAAAAAAAAATGACAGCAAGAATAAAGGTAGTTCTCAAAATGTGAGGGACTCAATGGAATTTGTTAATTGTAGGCACGGAACAAAAACGGGGCCCCAACAATTATTTTTCCTCTTTTTGAAAAATTGAAATAAAAAATTCTGAATTTTGTTTATATATAGAAGATGACAGGTACTGGCCTTCTTCTTCTTCTTGCCAGAGCAAAGCTGAAGCTAAAAGGTAGAGCTATTAAACCGTCTTCTTCCTCTGAAAATTTCTCTCTGTTGTGTTTTTTGTATGGCCGCCAACTCGAAGAGCTCTCTGGAGATCGCGAACTTGGGGAAGCGAGTCGCCAACCACTTTTTCACGCGCGATCCAGCTCATTCCGCCGTCACTCGAGTCTCAAGGTTCGTTTCTTCTTCAACTTCGTTATCATCATTTCGCCGGTGTCGTTTAATTTGAGTGTCTTACTTAACTGTCGTTTTGATTCTCTTTATCCGCGCTTTGCTTTAGGATTAATGGACGATTCTTGCTTCTGTTTGTGAAATTCAGTGATGTTAAGCTTAACGAATGAATCAATATTTTTGTGTTTTTTTAAGGAGTTTTATGCGTTTCTTGATTTGTTGACAATTTATTTTTGTGTTTGGTTTGACTTCTTTCATGCAGGTAAATTTGACTGATTTTGGAATGAATTTATTGAGAAATTGATATTTGGTAAAATTTTCCTTTATTTTTTGTAATTATTTCTAAAATTGTTCATATATATTTTTAAAAAATTCTAGAAATCTTCATTTTTTTTTTCTAAAATCTGATTCACTTGCTCAGAGATTATGAACTGAGTATACCAATTTTAATTAATTATTTAAGTAGTAATCTCAAATTATTTCCTGTTTTTGGAAAATTTTGATGAAAAAATTCCTAAAGTTGTTGCTCCCACAGAAGAGGTAGTTGAAACTTGAAATCCAGCTTTGATGAATTATTTCCGACACAAGGGTTTTTGACCTTTTTGGATCAGCCTTCCCTTCAGATAAAGACATATTAAACGTGGGCCAGTGATGGTTTGACATCTGTCCAAATAAGGGTATTTTCGGAGTAAGATCCTGCAATCTTTGTGATGAGGCTTCAAAGACAATATACAAAGGGCTGTATTCAATCTGTGCTGCTCAAACTTGAATTTGAACACGGGTTGAATCAGCCGAGTTTAAATCTCCAAATATTTGAAGTCGAATTGATTAAGATCAAAGGCAAAATAAAATTATTTTTGAGCTGAATTTGAGCCTCATCTCTTCGATTTCAATTTTATTCTTTTGGATTCAAACTTATTTCAAGTTTGGTTTTTTGAATTTAAGTCAATCTCAAATTTAGACTCAGCCCAAATCAAATCTAACCCCAATAATATGTTTGGTATTAGGTCTTTGTCTTATTTTAGGTTGAGAAATGGAACTTTGAATTTTGGTTAAAGCAATGGGTTTGATTAATGAATTTGAATGCAATTATTTTATTTTATTTTTACGTATTAAAAGATAGAAGAAATTCTTTAGAAAAACTTACTCTAGATTAAGAATAATTCCATCTAATTTCGAACCATTCTGGAAAATCACTTTGGGAAAAACTCTATGCGTGGCTGGCGTCATTTTGGAGGATTCTTAATATAGATAGTTTCTTGGATTCTATATATAAATTGACTCATTCTGATTCCCGTCTAACACCTAACTAAAATAACATAAACAAAACGCTTGTCAGTTTATGTTAGATTTTTGAAGTTTAGATCTAAGTCTACATTATTTTATACTGCAAATAATTTATATGCTGATGTAGATTTAATATTGTTTTGTACTTTATATTATACATATTTAGATGGTCATAATCTGCCCTGTCGAGCAAACCCACCAAAAATCAATTCATTATTCAATTTTCCACGCTTACCAAGGAGGATATTTTGGGGGGCTAGTTAGGTGTGCACAAGATGCCACCTTCCCTCGAATAAATGATATGGTCAATTGGAGATCAATAAAATGTTAACCAAGTGAGTGGAGTCTCTTTCATGATAGGATTAAGAGGTAAGAATAGGAGTGGGAAATGTATTAAAATAATAAAATAATAAACTTAGTTTGTGAGTACTTATCTGTTTTGAGTCATTCACTCCTCATGTCACGTGCTTTAGCTACCACCCTTATTTTGGTGGACAGTGGCTTTGCCACATGCTTTGCACCTAATCCAATGCCTTTTTTATGTACTTCCAGAGCATAATATATTTCACTAACGTGTTTTTTTTTATGTAGTGGTGCACTTATATGATAAGATTAGAATTGTATTGATTTAGTGGTATCTTATCATTAATCAAGTCTAAGTTTCGTCTAAAATACCTCAATTTAATATTGTTATCTGATTAACAGGTGAGATCTGGAAACATTAATGTAACAGTAAGTATAGCTTCACCAAAACAGAAAACTGAAGTAAATAAATAGTATTCACCTTACTTTGCCTCTAAACTTGTTATTAGCATGATGTGATCTTTTGGATGTTGGAATGATTAAATGATATGGAAAGTGTTTAATTTCTTATTTGGTTTGATTGGCATTGATAATTAAAGTGATTTGCAGAAAGCACTTGCTATTAATAGTTATTTAAACAATACTTTTTGAAAAGCATTTGGTGGTTTTATAGAAATTGCTTCGGGATAAACTTTTACTAAAAGTTGTACTTCTACTGTAAAGCTGTTTCTGTTTCAAAACGCTATGATAATCTATGCAGGAGGGCTGCACACACTTCCGTGTATGACAAGAACATTGAAGATCAGGTTCGTCCGGCCATAGTCCCGGACGATGTGATTAATCCCCTATCTGAAAAATACTGGGCGCCACATCCACAAACTGGAGTGTTTGGACCTGCAGTTGAGAATCGCCCTGGTGCAGGCAGGGAACCTGAATACCATTCCTCTCCCGCAAATGGTGCTGGTGGGTCTGTGCTGGAAGAGAAAGCCTGGTTCCGCCCCACAAGTCTCGAGGACTTGGAGAAGCCCCTCCACCATTGAGAACTACTTCCGAACCTGAGGAGAGGAGCTCTCTGCCCAGATAAGTAAAATAAGTTGTGTGTGATAATAATAAGAGAGTTGCAGTAGCATAAGACTGGTTAATGCTCAAAATATATGCAAACTTTTAATATTTGGATGAAGTTGGTCATGTATCTAGGAAATGAATCTATATATGTGGATTATATTTCCAAGATATGTAAAATACTTTGTTATTATGATAATATTTGGCTTGTTAATACTTCTGTGCTTTTTTTATTTTTTTTTTCTAAATTTCTTTTATTTATGCTACAAAATCTATGGATACTGTCTACTGAACGGAATTTTGGATGTCTCAAGAAGAGTAGATTTGCCTCGTTTAAGTTTAGATTTGATTTGAGTTCATATTGAATGAGCTAACTTTGGGTCAGAGACTAGACTCATTTTCATAAAATAATTCAAAATCGAATTGATTTGAACATTCTAGTTTGAGCCATAATGAATTAAATACAAAGTAATTTTTTTTTTTTTTGTAAAATCAAGTTGTAACTATATCTATCAATTTTGAAATGATTTTGAGTTTACTTTTTTGAATTTAAATTAATTTGGTTTAAAACCTTATTTGGGTTTGACTGAAATTGAATTTAATGTTATATCTATCTACGAACCATTTCTTAGCATTAAGCCAATTTCTTTAAGTTGAGTTTGAGTAAGATTTATTTTAAGATTATTTTAAATTCAAAAGAGTAGATAGATGAGTTAAAATTTAATTTTGATTTAAAAATAATTTATTTTAAATGGATTCAAATACATTTATTTATAAAAACAATTTAGTTTTTAATTTGAAGGTAAAGTTTCGAAAATTTTGAATGGCTTTTTGTGGAAAGGTCCAAAAACTTAAAATCAGTAGTTATCGTAGGCCACCATTCCACTTGGCAAACTAGAGATGGAGCCCAATCATAATTAAAGGTGATGTGATGAATATGATTGGAATTGAATGGAAAGACAGGATTACCTTGGTGGGTCTCTAGCCTGCCATTATTTGTGGGGGCAATTATACACCACAAATGACTTTTTCAAGGCTCCCACAGAGGTTTTTGAGTGAAGAAGATAATTGAGGGGCCACTGTTTTTGTTTTTCGCTTTTTCATAAGTTGTGGAGGGGGAACATCTTTTGACCAGGCATCCAACATTGAAAAGATGCTGAATTTATCAAATTTCTCTCTCAGACAAATTCTAAGATATTTCTTTTTCATGAATAATATTTACCCTAGGCCTAAAACTTATATATATATATATGTATATATATCTGATCTAAAAGTTAAATTCAAATTAAATTAAGTTTAAGTTTAACTTAATTTGAGTTTAAACTCTTTTAAACTTAAATTCGTTTGTTTGAGATTAATTGAGTTTGAGTTTAACTCTATAGATATTTTCAATATCTAATATAATATTTTTTTGATACATATTAATTAAAATAACATTGTTTTTTTGTCAAAACAACATCATTGTAATCAATCTAAATGATTTTCATCAGCTTATAAACTTTAGCTTGACTTGAGCTCATTTTAGAGTCGTTTGAGTTAAGTTAAAACTCAATTATGAACTAATTAGATTCGAATTCAACTTTACGAGTTATGAGTAAAACCTATTTTAACTCAACGTTAACAAATTTTAACACGATTTTATTTTGAAATACATTAAGATTAAAAATTTATCGCCTGAAACCTGAACTGACATGACACATCTGAAAACACAAATTGTCACAACACGTCTAGTAACACAAATTCTCAGGTCTAATGTTCAACAAGAATTTATTCAATATTTCTGATGGAAAGTAAAGTAGTTTCCAATAGAAAGAGATTATATTATCCCCATGGTTTTAATTAAAGAGAGCTTAATAATGATAGAATCAGGAATCAGGAATCAGAATCATCAGCTCACAGGTCATTGCATTGCAGAAAACACAAAGCTCAGCATAAAGAAAGATGATCAGCAAGAATTTATTCCATATCTCTGAGCTTAAATCAGGGCCAGTCATAGAAAGTAAAGTAGTTTCCAATAGAAATAGATTATATTATTCCCATGGTTTTTATTAAAGAGAGCCTAATAATGATAGAATCAGGAATCAGCATAATCCTCACAGGTCATTGCATTACAGAAAACACAAACTCAGCATAAAGAAAGATGACCAACAATAATTTATTCCATTTGTCTGAGCTTATAAGAGAGGACCAGTCATGGAAAGCAAAGTAGCTTTCAATGGTTTATTCACATGGTCTTTCATAACCAAGAGAGCCTAATAATGAGCTTCTGAAGTTGAAAATGAACAGCTTTTATTAGATCTTGTCAGCTTTCTTTTCTGCGAATTTATTCCAATTTCCTTTCTGGCAAAAAACACAACCATTTCTTCTACCATATGAGATCCAAATCCTTAAAGGAAAAGCAGGCGATATAATGAGATAGAAAGAAGGATGAAACAACCCTAGGTAAATCCCATACCAATAAAGTATGTGAGAGATATTGTGTAATTATGTGCATTCCATGTCACCTTTAGATGCTAAGACAAAGATTGATTAAGTAACCTGTAAACTTTTGAACTACCAAAACGCATTTTAGATTATAAAAATTAACACACAAAACTGTAATGGATTGTTTGAATTATGTCTTGACAATAGGCCGATTTATTGGACCAACATGTTACATATGGTATTAGAGCCTCTCTACATGTTCTTTCGAGTGATAATGGGGCAAACTTTAGCAAGAAGTTCAGTCCCATAAGGGGGTGAATGTAAAATCCCTAGTATGAGAGAGATATTGAGTATGGATGAAAATCTTACCTTGCTTGTTGATGATATGACAAGACAAGTTAAATAATCTATGAGATCCTAATTTGTTAAGACACGTTTTGGGTTCCAAACCCTAAAAACAAAATCATAATAGATTGTGTGTTTAAAACAAACAATATCTTGATGGTAAGTAAAACTATTAGACCAAAATGTTATCAGATTGTGATACAATCATAGACGTGTTCCTTAATATTAGATTACTTTAATCTCCTAAAAATTCAGCCTTTTACCATCCAAGCATGAGATAAGAGGTAGCAATGGTCTTCAGGAATGAATGAACCTAGTAACAGGTAGTAAAATACCTCTACCGATATAGTAGAAATATATAAATTAACAATTAATTTGATGAACTAACATGTGGGAACTTCTGCAATGAGTGTAATATAGGCCATGTTGTGGAAAATAACATAACAATAACTACAGAACACCATTCAAAGATAAAAAATGTGAAGATTAAACATACCTAAGCCTGTGTCATTCCAGGAGCTTTCAAAGAACACTTCTTCATTTACCATTGGAAATTTCATATCATAGGTTGAACTCAACTGAAAGCTTCCAGCATGTATTTTAAATCTACAGCCTCATAAACTGTCAGATAATGGCATGAAAGATATCCGACGCAATCTGTAGCTTCTTTAAGATCCATTGTCCAATGCCATGAAGATCTCAATCTGGAATTTTGCTCTTCTCCTAGTAGTGGCACCACCTTTTACACTTCTAATTTATTCTCTGACCCCATCTACACTTTGTTTCATCATGGTACTCTAAAAGAATGTCCAGCCTCCTATTTTTACCACACATTAACCTAGAATAAAAAAGCTGATTTACACTGCAAGTGTGAAGCCGGAAATAGTTCAACTACAAGGAACTACCAAAATTACTGCTTTATTACTCAGTAATGCACAATATTTCAATCTATAATCAAACATTCTTCAACTTCCTTGGAAATTCAAGTTCAGATCTTAAAAGCCCTTATATTTGATAATTGTCTTACCTTCTGAAATGCTTCCCCTCAGTGCTTTTGCCAGTGGAATATATGAAATAATTCATTAGCAATATAAAGTCTTATCCGCCATCGTAGAACTGTCAAAGAATCTACATTTTATTCATGCATATCAGCAACAAATGACCAAGAACACATGTGGCTGTCTCTTGGCAAATTCTTACATATCTCTTAAATTTCAGAACCGTCATTCATCCAGCCAAGCAAAAATTTTATTCAGAGATGACCTTGATAAAAAATGTTGTTGTCATACACATACTTTACTCGCTTGCTAATCTATGAGCCTTTAACTCCTGAATTTATTTTCCAAGGACACTAACTTCAGCAATTCCACACTGCACTTGATGATTACAACTTCAAAATATCATAGACATCTAATGGGGCTGGCCAAGAGACAGCCTTCTGACCAGGAAGAAACCTAAAATATTTTACAGCCAAAATACTGTTTGACCGGGAAAAGGAACATCCTCGAAGGAAAATCCTCTTAAATACCTGCCCCATGATGCATCCCATCCTGGTTGTGTATTCATTCTACGTCAAATTTCATCACATTCCAAGCCCAAATGTGGGCCACATGGGCAGCCTTGTTTAGTCTTATGATTATAGCAAAGTGCGAATAATGTAGGCCCAATTTTCTGATGGGAAATGTAGTATCCGTCAGGTGAAGCCATCATGGTATGGGAAATAAACCAAATATCAGCCAGAAAAGCATGACATCCAATTATAAGGTTAACCAGGAAGAGGATAGAGCTCATTCAGCTTCAGCATACCAATATGAAATCCTGAAAAGATTATCATACATAGAGAACTATCAGGAACCATACAGATTATTATTATTATTATATCAAATACTAACCAAGTTAAAATGAATGATGCCAAAATACATTTCATCTAATACTTACAATGCTTCTGTTGAAGGGCCACTGATGCTGTTTGCAACAGCTGTCTGGCCTTTCTATCTGGGGTGCATCCAGAAGATTCCATTTCTTTGTATATTTCAGGTACCTGGCCAACAGGAAAAAGAATATCTCTAACCATAAATATTTAATTACTATATCAGAATTTAGTCAACAAATGAAGCTCCTAAGTTTATAACATCTTATTTCCAACAGTTCTGTCATGTGAGAAGGGAGAATTTGTAGCAAAGCAGGGGCAGCAAACACCTTATCAAACTTCCTTGCCCGTATAAATGCCTTCATAAGTGTACTATATGTCACCACGTCAGGACTTATACCCTTCAATTACACCAAGAACATTTCAGAAACTGTATTAAGGAGCATATATCAAAATGAATAGAATGAAAAAAATAGTTTAGTCCAACTTAATTGTCATATAATATATAAAAGAATAAGAAGGCTTACACTTTCTTTTATATGCTGATAAATAGATAATGCTTCCATATGTCTACCAGCAATCCCAAATGCATTAATCAACACATTTAGCATTATCAGATTTGGTTCAATTCCTTCTGGTTCCATGAGCTGCAGCACCTTAACAGTCTGTTCACAATATCCCTGTATTGAAGAGATAATGCACTCAATCAGCGAACTTGAAAGTACATCCTCTAGTAGACTTGAAAGTGAAGCAAAATTGCTTGCATCTTACTATCAAATCAAATTTAAATGAGTTTCTTGGTTATTTTATCGGCAAAAGATAAATCAGATAAAGGAACCTGAGTGAAGCCAAAATTATGTGCTGCTGGGCTTATCAAATCAATTAAAAGTGAAATTCTTGTCTAATTGATCAGCGGCATGCTATCAGTTGCCAACAGAGTTTGAGAAGCCTCTTTCCTTTACCCTCTATGACAATGTTCTCAAAGTGTTTTAGTCAACTTTTCTGTGGATTTTCTACAGCACTCTTACTTCTAGTTTACTTTTGATCTCTAACTCAGTATTCCCAAGATCATTTAAAATGTGAAATACACAACTTATTCTCTCACAAATAGCAACACTTACGTTGATCGGTCTAGACAGTATATACAAAAAGAAAATTTCTTGCATAACCTTTTAAGCTTTGCTAGAATATAGGTTAGTCAATTCATAAACACAGGCTAATACTATCAATCATAGTAGTCGACTCACATAACATATTGTGTACCAAAAATCTATTTTTTGGTATCATGTATTGTGTACCATGTCCTAAGATACAATTTTTTTAAAATAAAATTAAAAATAGAAAATCCTAATTGTCATGTCATCATTTTGGAAAATATCACAAACACCCTTTGAAATTCTAAAATTTCTTAGATACAACCCTATCATGCCATCACTTATCCAAGAAAGTGTATTGATTCATATTGGTAATACATTTTGTATCATATGATATGCTCACTGTATCATATCAATTTACGATATAGTTTAGAATACGTATCATTTTCCAACCTGTATTGTACCATATCGTATCATGCGATATGCATTATATATCATAGCATACTAATAACTATGCAATCAATGCTATACACAATTCGAAGTGCATCAGAATATCATGTGTTATTTGTGCCACATAAGCTAAGCAGTCAATCCCATGAAATATAAAGGTCATTGTCAATCTGATGACTCATCAAAATAATGTCATTCATATTTCCACTTAAATAAATGGAGCTAAATATAATTTACTGGAACATAAACTCTATACACTAAAAGCAATAATGACTTTAAAAAATTAAGGGAGAGAGAAAGTGAGAAAGAGACTGTACCTGCTGAGCGTAAGCATTTGCTAAGATGCAAAACATGGTAGCTGATGGTTGAAGACCTTCTGACTTCAGAGCAGATATGCACTCTTCTGGATCATGAAATCTCCCATACTGACCATAAATGTCTACTAAAATTGCATAAATGGCTCCAACTTCTTTATGCCCCCTGTACTTCATGTTCTCAAAATTCCTCTTTATCACATCCCACTTCCCCTGCTCTCCCAAAACGCTAATGATAATCATGAAAATTTTTGGATCAGGATAAAACCCTTGTTCTTGCATCTCAGTGAACAACTCAAGAGCCTTACCAATATCCCCAGCCTTAAAGTGGGAGCGTATCAAAGAATTCCATGTCATTATATCCGGCCTTATACCTTCTTGTTGCATTTTCTCAAACACTTCTAATGCCTCAACCAACTCACCATATTCCACAAATGTATCAATAATGCTATTATAAATCTGCCTATCTAGTGACAATCCCATCTCCCTAATCTCCTCCACAATGCCTAAAGCTTTCTTCCACATCCCATTGTTCCTATAAAGGCCAATAACCTTGCTATACACAAATGAGTTCAACCGAAACCCCTTTCTCTTCATCTCATTGATTATCGACCATGTGTCTTCCAACCGACCAGCATTGACATAATAATCCAACAGAATCTCAAAAGTCTCTCGATTCCTCCACACACCCAATTCATCCATCACCATCAAAACCCTAATTGCAAGTCCTAAAAGGCCTTTCCTCAAAAAACCTTTTAGCAGAGCATTAAACAACCACACTTTTGGCTTCAACCCCAACCAGATTATCTCTTGGAAAATTGCGTCAGCTTCTAAAGTCCTACCAACATTCCCAAGGCCTTCAATCAATGCATTATAAGAAACCAAATTCGGACAAAACCCCAAAGCCTCCAACTCAGCAAGAACAGCCATAGCCTTATCAATATCCCCTACTTGACAGAATTTCTGAATCAACTCATTGTATGAGTCACCCGAAAATTCCTCATGTGGGCACTTAGTGCTTAAATTCTTCTGCTTGTTTACACTAAAGCTAACCTCGTTAACATAATTTTTCATTGAAGAATTACAAGAAAAATTTAACAACCTATATGTTACATTATATTTGGGACAAAACAAGATGAGAGGAGTTGCACTACCATGAAGCGACAAGAACGACATAGCTTTCAGATTAAACATTGGTTTTCATCACCAGAATGATAAAATTCAAGAAATAAATATTTAAGCTACAGTCAAACACCGCTTGGAAGTATGAAGTTCATATTTTGAGCCATCCTTTATTAAATTCAAATGTAATGAAAACTGGTATGAAAACCTGTTACAAGACAGGGAGACTGGAGCCGACAAAAATCGTGAGGCTTCGAATTTTCTTGCCTTTTCCTCTGTTTTCTCGGGAAACAAACAATGGCGTGCTGGCAGGCAACTGTTGGCAGCTGGGTATCTGTAAAAAGATGAGGACTGCTTAATATCTAGGAGCTCCCCAAAGTCTCAAAATAAATTACGCACCCCAAGGTTTGAGAATTTCCCAAGGTTTCTATACTTTTAAAAAACTCAACTTACCCCCATTCTTTTTCTTCATTGGAAATGAAATTCCAAAAATGACCTTCTATTTGTGATAAAAAGGTTAATTACATGTTTATCCCTCATCATTGAAACCTTTGCATTAAATAAAAAATCTAATAAATAAAATTATTTGTACTATAATATTACATCCCTACTTCACTTCAATGATTATTTATTGTAATTTTTAGTAAAGGTTTTGGAATGAATTAATTAAATTTGAATAGGATTCGATGATCAGTTGGACTGAGTTGATATTTAAATGTATTTTAGTTATCAGAACAAATTAACATAAGATTAAACTAAATAAATCACATTAAGTAATAATTTAATCATCAAATTAAATTAATCGAACCATCATGTTAGGGTTGGAAATAAATCGAGTTTGATTTTTTTGAGCTTGATTCGATTAGTTTGAGATAAATTAAATTCGAACTTCGCTTAACTTAACTCTTTGAATATTTTAAATATCCAAAATAACATTATTTTAATATACATTGATTAAAATAATAATATATTTTTTTTCAAATGATGTCGTTTAAGTTAATTTAATGATTTTATCGATTTGTAAATTAAGTTCATTACAAATTTGAATTCGAATTTAATATTACGAACTCATAAATTTCAGATTTGAACTCAGTTAGAGCTTACTAAATATTAAATTTATTTCAAACTATTTAAGTTATATTCAAATTTAATTTTAAATTAATCTAATTAGAATCCATGCCTTACATCGTGTGGTCAAACCAAGTTCATCAAGAAATGAATGAGTTACATACCATTAGACACAATTCGGTTTGTTCATCTAGTCCGATGCGAAAACGTGGGTAACGGTACCTGGGTAAAGAATCAAATATCAAAATCCCCCCACTTTAGCTCTCGGATAGCCATCTTGTATAAGGCCGACCTTTCTATTGCTGTCAATTCACAAAATGCAGACTGACACTATAATTAAGTCAAATTTTATCGCATGAAAATACCTTACAGTTTGCGGAACACCCCGCCAAAGAAAAAACAAGACAAAAAGGAAATATCTTGCGTTTCATCTTCATCTTCACCTTTACTAAAAACTGAATATCTAAAGCCATGGTGCCATGCAGCGGAGTTCTAGCACTTTCAACATGCCCTTCACCTTCTAAGGTATGCAAAAGCCCTTCTTTTTCGACCCATTATATTTGTTCTTGTACTTCATCTCCTGCACCAACTACTAGTAATACTATTGAACAAGAAGCAAATGATACTAATGATAACGATAAAGCACAAAAATTTAGTTATAGTAGAGCTTTACCTTCAATCAGATGGCCCCACCTTAAGCTCAATGAACTATACCCTGCACCTCAAACCCACTTCACCCATGTCACTCCCCAGTTGGGTTTTTCTCCTGAGGCCGAAATAGAGTCCCAGGGTGGAGAGTGTGGTGACGTGGTGGAGGTGAGTGACGAAAAGATTGAAACTTTAGGGAGAGTTAGCAGGACTAAGGTGAAAAAAATGAGTAAATTCGCTTTGAAGACAGCCAAAGATTGGAGGGACAGGATCAAGTTTTTGACTGATAGGATTTTGGGGTTGAGAGGTGATCAGTTGGTGGCTGATGTGTTGG
The DNA here is from genome assembly GCA_026122585.1 of Anacardium occidentale. Lineage (NCBI taxonomy): Eukaryota > Viridiplantae > Streptophyta > Magnoliopsida > Sapindales > Anacardiaceae > Anacardium > Anacardium occidentale. Next base: position 313,198 of record JAJEJH010000169.1, read on the forward strand.
ATGAGCGGCTGGTGCAGATGACGCCTACTGATTACTGTTTTGTGGTGAAATGTGTTGGAGAGAAGAGTTGGCAGCGTGCACTGGATGTTTATGAATGGCTTAATTTGAGGCATTGGTATTCACCTAGTGCTCGGATGCTTGCTACTATATTGGCTATTTTAGGTAAGGCAAATCAGGAGAGTTTAGCTGTGGAGATATTTATGCGGGCCGAGTCTGCGGTTGAGAATACTGTTCAAGTGTATAATGCTATGATGGGTGTGTATGCACGCAATGGTAGGTTTAATAAGGTGCAGGAACTGCTTGATCTGATGCGCAAGAGAGGATGTGAGCCAGACCTTGTGAGTTTTAATACATTGATAAATGCACGGTTGAAGTCAGGTGCTATAGTGCCTAATTTGGGGATTGATCTTTTGAGTGAGGTAAGGAAATCAGGTATGAGACCAGATATAATCACGTATAATACTCTTATTAGTGGTTGTTCACGTGAGTCAAATTTGGAGGAGGCTATGAAGGTTTATGGTGATTTGGAGGCAAGTAACTGTCAACCTGATTTATGGACTTATAATGCAATGATTTCAGTTTATGGAAGATGTGGACTGTCTGCTAAAGCACAGGATCTCTTCAAGGAATTGCAATCCAAAGGATTTCTCCCTGATGCTGTGACATATAATTCTTTGTTGTATGCTTTTGCGAGAGAGGGCAATGTGGAGAAGGTTAAGGGGATCTCTCAAGAAATGGTGAAAATGGGGTTTGGTAAGGATGAGATGACATATAATACAATTATCCACATGTATGGGAAGCAGGGCCAGAATGAAATAGCATTACAGCTTTACAGGGACATGAAATCTTCCGGCAGGAAGCCTGATGTTGTCACTTACACTGTATTGATTGATTCACTTGGCAAAGCTAATAAGATTTCAGAGGCAGCTAATGTGATGTCAGAGATGTTGGACTCAGGAGTTAAACCTACTTTAAGAACTTATAGTGCTTTGATTTGTGGGTATGCCAAGGCAGGGAAGCGTTTGGAGGCTGAAGAGACATATGGTTGTATGCTTAGATCTGGCATTAGACCTGATCTCCTGGCATATTCAGTCATGTTGGACATCTTTCTGAGGTTTAATGAGATGAAGAAGGCCATGGTGTTGTATCAGGATATGATTCAAGATGGTTATATTCCAGACCATAATCTTTACGAGGTCATGCTTCGAGTTCTTCGGAGAGAAAGCAAAGTGGAAGATATTGAGAAGGTGGTTAGGGATATGAAAGAAATATGTGGTATGAACCCACAAACCATTTCTTCCATTCTTGTCAAGGGTGAATGCTATGACCATGCTACTGAGATGCTGAGATTTGCGATATGTAATGGCTGTGAACTTGACCATGAAAATTTGTTGTCTATTTTGAGTTCTTACAGTTTGTCTGGCAGGCACTCAGAAGCTTGCGAATTACTTGAATTCTTGAGAGAACATGCTTTAGAATCCTCTTCTTTTGTTACTGAAGCTCTGATCAGCATGCTTTGCAAGTCTCAGCAATTGGATGCTGCTTTGGAGGAGTATTGTAACACGTGGGGATCTCGTCTATTCAGTAAGAGTAAAGCAATGTATGAGTCCTTGATTCATTGCTGCACTGAAAATAAACACTTTGCTGAAGCTTCTCAGGTTTTTTCTGACTTGAGATTCTATAGTGTCGAACCATCTGAATGCATCTACCGAAGTATGGTACTTGTTTATTGTAAATTGGGCTTTCCAGAGACAGCACATTCTGTTGTTCATCATGAAGAAAAGAGAGGCATTCTTGTTGATGATTTTTCCATTTATGTTGATATAATTGAGGCATATGGGGGCTTGAAGTTGTGGCGAAAAGCAGAAGGCTTGGTGGGGAGTCTTAGACAAAGATATGAAACTATTGATCGAAAGGTCTGGAACGCTTTAATACAAGCTTATGCTGCAAGTGGCTGCTATGAGCGAGCTCGGGCTGTTTTTAACACAATGATGAGAGATGGCCCTTCTCCAACCGTAGAATCAGTTAATGGTCTCTTGCAAGCTTTGATTGTTGATGGGAGATTGCAGGAGCTTTATGTGGTAATCCAGGAGTTGCAAGATATGGATTTTAAGATAAGCAAAAGTTCGATTCTTTTAATATTGGATGCATTTGCGCGAGCAGGAGACATATTTGAGGTAAAGAAAATATACCATGGAATGAAGGCTGCAGGTTACTTTCCCACAATGCATCTTTACAGGGTTATGATTGGATTGTTATGCGAGGGGAAAAGAGTGAGAGATGTTGAAGCCATGGTTTTTGAGATGAAAGAAGCAGGATTTACACCTGATCTTTCAATATGGAATTCTTTGCTGAAGTTGTACACTGGAATTGAGGATTTTAAAAATACTATTCATGTATATCAGCAGATTCAAAAGGCTGGACTCCAACCAGATGAGGACACTTTCAATACCTTAATTATAATGTACTGCAGGGATTGTAGACCAGAAGAGGGATTATCACTGATGCAGGAAATGAGAAAGCAGGGTTTAGAGCCTAAATTGGACACCTGCAAAAGCCTGATTTCAGCATTTGGTAAGCAACAGCTGCTGGAACAAGCTGAGGAACTTTTCAATGACTTGAGATCGCAAGGGTGTAAACTAGATCGCTTCTTTTATCACACAATGATGAAAATGTATAGAAATTCTGGAAATCATTCCAAATCTGAAAAGCTATTTAGCATGATGAAGGAGGCTGGAGTGGAACCTACAATTGCTACAATGCACCTGCTTATGGTTTCATATGGAAGTTCTGGACAGCCCCAAGAAGCTGAAAAGATTTTGGTTAACTTGAAAGAAGCCACTTTGAATCTCAGCACTCTACCATATAGTTCAGTTATTGATGCTTATTTTAGAAATGGAGATTATAATGTTGGAATTCAAAAGCTTACGGATATGAGGAAAGAGGGTATCGAGCCAGACCACAGAATATGGACGTGCTTCATCAGGGCTGCCAGTTTGTCTCGACGCTCAAGTGAAGCCATTATCCTCCTAAATGCACTCCAAGATGCTGGGTTTGATCTTCCATTGAGGTACTGCTTAGTTACTGTCAGATTGAGGTCATCGTCTACAAGATGGAAGCTATTTGGTTTTCTTTTTTTCTCTTCTCATTATGTCCTGTTGATGAGTTCTTTTGTGATTTTGGTTTGTAGGCTTCTGACAGAAAAATCTGAGTCACTAGTTGCAGAGGTAGACCATTGTCTAGAATCACTACAACCTGTACAGGATAATGCAGCCTTTAACTTTGTCAACACTTTGGTGGACCTGTTGTGGGCATTTGAACTCCGGGCCACTGCTTCATGGGTTTTCCAATTGGCAATCAAGAAGAGCATTTATCGCCATGATGTCTTTAGGTTGGTTTCAGTGGGTTCAGTTTTTAATTTCCTTGTATTTTTGTCTATTAAGCTTAAAAATTGGGCTATAGATAAGTAAAGGTTTTAGGTTGTGTCAAGAAATGTTAAGAGTGGTTTTGGAGTAACTAAAAGAATGTGAAGAAGCTGGAAAATATTAAAGCTTGCTTAGTTCCTAGAAATGTTCGGTAGTTTGGAAAGAACCATGTGTGAAAGTGCTGAAAGTATATTTAATGGAAATTGTCTATCCTTTGATGTTTTAAAGATTGTAATCTTGGGAGTATAGTTTTTTCTCTGGGGGCTGATTTTTCTTTTGTTCATGAGGATGCCTGGTCCACTGTTGTATTTCTTTTTCCTAGTATCATGAGTATTTTCATTTACCTATCAAAAAAAGAAACTGAAGGAAACATAATATTTAAAGATTATATGTGTATTCTTACCACATCCTCAAGGTTGTCACATTCCCTACATGAAGAAAAGCTTTATTTCTTCTTTATTCATATTTTAATATTAAATTATGAAAATAAGAGAGAGCAAGGCGCAAAGGGCCATTACATGAATTTATTGACCTTGCACATAGTGCAGACCAACTGCTACTGTTGGATTATGCAGAAGTTTATAGTTTTTAGCTTTTAGGTTCATTAGTTTACTGATACCTTGAAGTCATATTGTTGTTTATGCCTTTAATTTTTTCTCTTGCAGGGTAGCTGACAAGGACTGGGGGGCGGATTTTAGAAAGTTGTCAGGTGGTTCAGCTCTTGTTGGACTTACTTTATGGCTTGATCATATGCAGGCATGTTCTCAGTCTTAACTTTCTTCCTGACTCGTACCATATGGATGAAAAATCAAAATTCAAAATTTCAATAAAATTGTGGTGGTGGTTAAGTGTTGCTGCTTCTTACCATTTTTGTTATTACTATCGGCATGCTGTTGTTCCACTACTTTAAGACATCTCCAACAAGCTCAGAGCCGGTGCCCCATTCATTGGACTTGTGAAATAGGTGTAGCTCTTGAACTTTAAGAATCTTTCTTTAGCTGATATAGTAGTTTCAAAATAATGACTCCTAATTCTCCCATTACTTGAAATGTTGGCAACTGAGTTGCAACAAAGTTCACCTTTGTCTGCCATAAATCTTGTGCAATATTGGAAACACTGCATAGTGGCAAAAAATCCAGTCTCTTTATATGATTTTTGACTTCATTGATGACACAAGTAAACATGTAGGTGTCTGAAAAGAAATTTTTGGTACTGTTTAGTAATTAAAGAGAGCCTTAGGACTGGTTAGGACTGCTTATATCCAGATATTAAGATGACATATTTATTGTCGATTCATCTTTTAGATTAGTTGTAGGTGTCCGCTGTATGAATTTTTATTGTCATTATCCATTCACCAAGGCTAGCTATTTATAATATATGTGTCTTTACACATGTTTTAAACTTCTTTTGCAGGATGCATCCTTGCAGGGATATCCAGATTCTCCAAAATCAGTTGTCCTAGTAACAGGTATGGCAGAATATAACATGGTTTCACTTAACAGTACATTAAAGGCTTGCCTTTGGGAAATGGGATCCCCTTTTCGTCCTTGTAAAACCAGGAGTGGACTCTTTGTAGCTAAAGCCCACTCCCTCAAAATGTGGTTAAAGGACTCCCCATTTTGCTTAGACCTTGAGTTGAAAGATGCTTCATCTCTCCCGGAATCAAACTCAATGCAGCTGATTCAAGGATGTTTCATGAGACGTGGCCTTGTACCTGCTTTCAAGGAAATAACTGAGAGACTTGGGAAGGTGGGACCGAAGAAATTTGCAAGGTTAGCTTTGTTGCCAGATCACAGGAGAGACAGGGCTATTCGAGTTGATATTGAAAGGCATCAAGAAAAGTTGGAAAAGATGAAGAACAATGCTCAGGTCAGAAGGATAAAGCAAAAGAAGAGTCTTAGAATGAGAAAATTTGTTCGAAAAGGCTTTACATCAAAGCGAGGAAAGGCTAGATGAAATATGTCCAAACTAATTGACCAAAGAAGAATGGCATGACCTTTAACTTATCCGTTCCCCCTCCTGCACGGTTGAGATCCTGCTTATCAGTGTAGCAAGTCCTTATACATCTGTGTATGAAGTGGCTGCCAACATTTCTTTCTCTTCATCAGATATGGTTTTAGGATAGCTGCATGGCGGTGACTTTATTGCTACTCATCCAAGATTACTGAGACTATTGTAAGCTGATTCTCATTTCTTCATGTTTCCTGATTTTGTTTAACAATTTATATTTTCAGGTGTATTTTGGAACATCATTTTGTTCTGTGGCATATCATTTGTCCTTCCAGGAAGCACAAAAATATAAATAATGTTCTCTTTTTTGGACCAGAAATGATCACTGCTGAACTGAAGAACAATCATTTTTCTCTTCTTTCATGGGGCCTCAGCAGAATGTCAATTGGTTTCTATGACCATAGCTTCTGTCATATTATTAAGGATGAAAGTACCCCGAGAAGAATGCTGTGCATGCCATGGTTATACAACATCAACAACCAGAGGGGCTTCTCAAAGCACCGTGGCGCTGATTCCATTCGTCAAAGGTTTCTATTCCATGAAGTTCATTTTTGTCAGGTGATGTGTCACTCATGGGCTCGGGCATGGGGATGCGAGCTTGGGCTGCATGGATTGCAAAGGGAGAAGATGAAGAACGATGGGCTGTGAAAAGGCTCATGGAACCGACACTAATCCACCCTTAAAGGAGCCAAAATCGTAAGGCTATAGCCTCGAGGAGGAATGGTTCTGTCAGGATAGATTTGAGAGGGCTCAGAGGTTTGAAGAAACCAAGTGGAGAGGGTGGAGCGCACGCTCGCTGCAACAGAAGAATTCCCTGCCACGGTGCGCTCGCATGCAAAAGCCTGAAGGCGATTTCGTTGGCGAGACGGGACCAAGAGTGGGTGTCGCGGCAAGAATTCTCCCCACTGTGGCGAGACGGAAAATCTGTTTTCCATTAAGGCAGGCGACTTGAGGTTTTTTATTGAATTTATTATTATTATTTTTTAGGTAATTAAAACCTAATTATAATTTCTACAATGTTTAGGATTTTGCCCTGACTATAAAAGGGGCTTTAAGTATTGCTACAAGAAGTTTTGCTTGAAGAATAAAATTAAACCCTCTATTTATTTGTTTTTTCAGAATTTCATACGTTGGAATCTTGAAAATTATAGAACTTATTAAGAATTTGTTCTTGTGACGCTCAAGACTTATCAATCATTCAATTGCAGTGTCTAAATTTATACCAAGGGTGGAGTGACATTGTGTGCTTTGAATCGAGGTCAGAATCTGACATAGCTTTCTCAGGATTTATGTCAGTTTGGTTTGGGGGTCTTTTTGCGTTGTCAATAGGGTTCACTTCATCAAGGCTCCAGCTTTTACTCTTGCTCAGCTATAACAATATCCCAGGAAGCCATAAGTTTCTTCATCTAGCAGTGATAGAACATTGTCAGTATCGCCAGCAGTGTAGCTTTAAACCTCAGAAAGATGAACTCATGAACTCAAGCCTAGCTGTACATTAAGAAATGTATAATGTTACAGAAACTACAATCTTAGAGGGTATGAATTTCAACCCCAGAATGTTACTAAACTGATAGTGATTATGAGATTGGAGCGATGCTTCTGCAGACGAAATAACAGATTGTTATCTTGACTAGGGATTATTTTTAAACATCAACTACTTTCTTCCTGTGCTCCCTCTCTTGTTTTAAAGGAAAAACATAACAATTTCTCCAGTCATATAAGACGAGTTTGAATTGATTATTATGAATTTGAATTGAATTTAAATTAACCCATTGTCGAATTTGACTCAACTCAAATCTAATATTAAATGCAATAACAACAAATCCGCCACAAAGCAAAAGCCAAACTGCTAGCTCCGATTTCCTTCTTCAGCCTAAGAATGGTAATATGCTATAAGTAGTAACTGAAATCATAAAAATTTAATTTTATTAATATGCAAATGATAGAATACATAGTTTCATCTGGCTAGGGTTGAATAATTGTGGAATAAAATAATCCATAGACATTTGAAATGAAATTAAGCTTTGCTACCGCATGCAGGCGGGTTCATCACACCAGAAATCGTAGGTTTGACGTTTTCACATTCAGAAATTGCTGTACCTTTTCCAATGTATTTAAGCTGAATATCAGCAACCTCCACACCTTGACATGGCATACCACTACTACAAACAAGCTTCATGGCAACAGGAGTTGAAGAAGTGCCTCGAATTTTCTTGAAGCTAATGTTGCTAAGCTTAACACGTGATGGAACCTGAACAAAAGAAAAGAAACATCAAGAAATGACATTGGTTATTAATATCATATATAGCTGTTTATTAAGCTAGTACCTTTGCATTGCATTGATTCCATGGACAGTATACTTGATCTATAAGGATAGGATTGCTGACATTGATCATGTTAATGTCCTCAAAATGTATCTTAGATGCAGAGTTAACAGTAGAAGCTGGCCAAGTTTTTATTCTAACGCCATTGTCGGTATTAGTCAAAGTGCAGTTCTTAACAGTGATTCCAAACACTGGTTCCTCTTTCTCAAACTTTCCTAAGCTTCCTATGCTGATACCATGACCAGGTCCGCACTTAACATTGGTGATTGATATATTTTTGCTACCATCACCAATGGAGACACAATCATCACCTGTTCTGATGTGTGAATCTATTATGTTAATTCCACTAGATCTCCCAATGTGGATTCCGTCAGTGTTGTGACTATCAGCTGGTGCAATAATGTAAAACCGTTGAAAAGTTAAGTTGTTGCAACCTAGAACATTAACATGAAACTGTTTGCTGTTCAAGGATCTTATATTATGGATAAACCCATTGATGATGAAGTCGACCCTTATATTCTACCAAAAAACGAAAACAAGTTATGTTAGTTCCACATATTCCGCACTTATTATTAATTAATTAATTATATTGATATAAAAGCTTACGATGGGAAGTTGTTTGCAAAAATTATTGCCGCAAGTACCCCAAGCTTTGGCTCCTTGGCCATCAAAAGTTCCACCACCAGACAATATGAAATGTTCGATACGTTGGAAAGTAACCCAACTACCATCTTTCATCGTTTTCCCACTGGTTAGGGCTTTAAGAGTGCCTTGGACCTCAACCTCAATAGGGGCTTTGCAGGGACCTTCTAAAGTCACTGGACTTAATAAGAATATCCCTTTTGGAATAAACACTTTGCTCGGAATAGTTGACGCACATGCTTTGTTCCATGAACTGGTTAAAGCCTAAGAAAATTACGAACGACATTTAAATGAGATGATTAATTCTTATCTATACATAGTTTGGATTCATTAGACATGTAATTACCTGGTGGATATCAGCTTCAATCTTTGCACCTTCTTTTGTCACATCAAAAATCAACAAAGCTCTAGTTGTTGACACAAACAATAACAAGATGAAATTTGTCACTACGAATTTTGCCATGTTTTTCAAAGTAATTCTTCTATTCTTGTTTAGTTTTTCTACTATGTTCCTGTTGATGAAATAAATAATGTAATTATAATATGAAATCTTACTTCTCTGTGAGCCATTTTTATAGTACAATGAAGAAGCTTGTGATAGTAATCTCTAACAAGATATTCAGCTAATTTTTTTGTATTTATAGTATGTTGTAACATAATCTTATGTTATTTTCTATTTTTAGTTCACTTTTGTTTCATTTTTTCAATCTACACCAAAAAATAGGGATGGAATTGAGAAATAATGTGAACTATGAGAGGATTGATGCAGCAAAAATTGATAGTTTTTGTTAATAACAATATTGTCTAGTTGGAACAAACATTTTCATTCAAAATCTGTTTTTCCATTCTTCAACACTTCTTCAGTGTTAGAATCTCTATACAGAGATTAAATTTTTTTTTTTTTTGATAGCGAAATGACACCATAAATATCTGCATGAAAGGAAGTTTGATTGCGAAAATTTACATCTTCAAACATTTATACATGTTTAGTTATTGATCTTGCATTTACAAATTTCTGCATGGTGTTCTTAATATATCATAGATTCTAACTAAAAAAGGAAAATTAAAGGACCTATTAAGCATGCTAAGGACTTATTAAAAAGCAAAATATGAAATTCATTATCTGTTGAAATTGGTAACCATTTCATCTATAATACATGACGTGGATACATACAAGGTCCTGCTAAACAAAGTAGTCTTTGGATATTGATTTCAATATTCTTTTTAATGCATTTTTCTTATTTGTTTTTACCCTGAATCTCTTATGCTTTGATTTCTTTATCTTATGACATACAACAAGTCTTCAATAATTTATTTATCAAGCTTCATGTATAATTCATTTTTTGAGTGATTAAGCTCACCCTTAACTGGTGCAAATTTAAATAAGGCATATAAATTCAAGATATAGACCTTGCTTAGTGTATTTTTTAATCTTAAAACACAGCTATCAATGATGAAAAACACAAATGCCCCTCTTAAAAAACATAATCTAATATTGATCCAAAATGATGGGCAACACAATATCTTCTATATTGACCTCAAACTCCTTGATCCTCTCGCTTACTCAAATCAGTAAGTGAATCACAGTAAGTTTTTTGTTCCCTAGAATATAATTGATATTTTTGGAAGAGATTCTAAAACAGCTACTTGATACCCTCGTTTATTCAAATCAATAAGTGAATCATATTAAGTGTTTTTTCCTACACAATAATTGATGTTTTTGAAAGAGGTTCTAATACCATGCGCGGACCATGTTATCTATAATTTATAACTAGTTACAAGTTCAGCTATGCTATTTCCTCTCTATGCTTCAGCTACGATTATCTAGAAAGTGAGAAGCCAAAAGTAATTTTCTAATTTATTGTTTATTCTAAAAAGATTCCAGATTCCAAATGGAAGATATTGGATGGCTATGAGGTGGTTCAAAATTGTTGATGCAATGGTTGATCTTTGAAATAGAGAACATGCTATGGTATGTACCACTCACTTTTCTAGTCTCTTTACTGATATTGAAAAAGATAATTACACTAAAGAGTATATTATTAAGGTCTCTCATGTTGTTATCTTTACTGATATTGAAAAAGATAATTACACTAAAGAGTATATTATTAAGGTCTCCCATATTGTTAAGGTCTGCAAATATATTTGACAAACTATGAATTTTGTGTGCACATATGATCTACCTTATGATCACAAGTGACAAAGGATGATAGGGTTGATTTCCAATGTACTGAACACTTCATATTGTCAAGTGGTGGAACTTTTGATGGCCAAGGAGCCTCGACTTGGGTACCTTGCCAACAAATTTTACAAATAACTTTCATTAAGAGTTTATAACTTAATAGTATTAAGCATTCATAGATAGTTGTTTTTACAGATCAGACGTGAGATTTAAAAGGTTTAAAATCCATTAATCTTAAGCAATTTTGTATTTCAAAATTTATCTTCAAGTTCTTTTCTGAGATTCCATAGCAATTCCTTGATGCAAAGTAAACCATGCTAAGCTCTGATTCAACAGTATAATTAATATTTCTGTATAGAGATTCTAAGACAGCAATCTTTTAAAGAGATTCTACACATTGATGTTCTATATATATGCTGCAACTTTTCTCTCTTTGTTTATCTTATCATTGATCTTTAATTTATTTTGAATGAAGTGCGTTTGGTTCAAATAGACAATATTGTTATTAACAAATTATCAAATGCATCAGTCCTCTCATAGCTCACATTATTTCTTAACTTCCATGCCCTAATCTTCGGTCTAGATTTAAAAAGATAAAACAAAGTTAACTGAAAATAGAAACTAATATATATAGGATTATGTTACAACATACTACAAACTGAAAATTACCTGAATATTGTTAGAGATTAGTGCCACAAGCTTCTCCATTGCACTATAAAATGGCTCATAGAGAAGTAAGGTTTCATATTAAGATTACAATTTTTAATTCATCAATAAAAGTGTAGAAAAATAAGACAAGAATAAAATAACAATGTCGGAAAACATGGCGAAATTCGTGGTGGCAAATTTTGTCTTGGTATTGCTTGTGTCCACAACTCGAGCTACATTGGTTTTCGATGTGACAAAAGAAGGTGCGAAGATTGGAGTTGATATCAACCAGGTAATTACATGTTTAATGCAATCCAAATATATATTTACGGATTATAAGAAATAGTCAGCTCATTGAAATGTTGTTTTAAATTGTCTTAGGCTTTAACCAGTTCTTGGAGGAAAGCATGTGCATCAAATATTCCCAGTAAAGTGCTTGTTCCAAAGGGGATATTCTTATTAAGTCCAATGACTTTAGGAGGTCCATGCAAGGCTGCTATTGAGGTTGAGGTTCAAGGCACTCTTAAAGCCCTAACAAATAGCAAAGTGACGAAGGATGGTAGTTGGATCACCTTCCAACGTATCGAACACTTCACATTGTCGGGTAGTGGAAGTTTTGATGGCCAAGGAGCCAAAGCTTGGGGTACTTGCGGCAATAATTTTTGCAAACAACTGCCCATCGTAGGTTTTTAAATGAATCACATCTATCACGCATATGTAATCAATTAATAAGAGTGGTATATGTGAAACTGACATAAGCTTCTTCTCATCATTTGACAGAATATAAGGTTCGACTTCATCATCAATGGGTTTGTCCATAACGTCAAATCATTGAACAGCAAACAGTTTCATATTAACGTCCTGGGTTGCAACGACTTAACTTTTCAACACATTGACATTATTGCACCAGCAGATAGCCACAATACTGACGGAATACATATTGGGAGATCCAATGGAATTAACATAATAGATTCAAATATAAGAACAGGTGATGATTGTGTCTCCATTGGTGATGGTAGCAAAAATATATCAGTCACCAATGTTGAATGCGGACCTGGTCATGGTATCAGTATAGGAAGCTTAGGAAAGTTTGAGAAAGAGGAACCAGTGTTTGGAGTCACTGTCAAGAATTGCACTTTAACTAATACTGACAATGGTGTTAGAATTAAAACTTGGCCGGCTTCTACTGTTAACTCTGCATCTATGATTCATTTTGAGAATATCAACATGAATAATGTCAGCAATCCTGTCCTCATAGATCAACTGTATTGTCCATGGAATCAATGCAATGCGAAGGTACTGGCTAAACAAACAATTTATACGTCACATATAAGAATCTTGTAATCTCTTGATGTTTCTTTTCTTTTGCTCAGGTCCCATCACGCGTTAAGCTTAGTAACATTAGCTTCAAGAAAATCCGGGGCACTTCTTCAACTCCTGTTGCCATGAAGCTTGTTTGTAGTAGTGGTTTTCCATGTCAAGGTGTGGAGGTTGCTGATATTCAGCTTAAATACTTAGGTGAAGGACCAGCAAAATCTGAATGTGAAAACGTCAAACCCAAGATTTCTGGTGTGATGAACCCGCCCGCATGCAGTAATTGAGGGAACTTATAACTTAACATGAAGGCTTAATTTCATGTGAAATATTTATGGAGCATATTATTCTATATATCGCCACCTCTTTTTACATTTATATATTCATGACTTGACGGCGGAATGATGTATTTAATTATTTACATATCAGTAATATTAATTTCATTATTGCCATTCCAAATAAATTTGCCTAGCCCCATACACAATTGTCTTCTTTACCTTATTTACTTGGTGGTTGTTTTTAGATTTGTCAATGAATCAGTTAGCAAGTTTTTTTTTTTTTTTTTAAAGATTTAATATTTCATAAATAAAAACAACTATCTAACTATCAAAATTTTTTTTTCTATTGAAGGGGTTATACTAATAACTCAGTAAGTTTGTTTTGCTCTTTGGCTTCCAAAATTCTAAATCTATTACATCAAGATATTATTTAAGAGAATTTAATGATGAATAGTCATGATAAAATAGTAATAATAATAATAATTCAAAAGTTAATATGAAACTAAACATCGAAACTCAATGCAAAGTGTTGCATAGTGGTAACCCAAATTCTAGACTGGCTGATCGAATTCGAAAATGAAGATAAAAAATAAACTAAAAAGGAAAAAGGATTTTGAATGAGATATGTAATGGTCACAAAGAGATTGGCCAATAGTTTTTAGTCTTACTATAATCCTAATATGAATTTGTAATGTCTATCATTAAATTAAGAAGTTTTGCAATCAGATTTTATTGTTGTTCTTGTATTTGAAGATTAAATTCTATTTCTCTTCTTCGGCGTGTAATACAATTATAATGAAATTTCTTCATCTAAATATTTTCCATAGTTTTTCATGTTTTGGGTTTTTCATGTAAAAACTTGTGTTTTTGCTTTGTTTTGAGTTGATTGTTTGCGATTTGTTTTTTAGGTTATGTAACACAAAATATCGAATCAATAATCATTGGCAATTGTTTTCTCTTTGATACTTGAACATGGAAAACTGTTGCTTTAGATTTATTGAATCATTTGTAATATTACCTAATCATATATATTATTAGACTATGCTCACGAAAAATAATAATCCATATGAAAAGTCCTCTGCTTTCCTCTGATTCTCATTCAATTCTTAGTTGTATTTGAAGAAAAGAATTTCTTTCCTTTTTCATGCTTAAAGAAAAGTATAACTTGGTGAGGATTAAGGTTGCAAATGAGTCAAGCCACAGGTGGCTCTGCTCGATTAATTTAAGGCCAAAGGACATTTTCCCACCCATAGTTTGAGGCGGGGACAAATTCCCACCCGCTTAACTTTAAAAGCCCGAAGTCCCACCCATTACCCAATTCTTTATTATTTTTTTATTAAAATTACTTAATTACCCTTTTAAAAATTAAAATTTATAATAAAAAATATAAAATAATTTTAAATATAAAAATTTTAAAAATTTTAAAAATTAAAAATTTTATAAATTTGAAAATTAAAAGACGCACTCTGGCATGGCGCTTCAATTTTTTGATTTTTAAAAATTTTTGAAAATTTTTTTGAAAATTTTTTATTTTTTTAATATTTTATATTTATATATTTTATATTTTATTAATTTATAAAATTTTAATGTTAAAAAGACAAAAATGCCCCTGCTTATTACTGTGCATTTATTATTTTTAATATTAAAAATGGTTGACGGGTGGGAGACCGGGCTTTTCAATTTCAGCGGGTGGGACTTTGTCCCCGCCTCAAACTATGGGTGGGAAAATGTCCTTTGGCCTTAATTTAATGCCGAGTTTGAGCTCTTTATTTTTTGAATTGATGAATTTATAAAATTGTTTTCATATAATTAATATGGAATAATCGATAATATAAAAGTTACAAGGATTAATTGTAATTATTTTAGCTGAACTTGAATCAATCTTTCTCGAGCCTTCAAGTCTCAAACTTGAACTTGAGGTATACCACATCAAGCCAAGCTTGAGCACAACACTATTTGACTCGACTTACGTGCAGCCCTAGACTTAAGTATGGAACCGAGCAGCCTTGAAAGAAAAGCAAAGGATGGAATTATTCCAAGGAGATGAATGACATACCATTCACTTGTCTTTCTTATTCTATCTATCATTATTCATCCTTAATGGCTCAACAATCAGCAGAAATACGAAAATTTTAGAACATGGAAATTATTGCTGCAACTATTGGCTCTATTGTCGAGAAAAGTTGTAGTGTTTTGTTCGATGCAACGGGCCATCAGATTGGTTACCTGCTTCACTACAATGACAACATTGAAGCCTTAAGAAAGCAAGTTAAGAAACTCCGGGTTACCAGAGGCGACATACAACTAAAGATTGATGCTGCTATGAGAAACAATGAGGTCATCTTAGATGACGTTCAAAACTGGATAACAGAAGCTGAAAATGTGTCTACAGAAGTTGAAAAGCTTCTGGAAGATGCAGTCAAGGCAAACAAGAGGTGCTTCAAGGGGTGCTGCATAGATCTCATATCACGTTACCGATTCAGCAAGGCAGTAAAGCAGAAGATAGCGGCGATCACTAAGCTGCAAGAAGATGGAAAATTCAAAACTCTATCTCAGCCTGCTCCATCTCCTCCAATAATCATCTCTTCAAGTGTGGAGTTATCTGAAACTTCTGAATCCAAAGAATCGATCAAGAAAGAAATTATGAAGGCCTTGAAAGATGACAAGGTCAGCATAATCGGAATATATGGGATTGAGGATGCGGCTAAGTCCACGCTAGTGAAAGAAGTTGGCAAACAGGCCAAGGAAGAAAATTTGTATGATTCAGTAGTTATGGTAGTTGTTTCCCAGACCGCAAGTATCATGAATATTCAGAAAACAATTGCTGGTATGTTGGGTCTGACATGGTTATTTAATTATCCTAAATCAGTAAGAGCATGTTCCCTTTGGAAGAGAATTAAAAAAGAGAAAAGAATCCTCATAATATTGGAGGACATCCAGGAAAGAATTAAATTAGAGGAGATTGGTATTCCTTTTGGGAAGCACCATGGCGGTTGTAAGATTGTTCTTACCTCTCCAAGCAAAAATGTGTGCGATGAAATGGCCTGTGACAAGAAATTTGTTGTTGAAAACTTATCAGAATATGAGTCTTAGAGTCTATTCAAGAAAATTGTTCTATAGTTATTTGTGAGTCAGGTCATGACACCCTTCAAAACCCAAATGTTTTATTTTAAAAGAAAACATGTGTATACATATTTAATTGTGTTTTATGTGATATAAGGTTTATTTAGAGAACTTTTAAACTCTTCTTGTTATATTTATATGCTCAGATAATATAAAATTAGCTATTTCATTCAATCTGAATTAGTTTAACTCAGATCCACTCTTTTTAAGTGTGTGATTACATTTTTGGAGTTAAGCTTCAAAAATATAGAGTGCCAAAAAACTATTTTCCATTTAAGGTTTGACGAAATGACAAATTTTCATCCATTCAATTTGAAAAAACCAAATTCTCATTTATCTATTAAAAGTCCCTATTAATTTTAATGATCAAAAGGTACTTATATAATTTTATTCAGATATTATGATAGAGATATATTCGACTATAAATTTTTTTTTAACTCATTAGAGGTAAATTGATAATTCCCTTTCCTGTTTTAAAAACTATCATATTTATCTATATATTTTAAAAATATATTATAATTTCAATAGTTTATAATATAATATTTAGAAACTGTTAAAATTTTAAAATTTTCAAAAACATCACAAACTTTTTTTAATTTAAAAAACTAATTAAAATTTCAAAAAAACCCAAAGTTTTTTCAAATTTCAAAACTCCTTTAACATTTTCAAAAAATTACAGTTTACCTGAAAATAAGTTTTTTTTTAATCAAAATGTTATGATAAAAATGTATTTTAGCTAAAAACGTTAAATTTAAAAACTTACTTAAGGTAAATAGATAACTCCTTATCTTGTTTTAAAAATTTATTGTATTTACTTATATACTTTTAAGATATATTATAATGTTAATAATTTATAATAGGATATTTAGTATTTACACTCTTAACTTGGGTTTTTTTAAGAGTGTGATCATCATTTTTTAAACTATTGAGAAACATATCAAAATAATCATAATTAGAAAGCCTTTAAATTTTTTCAATTTTTAAAAAACCCCTTAAAATTTAAAACACCTCAACTGTTTATCAAATTTTAAGAAAACCATAAAAAATTTAAAAAAAATAATAGTTTAATTTAAACATATAATTATTAATCATTGTCACCCTTATCTATATAATTTTTTATTATAATTAATATGAATTATAGTAAGTAATTATTTAATAAAATTTTAGAAGCAAAATGTTATTTAATTTTTCAAATTTGATAGATAAGATTTTGTCATTTTTGCAAGCTTTGAGTGGGATTAAGTCCTTTGGCCTATATAGAAAGCATGAATGCAAAATCTTTGTTCTTCTTTTGTAACTTATTTATGAAGGATTTCAATATTTGCATTTTTGTCGAACATTGTTCTAAGTAATTTGTTTTAGTGATGCCTAATCACTATATGAATATTAATTTTAAGAAACAAAGGTTTTTATGATATTTTACGAGAGATGTGTCAAACGAGGAATGAGCATCTGAGAAGATCGTCTTTCATAGTTTTCAAGAAATCGAACTTGGAGGAATATACAATGTCACTTGTTTTAGTTGGTAAACTATTGAATGAATACCCAACTTTGGAGACCAATAGGGTTAGACTCGATCTATTTTGCTCAAGCAAGACAAATTTAAGTTAATAATTGAGTTTGCTTTCATAAAGAAACCAATTTTGAATCGATTCATACATTTAATTGGGAATCAACTCAAATTGAATTTAAAATTAAAATCTTTAGCTGAATTTGAACTTCAACTTGTTGTTTTTGAGAACTGACTTTTTATATTTGAATCAATCTCAATCTAGGTCATATTCGAGTTTAATTTATATTAAGTTCAACCTTATATGTATGAAGTAGATTTTGATCGACAACATTAATGCCTCTCTTCAATAAAAGAGGGGACCTCAAACATTATGTTAGTGTATTTTTTTTTCCCAAGTTTTTAGAGGATAAGAAAATATCATAGTATTTGAATCACATCTTTTGTAGAGTATCAAAAACTTAGTTTTATATATCGTGTATCACATCGTAAGATACATTATCACATTGAAATATATCATAAATACTTATTAAAATTATAAAATTTTTCAAACATATTATTACCACATCATCATTTTTTTAAAATGATATATCGATTTGTATTGATAATATGTATTTTATTATATGATAGATCCATCATAATGTATCAATTTTTGACACACCTTAGAATACATATATTTTTTCATTTTTAGAGTATCACATTATACAATATGTATCATGTTTAATAAGATACTAATAATCATAAAAAATACTAAAATATTGAAAAAAAAAAGTTCAAATTATATTATTTTGAACCTTAAGAATTGACTAAGTAAGGATTCTTGTGGTTCCGGAGGATCCAGCTACAGAAGAACTGGGAACGGAGAGCTTTCCACCCTTTTCCACCTTGACTCTTTAGTCTTAAGAATGCTGGTTTTAAGAATGAGTGATTACTCCTTCTCTGACCGCCGGTTTTAAAAATGAGTAATTGCCCTTCTCCGACCCTTAACTGCCCAACCTGAGAGTGGACAACTAATGCAGTCCACTTATTGAGTATGGTTGATAAAAGGTAAGAGTTACGTAAGTGGTTAAAGTTTGACTTACGGTGAAAGTCTGTTTTTGATTTATTTGATTCGCAATTACAAGTCTAAGTGGTTACAGACTCTCGGTTTTATTTTATCTGATTAACTAGGATTGATTGACTAATATGAGTAGCGGCTGTTGGGTCTAAATAAAAAATTATGTTACTTTGTAATTTGGGTCCATTCTATAGTATGGGCTATTCTTACAATTTCAGTATTAGCATCCATTGAGGCCCACCAATTTCAGCCCGGAAAAGTCCAAACCAAGACTAGGGTTTTTCGCATCCCTCACCAGTCAATCTCTCTCGTATATAAGCCAAGCATCACCTCCTTCCAAACCCTTGTGCTCTACGTTTCTTCTCACATCAGCTGCAATCTCGTAAGTTCACCCTACGATTTCACTTTCAATTTTAAAATCAAACCCTAATTTTTTTAAACACATTTTGCAGCAAAGGTAAGTGAGAAATGGTGAAGCATAACAACGTTGTGCCAAATGGGCACTTCAAAAAGCACTGGCAAAACTATGTCAAGACCTGGTTTAACCAGCCCGCTAGAAAGGAAAGGCGTCGCATTGGTGAGTTTCCTTTTAATTTTCGATTTAGGGTTTTTAATTGGTTGTTTTGGCTGATTTGCGTTGTGGGTTTGAATGAATCTGTTTTGTTGTTGGATAAATAGCTCGTCAAAAGAAGGCCGTGAAGATCTTTCCTCGTCCCACCGTGGGCCCTCTTCGCCCCATCGTTCATGGACAGACCTTGAAGTATAACATGAAGCTTAGGGCTGGTAGAGGCTTCACGCTGGAAGAACTTAAAGTGAGTCGTGTTACTTGTGTGGTTAATATGATTCAGAGATTAATTTGAATAATCTGTAGATATTAAAGGAAATATTTTTGAGTGTTTTTAATATGTAGAAAGTGCTGTTAAATTGTCCTGTATAGCTTGGTAGTCTAGTTTGGATTTGTATGATAGAGTTTGAGCTTTAATTCTGCGTGAGCTCCAGTTGAAGGGAGTTTCAAAATTTAAGTTTGAAACAGTTATTTTGTCAAATAGTTGGTACTTTGTAATTCATTTGAACTCATTTAAAGTTTCTAGTTTTAAGGACTAACTGGTATCTTATTTCTGGATCCTGTAGGTAATTGTTCATATACTGTATACTTCTTTGTCTTGAGGTGTGTTAATTACTTACTAATTTGGAGTGTCAAAGCAATTCTGGATAATGAATTTGAATAGGATTGAGATACTTGAATAATCTAAATCAAAAGTGCTCTTAGATTTGGATGTATTAGTAGTGTTAAAGTTACTTTGTTTAATTGTGATGAGATACCCATCTTGATTCAGACCACTTAATTAGTTGAGTGACATTTCTATCCTGTTGTTTTGATACTGAACTAAAGAATGAAATTCATAAATATGCTTTCTAAATAGGATAAAATGAGGACCACTATGTTAAAATGTTATTCCTAGTACATTTAGATTACCCTACTGAAATCTCCAGTAATGTGGTTCTGATACTGTGGTAGGGAATACCCCCCTTTCATGTATTTTATTTAGTCTCTGTCTGACTGGGGGAATTTGGAGTTGGCCTGATGTTGCCATTACAATTGCAGAGTTATATTTTATTTTTTTTATTACTTCATGACGAGTTTTTTGGTCTGTTTTTCATTTTTGGTTCCAATATTTGTCGATGTTCTCGAGTTTCTAGTTTTGTCATCCAATTTCTGTTGATGTTCATGAGTTTCTTTCAAATCTAGATGTAAAATTCTTGAGTTTCTTTCCATATTAAATTGTAACATTTTATCCTTCTTAATTAGGCTGCAGGAATTCCCAAGAAGCTTGCTCCAACTATTGGCATATCAGTGGACCATCGTCGCAAGAACAGATCTCTTGAGAGCCTTCAAGCCAATGTTCAGAGGCTGAAGACATACAAGGCCAAATTGGTTGTCTTCCCAAGACGTGCTCGCAAGGTCAAGGTAATTGGAAAAGTCAGATGTTTGTCAATGACATTCTATTCTTATCATTTCATATGCTAAAGTTCTTCTGTTCTTTTTCTTGATTTAGGCTGGTGATTCTGCTCCAGAGGAACTGGCAACAGCAACCCAAGTACAAGGACCCTACATGCCGATCACCCTTGAGAAGCCAACTGTGGAGCTTGTTAAGGTGACTTCAGAGATGAAGTCCGTCAAGGCATACAACAAGCTTCGCGTGGAGCGGATGAATGCTCGCCATGTTGGTGCAAGGCTGAAGAAGGCTGCTGAGGCTGAGAAGGAAGATAAGAAGTGAACAAAGTCTGACTTCAATAGGCAACAGCATTTGAAGTCTAATGTGGGACTGCTTTTTGCACTTAGATTTTGATTTTGTCTGTTATTGTTATTTGAAACTTGTGGTATTAGTTTTGATGACATGGACACAGTTTATAGAGTCAGAAGATTTCTTGGTTATCTCATTTGTTTGAAACTTTGTCTTGTTTTACAGTATTTTGTTTTGAGAGGTACAATTCTGGCATATAAACTATTTTTCTATTGCCAGATAGATCTAAAACCAATAAATGTCATACTAAAACTTCACATATTACAATTGATCGGTAGTAATAGTATTATATACTATCTTTTGTGAGGATGAATAGGAGAAGATTTGAGCACAATATTATAAAAATACTCTAAATAAAGTTGCAGTCACTGTTTTTAAGCCTGAATGGAGCAATGACCTTACCAAGGTTGGATTGAGAGTCAATTGGTTCAAACGGGCGGACAATTAGCATGATTTGGCCGAATTGGTCTAATGTTTAACTTTGTGATTAAATCATGATTTAATATTGTTTATAACTTTTTTCCTTACCACAAGAATTCTTACCCATATGAATTGGTCATACACAATTATAAACCAAATAAATTAAAAGTTTGACTTTTATCGCAATTTAGATCTTAACCTATTTTAAAGTTCTATTATAATCAATATTATACTGTATACTATCGAATAGCTTGTAAACTTCTAACGAAATTATGCAAATTAATAGTCCCAATTCCAAACCCTGGACGTTGGGGTTTTACCATAAATATAGTAAATTGCCGCGATAAAGGGTGGCTACTGTTAGTTTCCAAAAGACTAGGGTTTTTATGAAAGTTCCTAAACATTAGGGCGTAAAATAGTTTTATATTCAATAGTAGTTTATCGCTGAACTATAAACCTCAGAATGGTCCCGCTCCAAACCAAACCAGGTTAATGCTTGGTCTTCTCAATTTACCTTCATATATTTTTCAATTTTTTTTGTCCAAATTGATTAAATTTTCAGTTAGCCATTGAAAGCTTTAATTTTCATTTCTTTATAAGCACTTTCATCAAACTTTGAATTGACTCCATTATGTTTGCTTCAATGCCTCAGTGAAGTTGACCCCATCAACACTTTCGTTATGAGAGGGGTGAAAATAATGGCTAGTACTACCCAGCTGGGAGCAACTGCAAGAGGAGCAGCATACGCTATGTTCCCGTCTTTTGTTTGCCCCAACTTCACTGACAGGTCCAAGTTTCACTCTTTTGATTTGTATGTCATTGTTGCGGGTCGTCTTAAATGTGAGAGTTTGTTATTTGTTTAGTTTCCGATTTGTTTGATGATACAAAGTATTGGGTTTGTTTCAGGGAGAGAGTACAGGTGGTTATGTTCCATGCAAAGACGTTGAGTAAGCCATCTGGAATCCAAGCAATGCTGAACACTAGTGCCTTACAGACCAACAAATACAGGTTCTTTCTTTTACTTTGTTTCATAGACAAAGTCTTGGCGGTTATAGCGTAACAATGTCATTGGTACATCAGTCAATAACATCTAATCATATAATACGTTTATATTTTCATTTGTTTTGTTCATCAACCTCTTTCATGATTGGTTGAATTTAGAATACATGTATAACGGATGATGTTGTAATTGTTGGCATATTTAAGAGGCCTTGGGATCATATCCCCTCACACTAGGATAGGAAGGGGCTTGGTTTAAATGTTTGTTTTAATTGGTTTGAACAATTAAGCTGCCAAGCTAGGATAATAACCATTTTAGTAAATTTATCTGTGTGGGTTTGAAGCAGGAACTTTAAATTCAAACCTGCTGGTTGTGGAGGGTCTTTTCGTGGGTTTTCTTCTTTTACTACATTTCATGCCACTAATGATAAGAAGAAGAGCAAGAAGAGGAGTAAGAAAATGGCAAAAGCAACAGTTGGATCAAGTGCAAAGGTGGGGCTGGTGAAAGAAAAGAGGCGAACTCGATCTAACAAGGAGTATGAGTATGATTCTGTTATTCAGGAATCAGATGCATCACACATTCCAGTGATGTTAGGTGAAGTGTTGGAGGTTTTCTCATCATCGAGGAGTATCAGCTCTTTTGTTGACTGTACAATTGGAGCTGCCGGTCATTCCTCTGCAGTAAGTAGACTTTTATTTTCAACCTCTTTTTCACTTTTTATCTCTATTTTACTTGTTCTCCCTAGTCCATGTCCTTTTCATAAATTTTATTTTTACAATCTGCAACAGATAATGAGGGCCCATCCAGAGTTGAAACTTTATATTGGAATGGATGTTGATCCTTTGGCGCATGAAAAGGCTCGAGCTCACATCAATTCTCTCTTGGGCACCCATTTTGATTTGAAAGCACATATCTTTTTGAAAAATTTTAGACATATCAAATCCGTGCTTAGTGAGGTTGATGAGAATCTAGCAAACTCGGGAGTGGATGGCATATTAATGGACTTGGGAATGTCCTCTATGCAGGTTTTCTCCAATGGAATTTTTGTTGTTTCTCTGTCATATATAACTCGTTCTTTTGTCATTAAAAGCTCGTGCTGTTCTGAAATCTATGTTTTTGATGTTATAGATGATTTCTAATTATATCAAAGGATAAGAATTTGAATACTATGATTGTTGATACTTTGCCTAGGCTCTCATTATCTATACATCTGCCTCCTATTTTCTGTGACTGGTATTCTTTATGCACAGGTGAATAATCCTAAAAGAGGTTTTAGTGTGCTTGGTAATGGGCCTCTTGACATGCGAATGGATCCTCAGGTGAGGTTGTTTTTCTCACATACATGAATAAAAATTTGACTGCAAATGCTATTTTTTTTATCCATCTTTGAGAAAAATCCATACTTGGGCGTTCCAATGACATCCTAGTAGGAATAGAATAGAGTGGCTGTGCTACTCAGGAACTGTCTTTAGTTTCACCTTATATGGTTAACAGCTCATATTTAAATGCACTAAGGTAGAGGCTCAGGCTATCCTAATGAGAACTTCCTCTCTTTTGAGTCTTTGGCTTTCTGTTTTCTCCTTTACCCAGATGTGTTATTATACGGTCTTCTAGATGAGTGAACTTTTGTTAGATGTCAATCTTGTAGATCATGTGAAGGGCTTGTATATTCTTTCTTTTAGTTTAGGTGACCCTTCAAAGTCTATTTCAATTGATTGGGTTAGTATTGTATCAATAAATATGACTCATACTACTAATGCCATGTGAGGAAACTACTCATTCTAGCAACTTCTTTATGTTAATGTTCAGCTAGCTTTTGCAGGATCTACAAGTGATTAGTTCTAACGAGTTGATATTGTCCTTCTGATCTTTCTCTGCTGGTTTGGTTGTTTAAGTCCCGTCTCATGTGAACTTTTGCTGGGTGATTAGTGTGATCGCATGCTTCAGAATCTTCTTCTGTTTCACTAAACTGATTGAAGTTGGCTTATTTCAGGCAAGTCTGAAAGCAGAGGACATATTAAATTCATGGCCAGATACTGAAGTGGGTCGAATCCTGCAAGAGTATGGGGAAGAAAGCAACTGGCGAATGCTTCAAAAAAAGATTGTTCAAGCTCGTCTTCATGGTGGACTGCATTCCACTGGTGAACTGGTAGATCTTATTCGAAAGGTGACTCCAGGGACTAGAGGTAGGTTCTCCAACCATCTGTTATAGTTCTGCTTTTACACTTTAGCATACCTCGTGAAAATGAACATGACTTCTACATGCTCTAATTTGCTTGGCTTGTATCAACAACAAAGTTAATACGAATTATGCAAAACTGATTCATAACATATATCTGCTGAGTGAATAATTACTCACTGAATTGCTATAGGAGGTCGACAAGGTTGGATAAAGACAGCAACAAGGGTGTTTCAAGCTCTGAGAATTGCCGTGAATGATGAACTCAAGACATTGGAGAATTCCCTCTATGCTTCTTTCGAGTGCCTTGCACCTGGCGGTAGGCTTGCTGTTATTTCCTTTCACAGTTTGGAGGACAGAATAGTGAAACAAACATTTCTTAACATCATTGACTGCAACAAAGAAGACAGCAAAGAGGGAAGCGAAGACGAGAGGAGATATCTGAAACAGATCAGAAATGATAGCCAAGTAAATGAAATGTGGATTAAACAGATGGTTGAAGGCTGGAATGGAACGATTCTCACTAAGAGACCGATAACACCATCTGAAGCGGAGGAAAGATTGAATCGCCGCAGCAGGAGTGCTAAACTCAGGGTGATACAAAAGGGTTGAAAATAGATTATTGATATGTCAGCCATTGATTCATTGAGAGGGGGAAACTGATATGTAATCTATATTAAGCTATATGTATGTTATGTGTATGTTTTTCCACCCTAATCAATTCATCATTCTTAAATATCTGGCGTAGCCTACATTCTTTGATTTTCCCATAATCTCTTGGGATCCTTCTATTCTTGGCAACCAAAGTGAATGGTTAAAAAAAAAAAAAAAAGACTGTCTACATACAAGACAAAATTGTTCAACTCTATTGTAGTAACTATGTCCGTATAATCTATAAAATATTAGTTAAAATCTCATAAACTTTTCTAATAGTGATTAATTTAATTATTTTCCGCGAAAATAAATTTTCGTAGATTTTTATGAACATATGTCGACCCAAGTTAAACATAACCCTTGGATTTTGATTATTTTCACTAAAACCCCTGACAAAACACAGAAGTTCTAAGCTCCAGAATCTATCTGATACGCAAGTGTTGATGTCCAAAGCAAGTAAAAATGTTGAGCTCTACCCAACACATTCAAGCTCTTCCTCAGAACAACTCTTCTTTCCCAACTCGTGCTGTTTTTACTATTTTTTTCATATTAGCAATAAAAGCTTTCAACTTGACTTGCTTCAATCTCTTCACTCAAAATCAAAACTTTGCCTCAAGTTTTCCATCAACCAGGGAACTTCCGGTGCTGGAGAAAACATCCCAGATGACCAGCATTTAAAGGTACAGATAATAATATTTATTATTTAGTTATAGCTTCTTTGGTTTGGACTTTATGGCTGAACATTTTGATGTTTGTTGTGTGTGCAGTCTCAGGTGAGTTCTGGGAGAAATGGAAGGTGAGAGCTTTTTAAGCTGAACTGTAGGCTCAATCATCAGTTCTTGTTTTTTCGTTTTTTCCTTTATATGTAGTTTTTTTTAAGAAAAGAGAAGAATCTGTTTGGCTGATGAGAAAATTACTGAGAGAAAAGAAAAAAAGAACTTTTGACATTGTGACTTCAATTTTTTGTTCCCATAACTCAACTCAGCTGACCCTTGATCTGAATAGGAAATTATATATTCTAATCCCGTTGCAAAGTAAAACTATTGGTGATATTCAACCTCCAAAGGGCCTTTGCTTTGCTATCTTTCGATGTTGTTACAGAAGAATGCATTTAAAATTCTTCATGTGCATATACATCAAGCAGCTTCAAGAATGTTATGCAAGTACCACTTTCTGTTGGGAAAGACTTACTGTACCTATCACCCACCAACCAACGACACACATGTAAATCTCCTCACAATTGCCTCAAACTCCAAATCTCTGCACCAAACTAAACAAATCCATGCCTTTGCTCTCCAGAATGGGTTTCTTCCTAGAAGTGTTTCTCTGTGTGCCTCTTTGATCCTTCACTATGCTGCTTTTCAGGAATCCAATGCCTGTTTCCTTCTCTTTGAACAAACTATTAGTTATTGCCATACTGCATTCCTGTGGAATACTTTCATTAGGGCTCTATCGGTTGCCCACGTTCATGATGGTTTTGATACCTATAATCGAATGGTTAGGACTGGAGTTCGACTTGATGATCATACCTTCCCGTTTGTTCTCAAGGCATGTGCTGATAATTTGGAACTCCAAAAGGGTATGGAGATTCATGGGCGTTTGTTCAAACTTGGTTTTGAAACAGATGTTTTTGTGGGTAATAATCTATTGTTATTTTATGGTAATTGTGGGCTTTTGGAAAACGTTAGAAGTGTGTTTGATGAAATGCGTGAGAGAGATATTGTTTCCTGGAATACAATTATAGGGGTACTTTCAGTTAATGGGTGTTCTGTGGAGGCGCTTGATTTATATTGTGATATGATTTCAAGTTCTGGGTTTAAAGCAAATTTAGTTAGTGTTGTTAGTATTTTTCCAGTTTGTGGAAGCCTTGCGAATGAGGTCATGGCACGGCAGATTCATTGTTATATTGTGAAGGTTGGGTTGGATGTCCATGTGACTATTAGTAATGCACTGGTTGATGTGTATGGGAAATGTGGAAATATGATGGCTTCAAGGCAAGTTTTTAATGAGATGGTAGAGAGGAATGAGGTTTCTTGGAATGCCATAATTTCTAGTCTTGGTCATACAGGGTGTAACAAGGATGCTTTAAATATGTTTAGGCTGATGATTTGTGCAGGGCTGACACCAAACTCTATTGCCATATCTAGTATTTTACCTGTGTTGGTTGAAGTAGAATTATTCGGGTTAGGAAAGGAAATTCATGGGTTCTGTTTAAGAATGGGCATTGAATCTGATATGTTTGTTGCCAACTCATTGATTGATATGTACGCAAAATCAGGCCATCCATCTGAAGCTTCCTATGTGTTTCACAATATGCATGTAAAGAATGTTGTTACTTGGAATGCCATGATTGCTAATTTTACTCAAAACAGGCAAGAGTTAGTGGCTCTAGAGCTTTTAAGAGCAATGCCAGTCCATAATGAGATACCTAATTCTGTCACCTTGACGAATGTTCTTCCAGCTTGTGCACGAGTTGGTGTCCTTCGTCCAGGAAAAGAAATCCATGCAGTGACCATCCGTATGGGTTTCCACCTTGATCTGTTTGTCACCAATGCTCTGACAGACATGTATGCAAAATGTGGCCGCCTAGATCTAGCTCAAAGTGTTTTTGACATATCTGTTAGGGATGAAGTATCTTATAATACATTAATAGTAAGCTATTCTCAAACTAGTGATTGCTCAAAATCTTTGAGTTTATTCTCAGAAATGGATCTCATGGGTATGATGCATGATGTGGTTTCCTTTGTGGGTGCTATATCAGCTTGTGCTAATCTAGCTGCAACCAAGAAAGGGAAAGAGATTCATGCAGTTGTGATGAGAAAGCTTTTTAACACACACCTATTTGTTGCTAATTCGCTTTTGGACTTTTATTCCAGATGTGGACGAATTGATATAGCTAATAAGATCTTTGTGAGGATTCCAAATAAGGATTCAGCTTCTTGGAATACAATGATTTTGGGTTATGGAATGCTTGGTGAGTTGGATATGGCTATTGAGCTCTTTGAAAATATGAGGGAAAGTGGAGTGCAATATGATTCGGTTTCATATATTGCAGTTTTGTCAGCCTGTAGCCATGGAGGATTTGTTGAAAAGGGGAGGAAATACTTTGAGGAAATGCAAGTTCAGAATATTAAGCCGACACAAATGCACTATGCGTGTATGGTTGATCTTCTTGGACGAGCTGGCCTTATGGAAGATGCAGTGGAACTTATCAAAAAATTGCCCATCATACCTGATTCTAATATTTGGGGTGCTTTGCTAGGGGCATGCCGAATCCATGGTAATATAGAGTTGGGGTCTTTGGCAGCCAAACATCTGTTTAAGTTGAAACCTGAACATTGTGGGTATTATATTCTTCTTTCAAACATCTATGCAGAAGCCGGGAAATGGGATGAGGCAAACAAGATTAGGGAATTGATGAAGTCAAGAGGGGCAAACAAAAATCCGGGTTACAGTTGGGTTCAAACAGGGGACCAGGCACAAGCATTTGTGGTTGGAGAGGTACTAGAGAACTACACTCCAGGTCTTTGGCATAGAGAATGTGGCTAAATTAGTTTAAGAAATTTGAGTTTTATGGTTTTTGGCCGATGTATCTTACTCTCTGAAAATGAAAAGCTTAGTATCAAGCCCTGGCAGCATCAGTAGTGAACCAGAAAATTGAATAGCAGAAATTTTGCGTCTCCAGAATACCAAAAGGAGGTGAATTGCATTGGACTTTTGCTCAGTGGGTAAGAGTCCTTGATAGATAAATACTTATTTTATGACTTTCTTACCACCATCTTCAGTAAAGTACTCTCCAAGCCTGCCAGGAATTTTCTTGTGCACACCCCAAGAAATAAAAAATTCAGATACATTCTTTAACTTCCTGTGTGTCAAATGATCGTTTAGAATTGCATCTTTTCTATGTGATTATGCAAAAACAATTGGGATCTTCTTTGTGAGTATTTGAGACATTGAAAGCATTTGATACAGGTTGAAAAATATGGCAGTAACACCTCGAGGCAAAAGCATATAAGAGGCGTTAGTTATCTACGAGTATTACACATCACTTTGAAATGTTAATTTACGACTCGTTGAAAAGTTTGTGAGCTCTTAAACTGTTAAGTTGTGTTTTAGATTGCAAAACCCAAAAGAAAAATCGTGATAGTAGATTGCACAATTGGATGAGAATGTTACAATGACATATTTTTAATGATTTTGGAATGTCTCCAAAATAATGGGAAAAAAGGCAATGGCCAAACTTTGACAATGTTTTTGCATTGGAAGTTATGGTGAAATGAAGTTTTGTTTCCTTGGCTATATATTGTAGAGAACCCACATAGTATTTGCAACTTTCTTTATTTTTCTGCCAGGCTAATTCAGCTAAAATCAATTCAAAGCTTGGGCTTGCCGCATTGCTAGCTTACGGGTTGTTTGATGGCGTTACGTATACCAGTTTCTTTATCCTGGCAGAACCCGGCCGCTGATCTCCAAGCTCTTTTAGGGGTACGAATTGCTTCATTTTTTATATTTGTTGCTTGAAAGCTCTACTTTCTTACACAGTTTCAAAGTCATACATTTGGCTCACTTATTGTCAATAGAAAAAACATCTCTATTTATTTGAAGTTTCTCGCATGGTTTTAAAAACTGTACTTGACTGCTGGTTCAATGAGCAACCAGGAGCTAGTCCGGTCTGAAGGGATGTTTCACCCTCGGTAGGGTTTTTAAACCGAGATGAATCTAGTTTAATTTGCCCAATTCAATATTTATTTAAACAATAACCTGGTCTGATTGTCGGTTCAACCGAGTTGAGCTTCGGTTTATCTAGACCAGCCCACAGTTTCTCAAATCCAATCATAAAGAATGTTCTCGATTGTGGTTGACTTCATTGACATAAGATGGTATACATCATGACTCTGTTTCCGTTCTTGTGCTGACATTGTCTTTGAAAAATCCTCAGATTGTTATCTTGATGTGGACCAGACGTGACCAGACCAGTTCGAGCAGATGGAGCTGCAGCTTTGGCTCCGCTTATCGGCAAAGGTTTGAAGAGGATCCAAAACTATTTCAGGTTTCCAAATCCTGTCTATGCATTTGCCCTTGTTGTCTCCATAGTTGGTGCATCATGTTAAACAGTGGTTAGCTTGCTCATCCTTTCCAGACGGGGGAGTGTGAATTCAAGACATAAATTTATGAACTGCCACTTGAAAGAATTATTTAAGCAAAGAGAAGAAAAAAAAAAAAGAGAAAACTCCTTATGATGCACTTGTACATGTTTATATTAAAATGATATCAACTAAAGAAAATGTCATTTTAACTGATTTTGGCTTGAATCCCCTCAAGCTAAGCTGAGCCGAGCTTGAATTGGTTTGAGAGGATTGGTTATGTTTAACTCTTTCAAGTCCAATTGAATTTAAGTTGGTTTAAACTCAAACTCGATTTAATATGATATCAAATCAGCTTAACAAAATTGTCTTATTGGTGCGACGAAATGAAAAACTCTTAAGTAGAGGAACCAATTCCATACCTTGCACTTGGAATTATAATATATTACTACATAAACAATATTAGAAAGAACATCTAAGATATGATAATATCAATGCATAGAAAGTCCCAATTTTCATGTACAAGCAGCCAAATCCTTGGCCTGTCTTGCTATTTTGATCAAACTACATTACCATGTTTGAAACTATATTTGCTAGTCATCATTCATATGAAACTCAACTGCTATTCTACATTTTTGAAAGTCCAGTGTCATACTACTCTAAAACACGATCACAGGTGAGTATTCTTGAATGCAAGTATCATTTTTGGTGACAACAGCAAAATGAATGTTAAGATAGAACCGGAGAACATTTTGACAGCATATCTCACAAAGTCTTTTGTCATCTTCATTGGAGATGTTCCTTTAGGAAAATATAGGGTTTGTTTGTGATGAAGGAAGAAGCGCAGCTGAGGGTAGGTAAACTGTGCCCAGTTTTGAATGTTGGATTCAAAAGCCAACTCCCTGTACACCAACTTAATCTCTTCAAGTGTTTCTATGTGCTCACCCGAAAAGCTGCAACTGTAAGTACTACAATTAATTTAACTTTGTAGATAGTATTTTAATGTTCATATCAACATAAAAAATTGTTATTTTTGTATCAAGTTAGGTACTGACCGGAACCATCGGAAGACTCCTAACACCTCTTTGACTCAGCTCAACGAGAACTTCACCAATGTAAGGGCTCAAATACTGTATTGGCCCTACTTGACTCTAACAGAAGAAAAGAAAGGGACAGAAACGAAATTTTCAAAGAATTAACCAATCAAATATTATAGTACTCAAACTAATCCTAAGAAAAAAATAAGAGATCAAGAGTCTATAGACAACAACTGTTACAGTACTTATAATTAAGGGAAGACAAGAACGATGGAAACTAAAACTAATAAAATTGGGTTTCAAAGTCAAACCTAGTGGCAGAGTATGATCGTTGTCAAATCCTCAGCATTTTAGGTTGTGCATTCCTCCATCGAGTCTCTGTATGTACCACCAGCATTCTCATCATGATTGGCAGATACTCCATGGGCACTAAAAATATATTATTACCTGTAGTTCCACATATAGAAGTCAAAGAAAATTTGTAGAGAGCTAATCTCATCAAATGACCACAACCCAGGCAAGTCATATATATATATATATATATATACTGATTTTGTGCTGCAAAAGAATCATATACAAAAAGAGTAAATCCAATTTTAAATGCACCTCCTCAATCTTTGAGAATTCCTCGAACTCTTCCTGAATAAAGTCAATTCATAAAAGAAACAAGCCTCCACGATAGGTATGCATCTTCCCTGACGTGTTATTCACACTCAGAATTGGTTTATAATATTCAAATTGATTTACTATAGGCAAGAAATAGGAGAATATTCTAATACAGAAGCATATCTCACAAGTCATTGTCGTCTTCCTTGGAGATGTCCATTAAGAAAGGTATAACAGTTGCTGAAGTTAAGACTTTTAGTAACTGTCAGATTTGTGATGAAGGCAGAAGTGCAGTTAAGGACAGTTTTGAATGCCCGATTCAAAAGCCAACTCCCTGTATTGCATCTCAATCTCTTCAAGTATTTCCATGTGCTCACTAAAAATGCTGCAATCATAGATACTACAATTAATTTAAATCGAAAGATGGCCATTTTAACACTCATATTACTATTTGTGTAAGTAGTCATGTACCTGATCAAATTTGCCAAAAACCTATCAACACCTTGAAGGCTGAGCTCAATGAGAACTTCATCAATGTAGGACTTTAGCCATTGTACCGGCCCTACTTGACTCGACTCGACTCTAACAAAACAAAAGAAAGGGAAATAAATGAAAATTCCAAAGAATTAACCAACCAAACATTATAGTGCCCAACCTTAATGATGGAAAAATTATTAGAGATCAAGAAATTCAATAGATAATAGATGAAACAGCGCTCATAATAAAGGGCAGACAAGAAGGATGGAAGATAAACCTTATGAAATTGGGTTTTACAGCCAAA
The DNA here is from genome assembly GCA_026122585.1 of Anacardium occidentale. Taxonomy (NCBI): domain Eukaryota; kingdom Viridiplantae; phylum Streptophyta; class Magnoliopsida; order Sapindales; family Anacardiaceae; genus Anacardium; species Anacardium occidentale. The sequence goes on from JAJEJH010000169.1 coordinate 345,778, forward strand.
CCTGGCATATGCCAAATTATGATTCTTGCCAAATCCTCAGCTTTCAAAGTTTTGCACCCTTCATCTAGTCTTAGTATGGATCATCATTCTCAACAGAAGTAAGTGGTACTCCATGAGCATTAAAGAATTTCGTTACCCCTAGTTTCACATATAAAAGTCAAAGAAAAGTTGTAAAGACTAATCCCATCAAATGACCACAACCTAAGCAAGTCAGATTTTAATACATATATATTTTGTGCTGCAAAAGAATCACATAAAAGAACAGTGTGTGTGTGTGTATACTGATTTTATGCTGCAAAAGAATCATATAAGAGAGGAGTATATTCAAAAATTAAATGCACCTTGTTAGGCTGAGAGAGTTTCTCTAACTCTTTCTGAAACAAGTCAGCCATAAACTTGATATAACCTTCTCATTGATACAAGGATCATATAATAGAAATAGGCAGCCTTGATAAGTACACATCTTCCTGGCATATTATTCTCACTCAGAAATGATTTATGATATATGAATTGATTTACCACAGGCAAGCAATTAGAGCATATACTAAAAAAGAAGCAGCACCTAAATATTCTCTATCGAACACAAATTTTTGACCCAGGAGTAGAGAGAGAACTTTGGATAAATCCTCTGCTGAAACAAAGTGAGTTTCACCTCATTTAAGCTAGGAACACCATCTTCTCTGTTGATGCAAGCATCCAACTTTTCTCCTTTCTTGCTCATGATTATTTCTTCTATATTTGAGCATTTAATTCATTTGAGCTTACAAATAATGTAATAATGTGAAAACATTGATGGTAATTTGTTACATACCAGTTTTCAAGTTTGTTTTCCTCTAAATTTCCATTACAAATTTCAACTAAATGTATGCTTTCTTAATATTCGATGTTCAACAACAAGAGAATTGCATCAATATGAAAAATTGAATTGGCATAAGAGCTATATCAACAAGAGTGAGGGTATCCAGTACCTAAATTAAACGAGTGTATGACAAGTGTCTCCATTGCTATGTTTCCCTCAGCATGCCACCTTGCCACACCAAAATTGTGCACCTGTAAGTGGTATTGACAATAAGAATTTTTTTTGGTGCTATTTCTAGGAAAAATTTAATAAATCAAAATTACACAGACTATAAATCGTAAATGATATTGAAAACCTCTTTAGCGTGTCCGCTTTTTTTTTTTTGGCTACCATTCCATACTCTGTATTTCCCTGCATTTTCTGTTACAATTTTCAGATGTGACTCTAAACACACTATGTTGTGTTCATGGGGAGAGGTTATCAAGCCATTGAAGAAAGAAAAAGGTATTTTACAACCAAATATTGTTCAAATAGTATAAATATTTACAATTCAAATGATTTCTTATATAAACATCCCATAATCATAAATTGCTAGGAAATGAACATTAAACACAATTTCCATGTTATGCTTTGCCCAATATAATCTCCTGATACTAGTTTTCTTCTACAAAGCACTAACAAACTTCAGTTTTCAATAACAAATTACAACAAAACTATAACCCACTCTGATTTAGTAGATAGTGAGTTGCCTCTTTGAAGTTCATTAATCACTATTAAGTTAGTGTTTGATTTCACTGTGTTAATAAAAATTTGATGAAGATGATTCTCACCAGTATGCATTGTAGAATCATGTCTTACTTGATGTATTTTTAGGTAATCGTTCTGGCTTCCCTGCTTTTTCTTCTTCTCCTCCCTCTCCAGCTTCATCACTGTCTTTTGTGATTCAAACAAAAGAGAAATATCAAATGGGAGCTGTTTCAAATTTTGAACACATGTATGCCAGCATAATAAGAACATATCTAAAGCCCTGCATAACAAGGAGCGATGCCAGTGAAGCCCCAAGTTGCTGAACATATAGGCATGTAATTTGAAATTTGATTTTTTGAACTCTTTAAAAACCTTTCATATCTATAATAGAATAACAATTTAAAAAATGAAATACACTTCGCCTATGCTTTGTTATCATGTATAAGGAAACATAAATGCACACTTGGGGACATTCAAGTTTTCCTTTTAAATAACTTTACGGCAATCAAAAGAGTGCCGTTACCAATTGCCAATAAAAGAAGCTTCTCAGGCCTAATTATGGAAAGATGTTGAAAACTTCCTCAAACACCTCCCCCCATATGTTATCAGTGCTGGCTACAAGAGATGGGGACAAGACAAAAAAAAAAAAAAAAAGAAAGAAAAAGGATAAGAAAGTCATGGGATATAGGATAAGCAAAATAGAATTAACAACACAATATTAGCATCACTTCACCAAAAAATAATAAAACAATTTCCATTAAATTGAAATGAAAATTTTGACAGTGAAAGTTAATGTGAATACAAACAACCCTGCCTGCTTTAGAAGCTCCAAGCTTTATGACAATATATGCAAACTCTAAGACAATTTTTGTAAGGTTCAAAAACTCAGAAAAATCTTAGACCTTACTGACAACAATTTTTGTAAGGGACAATTTTTGTAAGCTCTAAGACAGTTGCAGCACCATGAAAATTTTATAAGGGTCAATAATTCCGTTAAAACTTTAAAACAATTTCATGTAGAGAAGAGCCAAAAACTCTGTTCTACTATTTCTCATTTCATTTTTAGTAAATATCATCAAAAATTTTGCATGTTCAATCAAAATCAACAAAACCTTGCATTTTAAATCAACATTAACAAAAATTTTGCATTTTTGTAACTCTAACAAGTATATTAATCCAGTAAAAGGGAAAATAAAAAAGCTAGAAGCTTAGGAGCCAAGTACCATACCTTCGTCATGGAAAAAAGTATGAAAATGCAGTTTATGCTGAGATCGTTGTTATCCAGTAAAAGGGAAAAATGCTGTTCTCCTGCAATACAAATAAGATTTTTAGATAATTTATGTCAAAGTTATTTTCAAACACAATTATTATTTATTAAAAAATATTTATAATTGTTTACAATCAACAACTGATTAATTCAGATACCCGAACAATTCTTCAACTGTGGAGTTAAGGTTACCCATCTATTGGCCTTCCTTATCACCATTGTACAAGTCAACTTTGTTGAGCTTTTGTGTTAGCTATACTCCATAACCACTGATCTTCATATATTATAACTGTCTCCAAAACTGGGAATTCAATAAATATGAGTCTGAGCTAAAACATCCAATGTTCTACAGCCCCCCAAGTTTCAAGTAGCTCATAAACCACATGGCAGTTCAATCTGAAAGGTGAGAAGACTAAAACCTACCTGCTGCACTGCCTCCTCTGTAAATGGGTACCAATACCCCATTCCAACACAGACTTTCACAGGTAATAATCATAACATGATCTTATCTCAAAATTTTAACAAGACATAATCTGAATTCAACTATCTGGATGAAAACTTGGAGATAGCAAATGATACACTTTTAGTAATTGAAAAATTAAATGAAAATAGCCAAAAACTCTTAGTTCTTCATCAATATAACCTGCATTGTCATGATTAAGCGTCAAAATCTAACTAAGTCTAGAATTATCTTATCTCAAAATTTTAACAAGACATAATCCTGACATGTTTATTAATCCATTAAAAGGGAAAATAACAGAAGGTAGAAGGTCAGTAGGCAAGTACCATGTCTTCGCTGGCCCTCTTCTGCAGAGAAGTGCGGGATTATGAAGATGTAAACAGCATCAGCATCAGCATCAGAAAGGAGGATGAAAGCATGTGAATGAGTAGTGTGTGTAAAGCAACCGAGCTGTGGGGGTGTGTTTGGAAAGAAATAAAATGTAAATTGTCATTTAGGTTACAATATATTTAAAATATTCAAAACAAAAATATGACATCTATATCCCCTCACAGACAATAAATTATGACACGTGTCTCTTCAGTGAAATGGGTCACCTGCTGTCTGTTAGACGGCGATTGGACTGTCCTTTACCCATATAACTTTGTGACTGTTAATATATACTTTGCTTACCAAAATAATAATAATAATAATAATTAATTTATTATTAACTTTGTGATTCATACCTTCTAGCATCGCTTCGCTGCCCTGCAAAACAAATCAGATTTTGGGATATCTGTATGTATGTCAGTAACTAAATAAACATATTCAATTATTATCATGTCAAATTTATTTATTTCAAAAACCATTTAATTACTCCAAATATATTTATAATTAATTGTCAACAATTAAATCATTCACATACCTGATCGAAGCTTCTAGCTTTCCCTCTTCCCCTTCATGTGTTTGATAATTAATGCATAATTATCATTAAATTAGATTACTCAAATAATCAAACAAGAATAATAATAATAGTTAATTTATTATTGACTTTGTCATACATACTTGAGAACGATTTTACTAGAAGCCCTCTCCTGCAAAACAAAATAGATTTTTAAATCATTTATGTATGTCATTAACTATTTTATTATCATGTCAAAATTATTTTCAAAAAACAATTTAATTACTCAAAATATATTTACAATTAATTGTATAAATTTAACAACTAGATCATTCACATACCTCAACATTTCTTCTAATGTGGAGTTAAGGTTGCCCATCCATAGCCCTTCGTTATCAAGAGAAAATCGCTTAACTCTTTTGAGCTTTGGTGTTAATTGTTCTCCATAACCAAAGATTTTCATATTTGGACAATTACATATTACAACTTCCTCCAAAATTGGGAATTCAATAGAATATGACCCTAAGCTAAAACAACTAATATTTTCTAAATCACTAAGGTCTAAGTAGGACAAGCTAGGAAACACAATCCTCTGTACTAATGATGATGATGCTTCCTCATTTGTGATTATTTCTTCCAATATTGAGCATTGAAAGATTTGAAGTCTCTTGAGATTTACCAAGCTTTTGACTATAAAGGGAGTGAAGAGACTTTTCAATTTGAAGCAGCCCTCTATACCTATAGAAGTCAAGTTTCCCAAACTTGGGGAGGTTGTAGTGAGATCTTTTCTTAGTGGTATTATTTCCTCTTCTTCTTTTATTATGAAAATCTCCTCTAAATCATCACAAAGATCTATCCTCATACTTTCCAAACAAATAAGACTCTGCAATATATCTTGTGAAAATAGTTTAATTAAATTTAAACATAAAAACAAGCTTATTCTCTTCAAGTTGCAAAGGTTTATGAATCGAGTGTCACCCTTCCATATATTCGTCATCTTGGGCAAATTACCCAAATCTAAATCTTTTAATGACATGAGCAACTTTTTTTCTCCATCTGCCACCTTAATATCTTCACAATCAAATATATGTACCACCGATTCACAATCATTTACTTTCAAATATTCCAGATTTTGAAACCTCTTTAACAAATAACTTGGAACAATGTTCAACAAACTGTCGCAACCTTCCATAGTTAAAGATTTGAGCTTATTGAAGGACTGAATTGAGAGTTGACCATGACATATTTCAACCAAATTAGAATGATTAATTATTCGTAGTTCCTCTAAGTTTTGAAATGTTAAGTTTGATGAACATTCCAAAGTATTTACTAAATACCTTACTTTAAGATTATCCACAGTCATACCTTTTAACTCATTCAATCCTTTATTTACAAGATCATGAAAGATGTCGTCCAAACCAACAACGTATAGATAATCTGTTTTTTTAATTACCAAATTCTTCAACCAATCAAACAATCTTAAAATCTTAACCTCATCATTATATGAAATCATCAATTTCCTTAAAAATTTTCTTGAGCCACTCACAAAATGTTCTTCTTCATCATATGTTGGAGCACCTATTATTATTGTAAAACTTGATAAATTTTTAAAAGGCACATCATTGTCAATTAAGAAATCCAAGTTCGGAATAATAATTTGCAAGCTAGTTAATCTAGATAAGAATTGTAACTCAGCAAGATTCACAATGCTTCTAGAATCCCGCTTATCTTCTTCAAAAACCCAAAACCTAAGTCTATTAAAAAGGTACAACTCCTCTAACTTACGAAGAGATGATATGACATCACATGCTATATGTTCTAGGTTTCTACAATTGTTCAAATCCAATAATCTTAAATGAATTAATCGGCTAAAAGATTTAGGGATCCTTCTAACATCAGAATCATGAAGGCTAAGGATTTCAAGTTTGCTTAGATCTCCAATCATAGATAAGTCACCCACTTTGCAACCATTAAGATTCAAAGTTCGAAGGTTTGCAAGAAAAGAAAGTGACTCGGGTAATGGCAATAATTGAGTAAAGCTTAAATCTAGAATTCTAAGATGTTTCATGCCTTGAAAGAAATCGGTAGGAACAAGCAATTCAGAATTATTTTGCAGTAGTAAAGAGTCCAACTTTGGGCATTTCATCACATTTGGTGGCTCTTTAATATTATTTGACATCAGTGAGATACAGGTAAGATCTTCAAATGTATCTCTGTTTGGCCAATCTTCTAGGCCAACACGAGCTTTCACCAAAAATATATGGTTGTATTTAGATGCTATTACGTGTGCAACATCGCGTACAACATCATGCAATTTCACATACTCTTCATTATAATACTCATCTTTTCCATAAATCAAGAGAAAAGAAGAGGTGAGGGTACTTACAATAGCATGTGCTCTGTGTCTAACATCCTCCATTTTCTCAATATTTTTGAACCACCTCAAAGCCACTCCATATCTCACTAAAACTTCAATTGGAATTTTGAAATCCTCTGGAAACACGCTACAAAAGAAGAACAATGACTTTGCATCCTCGCTTTCTATATATTTGATGCTCAACTCTAAAGACGAAATCACACTTCCTTGCATCCCTGGGATATCTGTTGGAGTAGACGTTTTGAGTTGTCGTGCCGCGTCAATCCACACATGTTCATCTTTGTTCTTCAATGCCCTTGCTACTGTCACAATTGCAATTGGCAAGCCATCACATTCAGCAACTACCTCTCTCGCCATCGGGCTTATAACAGAATTTTCAATATCCGTTCCAACAAGGTCCTTGAATAGCGCCCAGGACTCCTGCTTTGACAGAGTGTCAACAACAAATGTCTTGTCACAGTCCATTTCATCGCATACGTTTCTACTTCGAGAGGTAAGCACGATCTTACAACCTCCATGGTCCTTCCCAAAAGGAACACCAATCTCTTTCAATTCAATTCTTGCCCAAACGTCATCTAATATTATGAGGATTCGTTTCTCCCTCTTAATTCTCTCCCACAAGGAACTTGCTCTTATTGATTCAGGGTAATCAGATAATGATTTCAGACCGAGCATGTAAGCGATTTCTCTTTGAATATTCATGATATTTGGGGTTTGGGACACAACCACCATAACAACTGAATCATACAATTTTTCTTCATCAGCTAGTTTGGCAACTTGTTTCACTATTGTGGTCTTACCCACACCCCCCATCCCACATATTCCAATTACGCTGAACCTGTTATCTTTCAAGGCCTCCATAATTTTATTCTGGATTGATTCTCTGGATTTGAAAATTCCAGAAACTCCCACAGTCGAATATATAATGCTAGGAGGAGGAGGAGCAGGCTGAGAAAGAGTGTCAAATTTTCCATCTTCTTGGAGCAGAGTGATCACTGCTATCTTTCGCTTTGCCACCTTGCTGAACCGGTAGCGCGATCTGACATTGATGCACCACCCTCTGAAGCACGTCTTGTTTGCATTGCCCTCATCTTCCAAAAACTTATCAGCTTCTGCAGTGACATTATCAACTTTTGATGTCCAATTTTGGACAGTACGTAAAATAATTTCTCTGTTTCTTTCAGCAGCACCAATCTTCTCTTGCATGTCGCCTCTGATAGCCTTGAGTTTCTGAGCTTCCGTTCGTAATGCTTCGATGTTGTCATTGTAGTTGAGCAGGAAACCAATCCGACGGCCTGCTGCATCGAACAGGCGGTTGAAAATAATCTCAGAAATTGAGCTGACAGTTGAAGCACAAATTTCCATGTTGTAAATTTTGAGTGTTTCTAATTTTTGAGAGATTTAGGATGAATAATGATGGATAGAATGTAGGAAAGAGAAGAGAACAGTATGTAATTCATCTCTTAAAGGACTTCCATCTTTTGCCTTTTGTGTCAAGGCTTCTGAGTTCCATTTTTTTCAAAGTTATTCTTTTGTTTAACAGCTACTCTTTAGTTAAGAATCTTTTCAACTATTCCACAAAACAGAGGAAAACAGAGAACATTTCACACAGACTAATATGATTTCAACAATTTCCAGTGTTCCTTTTGGTATTTTGGATTTCATTAATACTTTGCCTGCCTCTCAAGGCTCTTTTGGTTCCATCATTGCTTTTGCTCTCAACAAGGCTACTCGCTTAATATTCTCCTCTTTTATAATTTTTATGTTTAGTCTTTTTCTTTTGTCATTTCCATAGTACAAAGAATTTATGCATGCAGATTCATTCATTATTTCCACCTTAAAGAGCTTGATATGAGTAATCATATTCTTGATAATTATTTAAAAATAGTTCTTGATGGTTTTTATTCAGATTGTTCAGTTGTGCCTTAATATTTTTAGTATATGTTTGATATAATATTTAAAAAGATATTCTTCTCCTCATTACAAAATTAAGAATTTGTTGTATAACAAAGGAGGAGTTACAGCATCAAGCAATTGAAAGACAAAAGAGAAAGGCATTAAAGAAAAAAAAAAAATTCTTATACACTTTGTCCTGGGTCTCAAGGCTTCTTTGGTTCCACTATCATTAAAAGATATTCTTCCCTTTCATTCTTAGCACTCAACTCAAGCTTAATGTTCTCTTCTTCTGTATTCTCCGAAACTGCAAACAACTGATTTAGAGTTCTTATTTTTATTCTAAAAGTACTTAATACGATTTACTTATTTCATAAGCCTATTGTCAAGAGTTTAGAGGTAGTTGAACTACCTGCATGGCATCCTAAGTAAACTCACCCTCTAGGCTCAATCTTGCATACACGTATTATGGGTTTAGGGTCATTGGTTTTGTTCTACTTTGAACTCATTAGGAGAACGTCTTTGACTGCTGACTGGTTTGCACTGAGATGATTTAGTTATTTCTTCAATAACACAAATAGCTCCACTCCCACCTTTCATATCACCATGTTGATTTCCATGTCTTGATGATTGCATTTTGAGTTATAATATTATGCATGGAACTTTTAAATTCAGAAATACAAATTCGAGAGGTAAATTTTCAAAGAGATATTGGTGGTACTAAGGGATTAGGCCAAACATTAACAATATATGACGTGATTAATGGATAAATGTACTTTTATAGTTAAAATTTTCTTTCAAGATGTAGGATCAGAGAGTTAATAATAGTTAACCATATTCTCTTAGCACATTCTATTCAATGTATAACCCGAGAGAATTTGTTTACAAGATAAAGAGACAGACAAAGCTATATACAAGACATGTACAAATTTTTGAAATTTATTTAAAAATATACTAACAAAATCAAATACTATAAAATGATTTCATTGATCCATGATGGGTTTACTTTTAGTTAGGGTTTCCGTAGGTGGTATCGACAGGGGGGCCAATGCCAATGATTTTAATGGAAAGAACTCCCTTGGCAAAGATGTAAACAGCAACCGAGTCTTTCAGAGTTTTATATATGAAAAAGTAAAGATAATTGTGGAGGTGTGTTTGCAAAAAAATAAAAGGTAAATTATCATTTAGGGTAAAATAAATTTAAAATATTCGAAAAATACCCCAGGAGCCAGGTTGATGGATATCCCCTATCCCCTCACTTTGAATAAAATTATCAAAAAAAAAACCTCTTTATTTGTAAAATTATCATTAAATTATCTTCTACCTGTGTATTTGAGATCGATAATGCATAATCATTAAATTACTGAAACAAATAAGAATAATAATTTGTTATTGAATCACTTCATTTCTTGCGGCTTTCGATTCCTCAGAAGTGCACCTGCATGTTGTTCTCCGTTACCACCACTCTGTTGCCTGCATGCATGGGAACATGACTCTCCCAAAATGTTAGTTGGGGCAAAGGCACTCTGTACATTTTTTAGATCCCAAGAACAGTGTTACATTATACTTGTTTAATCAAACTTTAAAACATAGTTTCAAGTTTTGAATGGCAATTCGGGTTTACATGGATTAAAAAAAGAGTTAAACGACTTAAATGAAACCCATGTTGAGTTTAACTTCTGGCACTAGATTTTAAAGCCTTGGACCAATCCGTGGGGTTCTATCAAGCCAATCCCCTAAGCCATCAATAATTCATAACCATGTGCTGCTCTGTTTTCCCCTGAATTTTCCAAATTATGAATCAATTCATATCCAGTTATTAATACAAATATTTTCAATTGTTTGCAATGAACTTTTCCTCATATGTATTGCAATTATCTCAAAATTTCAAGTCTTATTCACATACTATCTGAAACTGAGTAAAAATTAAGTAGTTTTCCCAATAACTCACATCTTCACCCAACAATCCATTTTTATTCTTATGTATTAATAAATACTCCATGAACTCTTACTATTGCCATCCACTATAATTTCCAGGTTAAACACTTCAAAACTGCTTGGCTATAACAAACAAAAACCCAAGAAACACAAATTCTGAGTCTTATCCAACAAATTCAGTGAAAAATCTTTTGCTCATCAAATTCATTTCGCCTATGCTTTAAGCCATCAATAGTTATTAACCATAAGCTAATTATTCCTTATGCGCAGAAGAGGCAAGAGAATAAACAAAAGAATTGAACTAGATAATATCTCTAGAAAGATAAAATAAGGGCGACAAGACCAAAGTACAAATAAGAGAAGTTAAAAATTCTAGACAAAGCCAAGAACCAAAGCACAAATAAACAATATGGTCTAGGTTGAAGATCTTACAAGAAATTTTTAAAAGATAATAATAATGGAGAAAGAAGTTCAAAGGCAGAGAGAAAAGACAGTACCGGAAGTCAAGAGAGGTCAAGAAAACATAGCTAATCTCAAAACAGATTGGGTAATAATAATCAAGAGAGGTCCAAAAGTAAATATTTAATTAAATGCACCTCCTCAGGCTTTGGAAATTTATCCAACTCTTTCTGAATCAAATCAGCCATAGACTTGATGTAACTTTCTCATTGATACCAGGACCATATGACAGAAAAAGGCATCCTTGATAGGTATGCCTCTTCCCTAACATAGTATTTTCTCTCAGAAATGGATTAAAACATCCACCCGTTCTTAATATCTGCAATATTAGGAATTCCACAATGTAAAATTGTTTGTTGAAACAAAGTGAGTTTCATCTCGTGTAAGCTAGGAATACCATCTTCTCTGTTGATGCAAGCAACTGCCTTTCTCCTTTCTCATTCATGATAACTTCTTCTATATTTGAGCATTAAGCCCTTTGAGCATACAAATAATGTAGTAGTGAGGAAACATTAATGGCAATTTGTTACGTACCTGTTTTCAAGCTTCTTTTCACCTCAGTTTTCCATTACACATTTAAACCAGATATATATTTTCTTCATAGTCTATGTTCCAAAATAATAAAATAGTATAAATAGGTATTAGAGCTATCCTAGCAAGAGCAAGGGGATTCAGTACCTAAATTAAACAAGCATATGACTTGTGTCTCCTCTGCTAATCTTCCATCAGTGTGCCACCTTGCCAAACTGAAATTGCCCACATGTTTGTGGTATTGATAATGCCAAATTATCAATGATGCAATAAGCATTTTAATTGTTGCCAATTCTAGGAAAAATTTAATGAATCAAAATTCAATACACTACTAAGTACAAATGATTTCTAAAAACTCTTCAGCTTGTCTACTTTTCTATTTCTGCTACAATTTCATGCTCTATTTTCCCCTATATGTACCTTTACAATTTTCTAAAGTGAATCTGAAAAAAACCATGTTGTGATTATTGTAAAGGTGCATCAGGCGATTGAGGAAAGAAAAATGTATTTTACACTCAAATATTGTTCAAATAGGAGTATAAATATTTACAATTAAATTGAATTCTTATATAAACATCCTAGGCTCTTGCATTGATGGGAAATGAACATTAAATACAATTCTTTAAGTGGACAGGTTATTCACCTATTTGAATATCTTATGATCTCATTTAACAGAATTTTTGTAGTTTATCAAAAAGAAACAAAAAACTAAAAGATGAAAATTTGTTTTAACGTGTTACAGTAAAGAATAATTAATAAAGAAATTTGTTCGTGACATTATAATACACTAAATCTTAAGTTATTACCTCAACTAATTGGATAGGTAACTTCCAAAAATCCCTTAATGTGCCATTGATTAAATCACACTTCCCTGCATTTCTAAGATCTTTGTTGGGTAGATGTTTTGAGTTGTATTGCTGGGTCAATCCACACATGCTTGGTTTGTTCTTCAGTGCTCTTGTTATGGTAAGTTGGTAACAACTGCAATCGGCAAGTCTCACATCCCATTGCTACCTCTCTTGTGATTGGGCTTACAATAGAATTTTCAGCATCCACTCCAACAAACTCCTTTAACAGTAAATTGCCTCTTGGAAGTTCCAGATCAACAGCTATTGTTCATTAATCAAGGCTAAATTAAGGTTGTTCTCATATTAATCATAATAATTTGACTAAATATTGATAAACATGACTCATACCATTATGCTTTGCAAAATCAAGTCTCAATTGACGTATTTTCAGGTAATACTTCTCACTCCTCTGCGATTACTCATTCTTCCTCTCCTCCTCTTGCTTCGTCATTGTCTTCTAGGATTCAAACAAAATATAGTAAGTAAAAAAAATTAAATTTAAATGAAAGAGACAAAATACAAGTAGTGTTTTTAAGACTTCAAAAACCTAGAAAAAATGAACCAATAGTTGAAGCAACAATTTCCCTGTTCTTAATTTTCTTCGTTCCTGATTTTTGAAAGATTATGGGAGAAAAATGATGGATAGAATGTAAGAAAGAGAAATGAATGGCATGTAATTCAACACAAAAGAGAAGAATTACAGCATAAAGCATCTGAAGGACAAAAGAGAAGGCATTAAAGTACAAAAGATTTCACAAACAATTTCTTGGGTCTCAAGGCTTCTTCGGTTTCATTATCACTCAAAGATTATTCTTTCCTTTCATTCCAACAGCAGTATCCTCGCAACTCAAGCTTAATATTCTTTTCTTCTATAATGCATGAAAGCACTTAATATGATTTATGGATTTTATAAGCCTATGCAAGAGATAGATTTGATCAACTAAGAGACAAACAATTTACTTTACAATTTTAATTATGTTGTACAGTAGTGATTTGTATATTGAGTTATGAGAGGGTTATTCGAATTTAAGAAGTGCAAATTTGAAAAGTGATTCTTTAAGAAGATTTGTAATGATAAGGATTTGTAGTGAGAGGGTTATGCCCGCTTGTTTGTTTGGACGAATAGAGAGGGTATGACGTATGAATTAGACGATTTGATATAATATGGATATAACATTTTGTAAAAATAAAATCAACAAGTATGCGTGTTAAGTATTGATTAGCTAGAATTTATACAGAGAAGTTCTGTTATATGTATGTAGAGAGAATGTCCATGATGCAACAATAGAGAGCGCTAAAATTAAAAGCACATCAAAATCTTTTCTTCATCTTGCAATCTTCTTCATTCATAGTGATCATAAATGTTAATGCATTTTTCATAATTAAAATTTCTCTCTCAATATCACTAATTTAAGTTCAAACCACTAGAACCATCCTAATTTATGGTTTGACAGGTGAGTTATCTTGGTCAAATTGTTACGTTAAAATCAACATAAAAATGCTTTTTTTTTTTTTTTGCAAAGACCAAGACTTCAATTGCTTAAGTTGGAAAGAACCATGGGTTACACTGTGCTCAATTCATTACAAAATCTAAAAATGTGGATAATATATGTATGTTATTAAGTCAAATTCATTTTAATGTTAATGAAACTTAGATTTTATGTTTAATAATAATTTTGTAACATTATTTCAAATATTATTTAAATATTTATTTATATAATTTAAGTATAATTGTTAGTTGAATTGAATTAACCTTTTCAATGAGTCAACATCCCGTCAGAGCTAATAGCTAAAATATTTTTTCTTGAGCTGTTCAGTGTGTAATTAAAGAGAATTTGTGTACAAGATAAGGAGACAAGCAGAGCCATATATACAAGGCATGTAAAATTTTTAAACATTTATTTAGAAATATAATAACAAAATCCAATGTTATAAAATGATTTTATGGCTCTCAAAAACTTGTGGGGGTTTACTAAAAATAATTGTATAAATAAATAAATTGAGGACTTGATATCACCCTCATCAAACTTTACATAAATCATAAATTTCTCTTCTCAATTTCAATAGAGATAAATAAATATATAAATAATGCAAATGAATGTTAAGATAGAACCGAAGGACATTCACAGAGCATATCTTAGAAAGTCATTGTTGTCTTCATTAGAAATGTTCCTCTAAGAAGATATAAGGCTTCTAGTACTGCATTTGTCAGATCTGTGATGAAGGAAGACTTGCAGTTGAGGGCGGATACACATTCCCAGTTTTGAATGTTGGATTCAAGAGCCAACTCCCTACATGTCAACTTTTCGAGTGTTGTAATGTGTTCACTAACAAAGCTGCAATTATAAACAATATAATTAAATTTAACTCCGTACATAGCTCATTTTAGTGCTCATATCGACACACAAAATTGCTATTTTTGTAACTAGTCATGTACCTGACTGGAATTATCAGAAGACTAGTAACACCGTTTTAGTCGAGCTCAACAAAAACTTACTTCATCGGTCTAGTGTTCCAGCCATTGTATTGACTCCACTCAACTCTAACAAAATAAATAAAGGGAAAGTAATGAAAATTCCAAGGAATTAACCAATCGAACATTGTAGTGCTCAACCTAAAAAGTCATTTATCAAGAAAGTTGGTGTGAATCAGTTGAAACAATGCTCATAATTAAGGGAAGAAACATCTTTGATAGACATGCTTCTTCCTTGACATATTACCCTAACTCAGAAAAGGTTCATGATATACAAATTAATTTACTATAGGTAAGAAATTAAAGAATATAATAAAACAGAAGCAACACCTAAATATACTCTCCAAAACACAAAGGCTTGACCCGGTTTTAGAGATAGAGCACCATGGATGATAAAATCTTATGCTCAAACAAAGTAAGTTTCATCTCGTTTATCTTCTCTGATGATGCATGCAGCAGCATTTTCTCCTTTCTTATTCATGATTATGTCTTCTATATTCAAGCATTTAAGTCATTTGAGCTTGCAAACAGTGTAATAATGAGAAAACATCAATGGCAATTTCTTACACACCTGTTTTTAAGCTTGTTTTCATCTCAATTTTTTGTACAACTTTTCAACCACATGTATGTTTTCTTCATACTCTATGTTCAAAACCAATAGAACTGTATCAGTATGACAAATTAAATAGGCATTAGTTATATCAGCAAGAGTGAGGGAATTCAATACCTAAATTAAACAAACCTATGACATGTATCTGCTCTGCTAAGTGTCCATCGGCATGCCACCTTGCCCGCCTGTTTGTGATATTGATAATGCATAATCTTTAATGTTTTATTAAGGATCTTAAACAATCCAATTTTGTAGGAAAAAGTGTACAGTTGGTATATTTATTCAGGCTATTTTTGGAAAATATTATGAATCAAAATTCGAAAAACAAAAGAAATTTCAAATGATATCTTAAATAATCAAATTTTGTAACTAAAAATCCAAGCTCTGTTTCCCCTGTATTTTCCATTACAATTTGGTAATATGAATCTAAAAAAACTATGTTGTAAGTATGGTAAGAGGGTCTCAAGCCATTGATTCTAACAGGACGTTCTTACTTGGCCTTCTGCACACACTAAGGATAACTACTCAGTAGAATCACAGCTGGCTGACACACAGAATTGCCTCAACAAGTAGAAAGAGCATAGAAAATCAATGAAAGAAGTTCAGATAGTTACCAACGTATTTCTCTTTCTACCACCATCCACCATAATTTCCTGGTTTAATACCTCAAGACTTGTTGGAATTGCCAAAAGGCTCTTAACACATTTTTAGTCGAGCTCAACAAGAACTTAATCAATGTAGGAATAACCAAGAAATGCAAAATTGAAATGTGAAGTTTTTAGGAGATTTGTGGTGATAGAGACCTTGTATGGATATTTTGTAATACACTTGAATAAATGCAAAGATTAGGACCCTACCTCCTATTTGTCCGATCGAATAGAGTAGTTACAATGTGTGAACAGGTGTGATCTGTCATTGTACGGATACTCTGCAGTTTTTCTCCGGTTTCTCTCTCCCGCAAGCACCTCTCCCTATTTACCCAATTTCTCTCCCGCGTGCAGTTTCGGCCTCAATTCCTCCACTATCCCTTCTCTCTCTCGTTCACGTAACTGGCCAACTGCTGCTATCAGCAGTTATTTCGCTGATTCGCAAAATCATATGTGTACGTTATATGTAATTTACTGTGTGTTATGATAAATATGTATGTTGTAATTGTATGTATTATAATATTCTGTATATAAGTATATCTATTATATATAAAAAAAAATTTACTGCATATTAATATATGGTATATATACATATTTATTGTATATTACTGTATATATTTATTGTTATATTAACTCTATATATATATATATATATATATATTTTAATATATATATTGTTATATTGTGATTTTCTTTATGTTAATGAAAATAAACGTTAATCATGTATAGTGTAATTAAATAAAGAGGGAAAATAAACCTTTCCCTCTTTTTTGTTTGGACGAACAAAGTGAGTTCAATATGTGGACTGGAACAACCTACTATAATGCAGATTCGAAAGTTACCCTGAAGATGTAAACAGCATCATAAAGAGGACAAAAGTGAGTGAGTCTAAAGCGACCGAGATTTATGAAAAAGGTAAAGATAATTGTGGGGGTGTGTATGCAAAGAAATAAAATGTAAATTGTCATTTAGGTGACAATAAATTTAAAATATTCAAAAGACACCCGGAGCAAGCCTGATAGACATGACATCATCCATATCCCCTCACTTCGAGCAAAATTTAAAATATTGAGAAGATACCCTGCAGCCAGCCTGATGGAGATGACATCATCCACATCCCCTCACGTTAACGGAATTTGAGCACCTACATTATGACACGTGTCTCCTCCACCTATTGTGTGTTTGATATTAATAATTAAATAATAATAATAATAATAATAATTAATTTGTTATTAACTTTTGTAATCCATGCCTTTTACGTGTCACCTGCAGAATAAATCAGATTTTTAGAAAATTAATTCATGTCTCTCGCTAAATAAATAAACCTATTTTTTTATTATCATAGCAAAATTATTTTCAAAAACAAATTAATTATTAAAAATATATTTACAATTAATTGTATATACTCAACAACCAAATCATCGACATACCTTAATATTTTTCTTCTTATACTTCATGTGTAGCCATGGAGGATTTGTTGAAAAGGGGAGGAAATACTTTGAGGAAATGCAAGCTCAGAATATTAAGCCGACACAAATGCACTATGCGTGTATGGTTGATCTTCTTGGACGAGCTGGCCTTATGGAAGATGCAGTGGAACTTATCAAAAAATTGCCCATCATACCTGATTCTAATATTTGGGGTGCTTTGCTAGGGGCATGCCGAATCCATGGCAATATACAGTTAGGGTCTTTGGCAGCCAAGCATCTGTTTAAGTTGAAACCTGAACATTGTGGGTATTATATTCTTCTTTCAAACATCTATGCAGAAGCCGGGAAATGGGATGAGGCAAACAAGATTAGGGAATTGATGAAGTCAAGAGGGGCAAACAAAAATCCGGGTTACAGTTGGGTTCAAACAGGGGACCAGGCACAAGCATTTGTGGTTGGAGAGGTACTAGAGAACTACACTCCAGGTCTTTGGCATACAGAATGTGGCTAAATTAGTTTAAGAAATTTGAGTTTTATGGTTTTTTTGCCGATGTATCTTACTCTCTGAAAATGAAAAGCTTAGTATCAAGCCCTGGCAGCATCAGTAGTGAACCAGAAAATTGAATAGCAGAAATTTTGCGTCTCCAGAAGACCAAAAGGAGATGAATTGCATTGAACTTTTGCTCAGTGGGTAGGTAAGAGTCCTTGATAGATAAATACTTCTTTTCTGACTTTCGTACCACCATCTTCAGTAAAGTACTCTCCAAGCCTGCCAGGAATTTTCTTGTGCACACCCCAAGAAATAAAAAATTCAGATAGATTCTTTAACTTTCTGTGTGTCAAATGATCGTTTAAAATTGCATCTTTTCTATGTGAGTATTTGAGACGTTGAAAGCATTTGATACAGGTTGAAAAATATGGCAGTAACACCTCGAGGCAAAAGCATATGAGAGGTGTTAGTTATCTATGAGTATTACACATCGCTTTGAAATGTTAATTTACAATTCGTTGAAAAGTTTGTGAGCTCTTAAACTGTTAAGTTGTGTTTTAGATTGCAAAACCCAAAAGAAAAATCGTGATAGTAGATTGCACAATTGGATGAGAATGTTACAATGACATATTTTTAATGATTTTGGAATGTCTCCAAAATAATGGGAAAAAAGGCAATGGCCAAACTTTGACAATGTTTTTGCGTTGGAAGTTATGGTGAAATGAAGTTTTGTTTCCTTGGCTATATATTGTAGAGAACCCACATGGTATTTGCAACTTTCTTTATTTTTTCGCCAGGCTAACTCAGCTAAAATCAATTCAAAGCTTGGGCTTGCCGCATTGCTAGCTTACGGGTTGTTTGATGGCGTTACGTATACCAGTTTCTTTATCCTGGCAGAACCCGGCCGCTGATCTCCAAGCTCTTTTAGGGGTATGAAATGCTTCATTTTTTATATTTGTTGCTTGAAAGCTCTACTTTCTTACACAGTTTCAAAGTCATACATTTGGCTCACTTATTGTCAATAGAAGAAACATCTATTTATTTGAAGTTTCTCGCATGGTTTTAAAAACTGTACTTGACTGCTGGTTCAATGAGCAACCAGGAGCTAGTCCGGTCTGAAGGGATGTTTCACCCTCGGTAGGGTTTTTAAACCGGGATGAATCTAGTTTAATTTGCCCAATTCAATATTTATTTAAACAACAACCTGGTCTGATTGTCGGTTCAACCAAGTTGATCTGCCGTTTATCTAGACCAGCCCACAGTTTCTCAAATCCAATCATAAAGAATGTTCTCGATTGTGGTTGACTTCATTGACATAAGATGATATACATCATGACTCTGTTTCCGTTCTTTTGCTGACATTGTCTTTGAAAATTCCTCAGATTGTTATCTTGATGTGGACCAGACGTGACCAGGCCAGTTCGAGCAGATGGAGCTGCAGCTTTGGCTCCGCTTATCGGCAAAGGTTTGAAGAGGATCCAAAACTATTTCAGGTTTCCAAATCCTGTCTATGCATTTGCCCTTGTTGTCTCCATAGTTGGTGCATCATGTTTAACAGTGGTTAGCTTGCTCATCCTTTCCAGACGGGGGAGTGTGAATTCAAGACATAAATTTATGAACTGCCACTTGAAAGAATTATTTAAGCAAAGAGAAGAAAAAAAAAAAAGAGAAAACTCCTTATGATGCACTTGTACATGTTTATATTAAAATGATATCAACTAAAGAAAATGTCATTTTAACTGATTTTGGCTTGAATCCCCTCAAGCTAAGCTGAGCCGAGCTTGAATTGGTTTGAGAGGATTGGTTATGTTTAACTCTTTCAAGTCCAATTGAATTTAAGTTGGTTTAAACTCAAACTCGATTTAATATGATATCAAATCAGCTTAACAAAATTGTCTTATTGGTGCGACGAAATGAAAAACTCTTAAGTAGAGGAACCAATTCCATACCTTGCACTTGGAATTATAATATATTACTACATAAACAATATTAGAAAGAACATCTAAGATATGATAATATCAATGCATAGAAAGTCCCAATTTTCATGTACAAGCAGCCAAATCCTTGGCCTGTCTTGCTATTTTGATCAAACTACATTACCATGTTTGAAACTATATTTGCTAGTCATCATTCATATGAAACTCAACTGCTATTCTACATTTTTGAAAGTCCAGTGTCATACTACTCTAAAACACGATCAAAGGTGAGTATTCTTGAATGCAAGTATCATTTTTGGTGACAACAGCAAAATGAATGTTAAGATAGAACCGGAGAACATTTTGACAGCATATCTCACAAAGTCTTTTGTCATCTTCATTGGAGATGTTCCTTTAGGAAAATATAGGGTTTGTTTGTGATGAAGGAAGAAGCGCAGCTGAGGGTAGGTAAACTGTGCCCAGTTTTGAATGTTGGATTCAAAAGCCAACTCCCTGTACACCAACTTAATCTCTTCAAGTGTTTCTATGTGCTCACCCGAAAAGCTGCAACTGTAAGTACTACAATTAATTTAACTTTGTAGATAGTATTTTAATGTTCATATCAACATAAAAAATTGTTATTTTTGTATCAAGTTAGGTACTGACCGGAACCATCGGAAGACTCCTAACACCTCTTTGACTCAGCTCAACGAGAACTTCACCAATGTAAGGGCTCAAATACTGTATTGGCCCTACTTGACTCTAACAGAAGAAAAGAAAGGGACAGAAACGAAATTTTCAAAGAATTAACCAATCAAATATTATAGTACTCAAACTAATCCTAAGAAAAAAATAAGAGATCAAGAGTCTATAGACAACAACTGTTACAGTACTTATAATTAAGGGAAGACAAGAACGATGGAAACTAAAACTAATAAAATTGGGTTTCAAAGTCAAACCTAGTGGCAGAGTATGATCGTTGTCAAATCCTCAGCATTTTAGGTTGTGCATTCCTCCATCGAGTCTCTGTATGTACCACCAGCATTCTCATCATGATTGGCAGATACTCCATGGGCACTAAAAATATATTATTACCTGTAGTTCCACATATAGAAGTCAAAGAAAATTTGTAGAGAGCTAATCTCATCAAATGACCACAACCCAGGCAAGTCATATATATATATATATATATATACTGATTTTGTGCTGCAAAAGAATCATATACAAAAAGAGTAAATCCAATTTTAAATGCACCTCCTCAATCTTTGAGAATTCCTCGAACTCTTCCTGAATAAAGTCAATTCATAAAAGAAACAAGCCTCCACGATAGGTATGCATCTTCCCTGACGTGTTATTCACACTCAGAATTGGTTTATAATATTCAAATTGATTTACTATAGGCAAGAAATAGGAGAATATTCTAATACAGAAGCATATCTCACAAGTCATTGTCGTCTTCCTTGGAGATGTCCATTAAGAAAGGTATAACAGTTGCTGAAGTTAAGACTTTTAGTAACTGTCAGATTTGTGATGAAGGCAGAAGTGCAGTTAAGGACAGTTTTGAATGCCCGATTCAAAAGCCAACTCCCTGTATTGCATCTCAATCTCTTCAAGTATTTCCATGTGCTCACTAAAAATGCTGCAATCATAGATACTACAATTAATTTAAATCGAAAGATGGCCATTTTAACACTCATATTACTATTTGTGTAAGTAGTCATGTACCTGATCAAATTTGCCAAAAACCTATCAACACCTTGAAGGCTGAGCTCAATGAGAACTTCATCAATGTAGGACTTTAGCCATTGTACCGGCCCTACTTGACTCGACTCGACTCTAACAAAACAAAAGAAAGGGAAATAAATGAAAATTCCAAAGAATTAACCAACCAAACATTATAGTGCCCAACCTTAATGATGGAAAAATTATTAGAGATCAAGAAATTCAATAGATAATAGATGAAACAGCGCTCATAATAAAGGGCAGACAAGAAGGATGGAAGATAAACCTTATGAAATTGGGTTTTACAGCCAAACCTGGCATATGCCAAATTATGATTCTTGCCAAATCCTCAGCTTTCAAAGTTTTGCACCCTTCATCTAGTCTTAGTATGGATCATCATTCTCAACAGAAGTAAGTGGTACTCCATGAGCATTAAAGAATTTCGTTACCCCTAGTTTCACATATAAAAGTCAAAGAAAAGTTGTAAAGACTAATCCCATCAAATGACCACAACCTAAGCAAGTCAGATTTTAATACATATATATTTTGTGCTGCAAAAGAATCACATAAAAGAACAGTGTGTGTGTGTGTATACTGATTTTATGCTGCAAAAGAATCATATAAGAGAGGAGTATATTCAAAAATTAAATGCACCTTGTTAGGCTGAGAGAGTTTCTCTAACTCTTTCTGAAACAAGTCAGCCATAAACTTGATATAACCTTCTCATTGATACAAGGATCATATAATAGAAATAGGCAGCCTTGATAAGTACACATCTTCCTGGCATATTATTCTCACTCAGAAATGATTTATGATATATGAATTGATTTACCACAGGCAAGCAATTAGAGCATATACTAAAAAAGAAGCAGCACCTAAATATTCTCTATCGAACACAAATTTTTGACCCAGGAGTAGAGAGAGAACTTTGGATAAATCCTCTGCTGAAACAAAGTGAGTTTCACCTCATTTAAGCTAGGAACACCATCTTCTCTGTTGATGCAAGCATCCAACTTTTCTCCTTTCTTGCTCATGATTATTTCTTCTATATTTGAGCATTTAATTCATTTGAGCTTACAAATAATGTAATAATGTGAAAACATTGATGGTAATTTGTTACATACCAGTTTTCAAGTTTGTTTTCCTCTAAATTTCCATTACAAATTTCAACTAAATGTATGCTTTCTTAATATTCGATGTTCAAGAACAAGAGAATTGCATCAATATGAAAAATTGAATTGGCATAAGAGCCATATCAACAAGAGTGAGGGTATCCAGTACCTAAATTAAACGAGTGTATGACAAGTGTCTCCGTTGCTATGTTTCCCTCAGCATGCCACCTTGCCACACCGAAATTGTGCACCTGTAAGTGGTATTGACAATAAGAATTTTTTTTGGTGCTATTTCTAGGAAAATTTTAATAAATCAAAATTAGATAGACTATAAATCATAAATGATATCGAAAGCCTTTTTAGTGTGCTTGTTATTTTTTTTTTTTTTTTTTTACTACCATTCCATACTCTGTATTTCCCTGCATTTTCTGTTACAATTTTCAGATGTGACTCTAAACACACTATGCTGTGTTCATGGGGAGAGGTTATCAAGCCATTGAAGAAAGAAAAAGGTATTTTACAACCAAATATAGTTCAAATAGTATAAATATTTACAATTCAAATGATTTCTTATATAAACATCCCATAATCATAAATTGCTAGGAAATGAACATTAAACACAATTTCCATGGTATGCTTTGCCCAATATAATCTCCTGATACTGGTTTTCTTCTACAAAGCACTAACAAACTTCAGTTTTCAATAACAAATTACAAGAAAACTATAACCCACTCTGATTTAGTAGATAGTGAGTTGCCTCTTTGAAGTTCATTAATCACTATTAAGTTAGTGTTTAATTTCACTGTGTTAATTAAAATTTGATGAAGATGATTCTCACCAGTATGCATTGTAGAATCATGTCTTACTTGATGTATTTTTAGGTAATCGTTCTGGCTTCCCTGCTTTTTCTTCTTCTCCTCCCTCTCCAGCTTCATCACTGTCTTTTGTGATTCAAACAAAAGAGAAATATCAAATGGGAGCTGTTTCAAATTTTGAACACATGTATGCCAGCATAATAAGAACATATCTAAAGCCCTGCATAACAAGGAGCGATGCCAGTGAAGCCCCAAGTTGCTGAACATATAGTCATGTAATTTGAAATTTGATTTTTGAACTCTTTAAAAACCTTTCATATCTATAATAGAAAAACAATTTAAAAAATGAAATACACTTCGCCTATGCTTTGTTATCATGTATAAGGAAACATAAATGCACACTTGGGGACATTCAAGTTTTCCTTTTAAATAACTTTACGGCAATCAAAAGAGTGCCGTTACCAATTGCCAATAAAAGAAGCTTCTCAGGCCCAATTATGGAAAGATGTTGAAAACTTCCTCAAACACCTCCCCCCATATGTTATCAGTGCTGGCTACAAGAGATGGGGACAAGACAAAAAAAAAAAAGAAAGAAAAAGGATAAGAAAGTCATGTGAAATAGGATAAGCAAAATAGAATTAACAACACAATATTAGCATCACTTCACCAAAAAATAATAAAACAATTTCCATTAAATTGAAATGAAAATTTTGACCGTGAAAGTCATTTTGAATATAAACAACCCTGCCTGGTTTAGAAGCTCCAAGCTTTATGACAATATATGCAAACTCTAAGACAATTATTGTAAGGTTCAAAAACTCAGAAAAATCTTAGACCTTACTGACAACAATTTTTGTAAGGGACAATTTTTGTAAGCTCTAAGACAGTTGCAGCACCATGAAAATTTTATAAGGGTCAATAATTCCGGTAAAACTTTAAAACAATTTCATGTAGAGAAGAGCTAAAAACTCTGTTCCACTATTTCTGATTGCATTTTTAGTAAATATCATCAAAAATTTTGCATTTTCAATCAAATTTAACAAAACCTTGCATTTTAAATCAACATTGACAAAAATTTTGCATTTTTGTAACTCTAACAAGTATATTAATCCAATAAAAGGGAAAATAAAAGAAGCTAGAAGCTTAGGAGCCAAGTACCATATCTTTGTCATGGAAAAAAGTATGAAAATGCAGTTTATGCTGAGATAGATGTTATCCAGTAAAAGGGAAAAATGCTGTTCTCCTGCAATACAAATAAGATTTTTAGATAATTTATGTCAAAGTTATTTTCAAACACAATTATTATTTATGAAAAAATATTTATAATTGTTTACAATAAACAACTAATTAATTCAGATACCCGAACAATTCTTCAACTGTGGAGTTAAGGTTACTCATCTATTGGCCTTCCTTATCACCACAGTACAAGTCAACTTTGTTGAGCTTTTGTGTTAGCTATACTCCATAACCACTGATCTTCATATATTATAACTGTCTCCAAAACTGGGAATTCAATAAATATGAGTCTGAGCTAAAACATCCAATGTTCTACAGCCCCCCAAGTTTCAAGTAGCTCATAAACCACATGGCAGTTCAATCTGAAAGGTGAGAAGACTAAAACCTACCTGCTGCACTGCCTCCTCTGTAAATGGGTACCAATACCCCATTCCAACACAGACTTTCACAGGTAAGTTCTTTGCCTCCAAAGCCATTTTAAGTGCATGTGCCTGCAACAAATTTTTCAAATTACAAATACACAATACTGCAGGCAAAATTGAAGGACAAAAATGAAAATAAGAGGAAAGTTTTTCTAATAAAAAAAAAAAAAATTAGAAAAGAAGCAAAAGTTGCCTGTATTCAGGCCAACATATGACAACCTCTTCCCACAGGTCACATTTGATTCATCAATAGCAAGCATACCAGCAAAAATTGATCCAATGATTTTCTGTACCCATCAAGAAAGAAACGCAGCACCAGTTTAGCACAATACTTAACACAACTAATATGAGCATGAACTTTACATTTCCCACAATGTTTCCTCTTGATGTAGATGAAAGATTTGATTTGATTCCTCACTTACAATGGCAAAAAGCAAATAACTTGCATAACAAAACAAATGAACGAAGAACACCCACATGTAATAATCATAACATGACATAACAATCAAACTATCTTATCTCAAAATTTTAACAAGACATAATCTGAATTCAACTATCTGGATGAAAACTTGGAGATAGCAAAGGATACACTTTTAGTAATTGAAAAATTAAATGAAAATAGCCAAAAACTCTTAATTCTTCATCAATATAACCTGCATTGTCGTGATTTAAAGTTAAAATCTAACTAAGTCTAGACTTAAATTACAACCATGAAAGAAAGAAGAATAAAAAGGGTGGCTAGCTAAGGACACGAGAGACATTGATGGTGCTAAGGCAGGAAAAAAAAACTTCGTAGTGGGGCTTTAATTGAACGTAATGATTTTGGAATTTCATATTTTTCATTTTCAATTGAAGGTAATGGTATCTTACCTGAATGTTGCAATAAGGCCCGTAAATAATCCAATATTGTAGCCAAAAAGTGTACGGTTGGTATATATATTCAGGCCATTTCTTGGAAATTTTGAATGAATCAAAACTCAAAAAACAATATAAATTGCAAATGGTATCTAAAAAGTTTTGCATTTTGGCAATCCGGACATGTTTATTAATCCATTAAAAGGGAAAATAACAGAAGGTAGAAGGTCAGTAGGCAAGTACCATGTCTTCGCTGGCCCTCTTCTGCAGAGAAGTGCGGGATTATGAAGATGTAAACAGCATCAGCATCAGCATCAGAGAGGAGGATGAAAGCATGTGAATGAGTAGTGTGTGTAAAGCAACCGAGCTGTGGGGGTGTGTTTGGAAAGAAATAAAATGTAAATTATCATTTAGGTTACAATATATTTAAAATATTCAAAACAAAAATATGACATCTATATTCCCTCACAGACAATAAAATTATTAAAAAAAAAAAACCCAACAGAATTTGAGTACCTAAATTATGACACGTGTCTCTTCAGTGAAATGGGTCACCTGCTGTCTGTTAGACGGCGATTGGACTGTCCTTTTAGCATCGGGGCCCTGCAAAACAAATCAGATTTTGAGATATCTGTATGTATGTCACTAACTAAATAAACATATTCTAGTATTATCGCGTCAAATTTATTCTTTTCAAAAACCACTTAATTATTAAAAAATATTTATAATTAATTGTCAACAATTAAATCATTCACATACCTGACCAAGTAATTTGGTAATCTTCCTGGTACCCCTTCGCGCGTTTGATAATTAAATTAGATTACTCAAACAATCAAATAAGAATAATAATAATAATTTATTATTGACTTTGTCATACATACTTAGAAAAGGCATTCGTCCTACTAGAAGCCGTCTCCTGCAAAACAATATATATTTTTAGATCATTTATGTATGTCATTAACTATTTTATTATCATGTCAAAATTATTTTCAAAAAACAATTTAATTACTCAAAATATATTTACAATTAATTGTATACACTCAACAACTAAATCATTCACATACCTCAACATTTCCTCTAATGTGGAGTTAAGGTTACCCATCCATACTCGATCATCCAAATTGGATTGTCTAACTCCTTGGAGCTTTGGGGTTAGTTGTTCTCCATAACCAAATATTTTCATATTTGGACAATTCAATATTACAACATTCTCCAAAACTGGGAATTCTATAAAATAAGACCCTGCGCTAAAACAACTAATATTTTTTAGATCATTAAATTCCAAGTAGGACAAACTAGGAAACACAATCCTTTGTACTAATGATGATGATGTTTCCTCATTTGTGATTATTTCTTCCATTCTTGAGCATACAACGATTTCAAGTCTTCTAAGCTTCACCAAGCTTTTGACTATAAAGGGAGTGAAGAGACTTTTCAATTTAAAGCAGTCTTCTATATGTATAGAAGTCAAGTTTCCCAAACTTAGGGACGTTGTAGTGAGATCTTTGCTTGGTGCTATTATTTCCTCTTCTTCTTTTATTATGAAAATCTCCTCTAAATTGTCACAAGAATATATCTTCATCTCTTCCAAACAAATAAGACTCTGCAATAAATCTTTAGAAAATAACTTAGTTAAGTTTGGACATTTCCACACATTTATTCTCTTCAAGTTGCAGAAGTTTATGAATTGAGTGTCACCCTTCCATATATTTGTCATCTCTGGCAGATTACTCAAATCTAAATCTTTTAATGACATGTGCAACTTTTTTTCTCCATATGCCACCTTAATATCTTCACAATCAAATATATGTACCACTGATTTACAATTATTTACCATCAAATATTCCAGATTTTGAAACATCTTTAACGAATAACTTGGAACAATGTTCAACAAACTGTCACAACCTTTCAAAATTAAAGATTTGAGTTTATTGAAGGACTGAATTGAGAGTTGACCACGACATATTTCAACCAAATTGGAATGATTAATTATTCGTAGTTCTTCTAAGTTTTGAAATATTAAGTTTGATGAACATTCCAAAGTATTTACTAGATACGTTCCTTTAAGATTACCCACAGTCATACCTTTCAACTCATTCAATCCTCTATTTATAAGATCATGAAAGATGTCGTCCAAACCAACAATGTATAGATAATTTGTTTTTCTAATTACCAAATTCTTCAACCAACCAAACAATCCTAAAATCTTAACCTCATCATTATATGAGATCATCAATTTCCTTAAATATTTTCTTGAACCACTCATAAAACTTTTTTTTTCATCACCTCTTGGAGCACCTATTATTATTGTAAAGCTTGATAAGTTTTTAAAAGGCACATCATTATCAATCAAGAAATTTAAGTTTGGGATAATAATTTGCAAGCTAGTTAATCTAGACAAGAATTGTAACTCAGCAAGCTTTGCATTGCTTTCCGAATCCTCCTCATCTCCTTCAAAATTCCAAAGCCTAAAACTATCAAAAATGTACAACTCCTCTAACTTACGAAGAGATGATATGACATTACATGCTATATGTTCTAGGTTTCTACAATTGTTCAAATCCAATAATCTTAAATGAATTAATCGGCTAAAAGATTTAGGGATCTTTCTAACATCAGAATCATGAAGGCTAAGAATTTCAAGTTTGCTTAGATCTCCAATCATAGATAAGTTACCCAATTTGCAACCATTAAGATTCAAAGTTCGAAGGTTTGCAAGAAAAGAAAGTGACTCGGGCAATGGCAATAATTGAGTAAAGCTTAAATCCAGAATTCTAAGATGTTTCATGCCTTGAAAGAAATTGGTAGGAACAAGCAATTCATAATTATTTTGCAGTAGTAAAGAGTCCAACTTTGGGCATTCCATCACATTTGGTGGCTCTTTAATATTATTTGACATTAGTGAGATACAGGTAATATCTTCAAATGTATCTCTGTTTGGCCAATCTTCTAGGCCAACACAAGCTTTCACCAAGAATATATGGTTGTATTTTGGTGCTATTACGTGTGCAACATCGCGTACAACATCATGCAATTTCACATACTCTTCATTATAATACTCATCTTTTTCATAAATCAAGAGAAAAGAAGAGGTGAGGGTACTTACAATAGCATGTGCTCTGTGTCTAACATCCTCCATTTTCTCAATATTTTTGAACCACCTCAAAGCCACTCCATATCTCACTAAAACTTCAATTGGAATTTTGAAATCCTCTGGAAACACGCTACAAAAGAAGAACAATGACTTTGCATCCTCGCTTTCTAAATATTTGATGCTCAACTCTAAAGATGAAATCACACTTCCTTGCATCCCTGGGATATCTGTTGGAGTAGACGTTTTGAGTTGTCGTGCCGCGTCAATCCACACATGTTCATTTTTGTTCTTCAATGCCCTTGCTACTGTCACAATTGCAATTGGCAAGCCATCACATTCAGCAACTACCTCTCTCGCCATCGGGCTTATAACAGAATTTTCAATATCCATTCCAACAAGCTCCTTGAATAGCGCCCAAGACTCCTGCTTTGACAAAGTGCCAACGACAAGTGTCTTGTCACAGTCCATTTCATCGCATACGTTTCTACTTCGAGAGGTAAGCACGATCTTACAACCTCCATGGTCCTTCCCAAAAGGAACACCAATCTCTTTCAATTCAATTCTTCCCCAAATGTCATCTAATATTATGAGGATTCGTTTCTCCTTCTTAATTCTCTCCCACAAGCAATTTGCTCTAGCTGCTTTGGACTTAGCCGTGAATGAAGTCACACCTAGCATTTCAGCAATTTCGGCTTGAATATTCATGATATTTGGGGTTTGAGACACAACCACAATAACCACTGAATCATACAATTTTCCTTCTTCAGCTAGTTTGCCAACTTGTTTAACTAGTGTGGTCTTACCCACACCTCCCATCCCACATATTCCAATTATGCTGACCTTGTCATCTTTCAAGGCCTCCATAATTTCATTCTTGATTGATTCTCTGGATTTGAAAATTCCAGAAACTCCCACAGACGAAGATATAATGCTAGGAGGAGGAGGAGCAGGCTGAGAAAGAGTGTCAAATTTTCCACCTTCTTGGAGCTGAGTGATCACTGCTAACTTCTGCTTTGCCACCTTGCTGAACCGGTAACGCAATTTGAGATTGATGCACCACCCTCTGAAGCACGTCTTGTTCGCATTGCCTTCATCTTCCAGAAACCTTTCAGCTTCTGTAGTGACATTATCAACTTCTGATATCCAATTTTGGACGACAAGTAAAATAATTTCTCTGTTTCTTTCAGCAGCATCCATCTTCGCTTGCATGTCGCCTCTCATAGCCTTGAGTTTCTGAGCTTGCTTTCGTAATGTTTCGATGTTGTCATTGTAGTTGAACAGGAAACCAATCTGACGGCCTGCTGCATCGAACAGGCGGTTGAAAATAATCTCAGAAATTGAGCTGACAGTTGAAGCACAAATTTCCATGTTGTAAATTTTGAGTGTTTCTAATTTTTGAGAGATTTAGGATGAATAATGATGGATAGAATGTAGGAAAGAGAAGAGAACAGTATGTAATTCATCTCTTAAAGGCTTCTTAGTTCCATTTTTTTCAAAGTTATTCTTTTGTTTAATAGCTACTCTTGAGTTAAGAATCTTTTCAACTATTCCACAAAACAGAGGAAAACGGCGAACATTTCACACAGACTAATATGATTTCAACAATTTCCAGTGTTCCTTTTGGTATTTTGGATTTCATTAATACTTTGCCTGCCTCTCAAGGCTCTTTTGGTTCCATTATCCTTGCAAGTTTTTCTTTGGTTCCATCATTGCTTTTGCTCTCAACTCAAGGCTACTTGCTTAATATTCTCCTCTTTTATAATTTTTAGTTTTAGTCTTTTCTTTTATCATTTCCATAGTATAAAGAATTTATGCATGCAGATTCATATATTATTTCTACCTTAAAGAGCTTAATATGAGTAAACATATTCTTGATAATTATTTAAAAATAGTTCTTGATGTTTTTAATTCAGATTGTTCAGTTGTGCCTTAATATTTTTAGTATATGTTTGATATAATATTTAAAAAGATATTCTTCTCCTCATTACAAAATTAAGAATTTGTTGTATAACAAAGGAGGAGTTACAGCATCAAGCAATTGAAAGACAAAAGAGAAAGGCATTAAAGAAAAAAAAAAAAAAAATTCTTACACACTTTGTCCTGGGTCTCAAGGCTTCTTTGGTTCCACTATCATTAAAAGATATTCTTCCCTTTCATTCTTAGCACTCAACTCAAGCTTAATGTTCTCTTCTTCTGCAATCTGCGAAACTGCAAACAACTGATTTGGAGATCTTATTTTTATTCTAAAAGCACTTAATACGATTTACTTATTTCATAAGCCTATTGTCAAGAGTTTAGAGGTAGTTGAACTACCTGCATGGCATCCTAAGTAATCTTGCATACACGTATTATGGGTTTAGAGTCATTGGTTTTGTCCTGCTTTGAATTCATTAGGAGAACGGCTTTGACTCCTGACTAGTTTGCACCGAGATGATTTAGTTATTTCTTCAATAACACAAATAGCTCCACTCCCACCTTTCATGTCACCATGTTGATTTCCATGTCTTGATGATTGCATTTTGAGTTGTAATATTATGCATGGAACTTTTAAATTCAGAAATAAAAATTCGAAAGGTAAATTTTCAAGGAGATATTGGTGGTACTAAGGGATTAGGCCAAACATTAAAAATATATGACGTGATTAATGGATAAATGTACTTTTATAGTTAAAATTTTCTCTCAAGATGTAGGATCAGAGAGCTAATAGTTAACCATTTTCTCTTGACACATTCAACCCAATGTGTGACCTGAGAGAATTTGTTCACTAGATAAAGAGACAGACAGAGCTATAAACAAAACATGTACAAATTTTTGAAATTTATTTAGAAATACACTAACAAAATCAAATACTATAAAATGATTTCATTAATCCATGATGGGTTTACTTTCAGTTAGGGTTTTGGCAGGTGGTATTGACAAGGGGGCCAATGCCATTGATTTTAATGGAAAGAACTCCCTTGGCAAAGATGTAAACAGCAACCGAGTCTTTCAGAGTTTTATATATGAAAAAGTAAAGATAATTGTGGAGGTGTGTTTGCAAAAAAATAAAAGGTAAAATATCATTTAGGTTATAATAAATTTAAAATATTCGAAAAATGCCCCGGTGCCAAGTTGATAGTTATCCCCTATCCCCTCACTTTGAATAAAATTATTAAAAAAAAAAACTCTTTACTTGTAAAATTATCTTTAAATTATCTTCTACCTGTGTGTTTGAGATCGATAATGCATAATCATTAAATTACTGAAACAAATAAGAATAATAATTTGTTATTGAATCACTTCATTTCTTGCGGCTTTCGATTCCTCAGAAGTGCACCTGCATGTTGTTCGCCATTACCACCACTCTGTTGCATGCATGCATGGGAACATGACTCTCCAAAAATGTTAGTTGGGGCAAAGGCACTCTGTACATTTTTTAGATCTCAAGAACAGTGTACATTATACTTGTTTAATCAAACTTTAAATCATACTTTCAAGTTTTGAATGGCAGTTCGAGTTTACATGGTTTAAAAAAAGAGTTAAACGACTATGACTTAATTTTCCTTTTTATAAACATTTCTTATCTGATTATTTCGACCAAGTTGGGAAGGTCAAAGATTTGCAGTTCCTTTTCATATCGACTTACATGAAACCCATGTTGAGTTTAACTTCTGGCACTAGATTTTAAAGCCTTGGACCAATCCGTCGGGTTCTATCAAGCCAATCTCCTAAGCCATCAATAATTCATAACCATGTGCTGCTCTGTTTTCCCCTGAATTTTCCAAATTATGAATCAATTCATATCCAGTTATTAATACAAATATTTTCAATTGCTTGCAATGAACTTTTCCTCATATGTATTGAAATTATCTCAGAATTTCAAGTCTTATTCACATACTATCTGAAACTGAGTAAAAATTAAGTAGTTTTCCCAATAACTCACATCTTCACCCAACAATCCATTTTTAATCTTATGTATTAATAAATACTCCATGAACTAGGACACAAACATCCAACACTTTGAACTCTTACTATTGCCATCCACTATAATTTCCAGGTTAAACACTTCAAAACTGCTTGGCTATAACAAACAAAAACCCAAGAAAAACAAATTCTGAGTCTTATCCAACAAATTCAGTGAAAAATCTTTTGCTCATCAAATTCATTTCGCCTATGCTTTAAGCCATCAATAATTATTAACCATAAGCTAATTATTCCTTATGCGCAGAAGAGGCAAGAGAATAAACAAAAGAATTGAACTAGATAATATCTCTAGAAAGATAAAATAAGGGCGACAAGACCAATGTACAAATAAGAGAAGTTAAAAATTCTAGACAAAGCCAAGAACCAAAGCACAAATAAACAATATGGTCTAGGTTGAAGATCTTGCAAGAAATTTTTAAAAGATAAGAATAATGGAGGGAGAAGTTCAAAGGCAGAGTGAAAAGACAGTACCGGAAGTCAAGAGAGGTCAAGAAAACATAGCTAATCTCAAAACAGATTGGGTAATAATAATTAAAAAAAAAAAAAAAAGAGGAAACTTGTATAGTTACGCACTATTGTTAAGTGAAGACTGAAGTATTGATTGACCAAAGAGGTCCAAAAGAAAATATTTAATTAAATGCACCTCCTCAGGCTTTGGAAATTTCTCCAACTCTTTCTGAATCAAATCAACCATAGACTTGATGTAACTTTCTCATTGATACCAGGACCATATGACAGAAAATGGCATCCTTGATAGGTATGCCTCTTCCCTAACATAGTATTCTCTCTCAGAAATGGATTAAAACATCCACCCGTTCTTAATATCTGCAATATTAGGAATTCCACAATGTATAATTGTTTGTCGAAACAAAGTGAGTTTCATCTCGTGTAAGCTAAGAATACCATCTTCTCTGTTGATGCAAGCAACTGCCTTTCTCCTTTCTCATTCTTGATAACTTCTTCTATATTTGAGCATTAAGCCCTTTGAGCATACAAATAATGTAGTAGTGAGCAAACATTAGTGGCAATTTGTTATGTACCTGTTTTCAAGCTTCTTTTCACCTCAGTTTTCCACTACACATTTAAACCAGATATATATTTTCTTCATAGTCTATGTTCCAAACTAATAAAATAGTATAAATAGGTATTAGAGGTATACTAGCAAGAGCAAGGGGATTCAGTACCTAAATTAAACAAGCATATGACATGTGTCTCCTCTGCTAATCTTCCATCAGTGTGCCACCTCGCCAAACTGAAATTGCCCACATGTTTGTGGTATTGATAGTGCCAAATCATCAATGATGCAATAAGGATTTTAATTGTTGCTAATTCTAGGAAAAATTTAATGAATCAAAACTCAATACACTATTAATTGCAAATGATTTCTAAAAACTTTTCAGCTTGTCTATTTTTCTATTTCTGCTACAATTTCATGCTCTATTTTCCCCTATATTTACCTTTACAATTTTCCAATATGAATCTAAAAAAACCATGTTGTGATTATGTTAAGGGTGCATCAAGCCATTGAGGAAAGAAAAATGTATTTTACACTCAAATATTGTTCAAATAGGAGTATAAATATTTACAATTAAATTGAATTCTTATATAAACATCCCAGGCTCTTGCATTGATAGGAAATGAACATTAAATACAATTCGTTAAGTGGACAGGTTATTCACCTATTTGAATATCTGATGATCTCATTTAACAAAATTTTTGTAGTTTATCAAAAAGAAACAAAAAACTAAAAGATGAAAATTTGTTTTAGCAAGTTACAATAAAGAATAATTAATAAAGAAATTTGTTTGTGACATTATAATACACTAAATCTTAAGTTAATTACCTCAACTAATTGGTTAGGTAACTTCTTCCAAAAATCCTTTAATGTGCCAATGATTAAATCACACTTCCCTCCATTCCTAAGATCTCTGTTGGATAGATGTTTTGAGTTGTATAGCTGGGTCAATCCACACATGCTTGGTTTGTTCTTCGGTGCTCTTGTTATGGTAAGTTGGTAACAACTGCAATCGGCAAGTCTCACATCCCATTGCTACCTCTCTTGTGATTGGGCTTACAATAGAATTTTCAGCATCCACTCCAACAAACTCCTTTAACAGTAAATTGCCTCTTGGAAGTTCCTGATCAACAGCTATTGTTCATTAATCAAGACTAAATTAAGGTTGTTCTCATATTAATCATAATAATTTGACTAAATATTGATAAACACGACTCATACCATTATGCTTTGCTGAATCAAGTCTCAATTGACATATTTTCAGGTAATACTTCTCACTCCTCTGCGATTACTCATTCTTCCTCTCCTTCTCTTGCTTCGTCATTGTCTTCTAGGATTCAAACAAAATATAGTAAGTAAAAAAAATTAAATTTAAATGAAAGAGACAAAATAGAAGTAGTGTTTTTAAGACTTCAAAAACCTAGAAAAAATGAACCAATAGTTGAAGCAACAATTTCCCTGTTTTTAATTTTCTTCGTTTCTGATTTTTGAAAGATTATGGGAGAAAAATGATGGATAGAATGTAAGAAAGAGAAATGAATGGCAAGTGATTCAACACAAAAGAGAAGAATTACAACATAAAGCATCTGAAGGACAAAAGAGAAGGCATTAAAGTACAAAAGATTTCACAAACAATTTCTTGGGTCTCAAGGCTTCTTCGGTTTCATTATCACTCAAAGATTATTCTTTCCTTTCATTCCAACAGGTATCCTCGCAGCTCAAGCTTAACATTCTTTTCTTCTATAATGCCTGAAAGCACTTAATATGATTTATGGATTTTATACGCCTAT
This sequence comes from Anacardium occidentale, assembly GCA_026122585.1. NCBI lineage: Eukaryota > Viridiplantae > Streptophyta > Magnoliopsida > Sapindales > Anacardiaceae > Anacardium > Anacardium occidentale. Next base: position 381,567 of record JAJEJH010000169.1, read on the forward strand.
GCAAGAGATAGATTTGATCAACTAAGAGACAAACAATTTACTTCACAATTTTTAATTATGTTGTACAGTAGTGATTTGTATATTGAGTTATGAGAGGGTTATTCGAATTTAAGAAGTGCAAATATGAAAAGTGATTCTTTAAGAAGATTTGTATGATAGGGATTTGTAGTGAGAGGGTTCTACCCGCTTGTTTGTTTGGACGAATAGAGAGGGTATGACGCATGAATTAAACGACCTGATATAATATGAATATAACTTTTTGTAAAAATAAAATCAACAAGTATGCGTGTTAAGTATTGGTTATCTAAAATTTATATGGAGAAGTTGTGTTATATGTATGTAGAGAGAATGCTCATGATGCAACAATAGAGTGCGCTAAGATTAAAAGCACATCAAAATCTTTTCTTCATCTTGCAATCTTCTTCATTCATAGTGATCATCAATGTTAATGCATTTTTCATAATTGAAATTTCTCTCTCAATATCACTAATTTAAGTTCAAACCACTAGAACCATCCTAATTTATGGTTTGACAGTTGAGTTACCTTGATCAAATCGTTACATTAAAATCAACATAAAAATGCAGTTTTTTTCTTTTGCAAAGACCAAGACTTCAATTGGAAAGAACCATGGGTTACACCATGCTCAATTCATTACAAAATCTAAAAATGTGGATAATATATGTATGTTATCAAGTCAAATTCATTTTAATGTTAATGAAATTTAGATTTTATATTTAATAATAATTTTGTAACATTATTTTAAATATTATTTTAAATATTTATTTATATAATTTAAGTATAATTGTTAGTTGAATTGAACTAACATTTTCAACGAGTCAACATCCCGTCAGAACTAATAGTTAAAGTATTTTTTCTTGAGCTGTTCAATGTGTAACTAAAGAGAATTTCTATACAAGATAAGGAGACAAGTAGAGCTATATATACAAGGCATGTAAAATTTTTAAACATTTATTTAGAAATATAATAACAAAATCCAATGTTATAAAATGATTTTATGGCTCTCAAAAACTTGTGGGGGTTTACTAAAAATAATTGTATAAATAAATAAATTGAGGACTTGATATCACCCTCATCAAACTTTACATAAATCATAAATTTCTCTTCTCAATTTCAATATAGATAAATAAATAAATAATGCAAATGAATGTTAAGATAGAACCGAAGGACATTCACATAGCATATCTTAGAAAGTCATTGTTGTCTTCATTAGAAATGTTCCTCTAAGAAGATATAAGGCTTCTAGTACTGCATTTGTCAGATCTGTGATGAAGGAAGACTTGCAGTTGAGGCCGGATACACATTCCCAGTTTTGAATGTTGGATTCAAGAGCCAACTCCCTACATGTCAACTTTTCGAGTGTTGTAATGTGTTCACTAACAAAGCTGCAATTATAAACAATATAATTAAATTTAACTCCGTACATAGCTCATTTTAGTGCTCATATCGACACACAAAATTGCTATTATTGTAACTAGTCATGTACCTGACTGGAATTATCAGAAGACTAGTAACACCCTTTTAGTCGAGCTCAACAAAAACTTCATCGGTCTAGTGTTCCAGCTATTGTATTGACTCCACTCAACTCTAACAAAATAAATAAAGGGAAAGTAATGAAAATTCCAAGGAATTAACCAATCGAACATTATAGTGCTCAACCTAAAAAGTCATTTATCAAGAAAGTTGGTGTGAATCAGTTGCAACAATGCTCATAATTAAGGGAAGAAACATCTTTGATAGACATGCTTCATCCTTGACATATTACCCTAACTCAGAAAAGGTTCATGATATACAAATTAATTTACTATAGGTAAGAAATTAAAGAATATAATAAAACAGAAGCAACACCTAAATATACTCTCCAAAACACAAAGGCTTGACCCGGTTTTAGAGATAGAGCACCATGGATGATAAAATCTTATGCTGAAACAAAGTAAGTTTCATCTCGTTTATCTTCTCTGATGATGCAAGCAACAGCATTTTCTCCTTTCTTATTCATGATTATATCTTCTATATTCAAGCATTTAAGTCATTTGAGCTTGCAAACAGTGTAATAATGAGAAAACATCAATGGCAATTTCTTACACACCTGTTTTCAAGCTTGTTTTCATCTCAATTTTTTGTACAACTTTTCAACCACATGTATGTTTTCTTCATACTCTATGTTCAAAACCAATAGAACTGTATCAGTATGACAAATTAAATAGGCATTACTTATATCGGCAAGAGTGAGGGAATTCAATACCTAAATTAAACAAACCTATGACATGTATCTGCTCTGCTAAGTGTCCATCGGCATGCCACCTTGCCCGCCTGTTTGTGATATTGATAATGCATAATCATTAATGTTTTATTAAGGATCTTAAACAATCCAATTTTGTAGGAAAAAGTGTACAGTTGGTATATTTATTCAGGCTATTTTTGGAAACTATTATGAATCAAAATTCGAAAAACAAAAGAAATTTCAAATGATATCTTAAATAATCAAATTTTGTAACTAAAAATCCAAGCTCTGTTTCCCCTGTATTTTCCATTACAATTTGGTAATATGAATCTAAAAAAACTATGTTGTAAGTATGGTAAGAGGGTCTCAAGCCATCGATTCTAACAGGACGTTCTTACTTGGCCTTCTGCACACACTAAGGATAACTACTCAGTAGAATCACAGCTGGCTGACACACAGAATTGCCTCAACAAGTAGAAAGAGCATAGAAAATCAATGAAAGAAGTTCAGAAAGTTACCAACGTATTTCTCTTTCTACCACCATCCACCATAATTTCCTGGTTTAACACCACCATCCACCATAAAGTTACCAACGTTATTCATCAATGTAGGAATAACCAAGAAATGCAAAATTGAAATGTGAAGTTTTTAGGAGATTTGTGGTGATAGAGACCTTCTATGGATATTTTGTAATACACTTGAATAAATGCAAAGATTAGGACCCTACCTCCTATTTGTCCGATCGAATAGAGTAGTTACAATGTGTGAACAGGAGTGATCTGTCATTGTACGGATACTCTGTAGTTTTTCTCCGGTTTCTCTCTCCCGCAAGCACCTCTCCCTATTTACCCAATTTCTCTCCCGCGTGCAGTTTTGGCCTCAATTCCTCCACTATCCCTTCTCTCTCTCGGGCACGCAACTGCTGCTATCAGCAGTTATTTCGCTGATACGCAAAATCAAAAAGGGGGTGGTGTGGTGGTGGGTGTAAGGAAGGGCGGGGGCGGGGGGAGACGGAGGGACAAGGGGCTTTGGAAATTTGTTTAATCCAATAAAATTGATATCCGTGAATCACCCAAAAATTGAAAGTTTTGATTCTAAACCACTGTTTGTTCTCAGCTCGACTCAACAAAGTTGCTGAATCGTTACTCCAGATAAATAACTGAAGGGATTTTCTTTCTTTTTCTTTATTTTGAATGAACTGATCAATCAACTATAGACATTACCAACCCAAGGACGTATTCGCTGCAGAAAAGTAAATTGTAAAAAATATATTATCCATTTAATTAGATGGAAAAACAAGAATAAAAGTACTCTTAAAAACTATATAAATTTAAGATGATCATTGTCAGAATATAGGCAAAGCTAATGCTTATTTCCACAATCAAATTTAAACAAGAGCAACATTGATCTTAATGTTTTGTTCTAATGAAATCAAAATGTGGAAAGAACATAGAAGAGAACAAACAGTTAAATGTGTCCCCCTTTCGTTGACATACATAATTGTCTCAATATGTAGAAAGAGCATAGAAAATAATGGAAGAAGTTCAGAAAGTTATCAACTTAGGTCTCCTTCTACCACCATCCACCATAATTTCCTGGTTAAATACTACAAGACTTCTTGGCTGTAACAAACAAACACTAATGAACCATAAATTCTGAGTCTTAGATTCCTCAGCTCAAGCTATCAAACCCATCTTGAGTTTAACTTCTGACTAGATTTCAAAGCGTTTGACCAATCTTGGGGTTTTATTAGGTCAATCTCCTATACTTTCAACCATCAATAATTCATAACCATAAACTAATTATTCCTTTTAAGCCACCATCCATAAATTTTGCAACCAAGTTCCTAACAAAAAGCTTAGCCATGAAAGAAGGAGAAGAATACAGAACAGAACAAAATTAGATATAGCTCTAAAAAGATAAAGGTAGTACCAATCAAGGACCAAATAAGAGAAGTCAAATATTATAAACAGAGCCAAGAACTAAAGTAAAAATAAACAACATGGTTCATTTTTGTCCCTAAGTCGACAGGTAATCCATCTATTTGAACATCTTATAATCTCATTTAATAGAATTCTTGCTGCCTCCCAAAAAGAAACAAAAGACTAAACGATTAAAATTTTTTTCATCATGTTACAATAAAAATTAATGAATAAAAAAATTTGTTAGTGGCAATATAATATAGTAAATTCCAAGTTATTTACCTTATAAAAATTGGTTAGTTAACCCCTCATTTCAACAATCCCTCCATGTAAATGGTTAGGAGTTCACTAATAGCCCCAAAGATGAAATCACACTCCCCTACATTCCTACGATCTACTAATGTAGACGTTTTGAGATTTCTTGCCGCATTGATCCACACATGCATGGCTTTATTCTTCAATACCCTTGCAATGGTAACAATTGCAATAGGATAAGGCTCACATTCAACTGCTATCTCTCTTGCCATTGGGCTTACAATAAAATTTTCTACATCCACTCCAACAAGCTCCTCAAACAGTAAATTGTCTCTTTGAAATTTTTGATCAACACCTATTGTTCATTAATCAATACTAAATTAAGGTTTTTCCCATTTAAATCATAAAAATTTGACTAAATATTGATGAACATGATAATGACCAGCATGTTTTGCAGAATCAACTCTCAATTGATGTATTCGAAGTAGTACTTCCTGCTTCTCTGCTACTACTTATTCTTCTTCTCCTTTTCTTGCTTCATCATTGTCTTCTCTGATTCAAACAAAAGAGGAAAAATAAACATTAACCATATATAGCATAATTAATGGACGGATGCACTTTTATAGTTAAGATTTTTCCCTCATAGCTAATAGTTAAACATTTTCTCATGACACATTCAATTCAATGTGTAACCAAAGAGAATTTGTTTACAAGATAAGGAGACATGCAGAGCTATATATACAATGCGTGCAAAAATTTTTTGAACTTTATTTAGAAAGATACTAACAAAATCCAAGTCTAAAAAATGATTTCATGAATCTGTGAAAGCAATGATTTATTATTAATAGAAAAAGGACTTGTATAAATTGAAGACAAGTTATCAAACTCATCAAAACTTATATAAATCATAACTCTCTCTTTTCAATCTCAACAAAAATAAATAAATAAAGAGCACAAACCTTTAACAAGAAAGGTTAAACTATTCTTGAAATCCAGCAACAAAAAGCTCAAAAATTTTGCTCCTAGAACCAAGCTGTTCTCCTGGATTTTGTTCTGTTGGATAGGGATCATCTTCTTCTCCCTTCTCTGCAGCCTTGGCACCATCAATAAATAACAACACAGTAATCCAGTAGCTGGGCCACAGTGTCACTTTCAGTTAACTTCCTTTCCGTTAATCTCGGCTAAATTTCATCATGACCTTCACTCAGCTTCTGAACAGCATGGCTCTCAGTTGGCATCTGGGATGCGGTCAATTACTTCATTTCTGGTGGCTCTCAATTCATATGCACTGCACCTGCATTTTGTTCCCCAATACCATCACTCTGCTGCAAGCATTTGAACATGACTCTCCTATTTACGATAAAAGGGGTTATTCTTACATAAATCAGCTGTTAAAACAAAATGTCCTGAAAAATGCAATTTAACACTGGAAAGAAGCTTAAAATTGGAAAAACAGTGACCTATCTCTTTGCTCTGTCTTTTTTTTTTTTTTTTTTTTTTCCTTTTTCGATTTTTAATTACTTTCAGGAGATTCAAAATACTTATCCGTCAAATCACATTTAACAAAACAAAAGGATACAAGCTCATAAACCAAATTGCAGTTCAATCTGTGGCAAAAAGGAGAGCAGACTGAAACCTACCTGCTGCAATGCTTCCTCTATAAATGGGTACCAATACCTCATTCCAACATAGACTTTGACAGGTAAGTTCTTTGCTTCCAAAGCCATTTTAAGTGCATGTGCATGCAAAAATTTTTTCAAATTACAAATACACAATATAACAGACAAAATTGAAGGACAAAAATGAAAATAAGGGCAAAGATTTTCTAATAAAAAAATTTTAGGAAAAGAAGAAGTAAATAGATCAAATGCAACTAACAAGCTTACCCAAACATAAACAATGCCACAAACAGCAGGACATGTTCAACCTGCTCATCTGTTATTTGCTACACAGCTGAGGCACCTCCCACGGAAGCATATCCTTCTTTACTTTTGGGAGCTCACAGAACAGAAATAAATTTTGCAAAGGCCATTGAAGAAACCAAAACAACCTGGGAAGGCGTATGATGTTCTGTATCAACAATTGGTGTAACACTAATATTTTAAAGATACAAATATAGAAAGAGATAATAATTATAAGAACAGAGAAAGGAGGGACAATCTGAAATACCAGATCTGCAAGCAAATTAATAAAAATGGTTTAATATCGTGAAGCATCTTTGGTCCCCCAAGATTCAGTAAGTAACACTCCAACCCTGTCTTCGGTAAGCCTGTCTTCTGGTCTCACTGCAGTTCAGTCCAACTTAACACAACCTCTTCCCACAAACAAGTGATCCAAAGATTTTCTGTGCCCATCAAGAAAGAAACCCAGCACCATTTTAGGACAATACTCAACACACAACTAATATGAGCTTGAACTTGCATTTACACACTCCAACAATTACAGCCCCATCTTCCAAAATCAGTTTTAATCTTTACATTTCTCACAATGTTTCTTCTCGATGTAGATGAAAGATTTGATTTGATTCCTCACTTAAAATGGCAAAAAGCAAATAACTTGCATAAAAAAGCAAATAAACAAAGAATACCCACGTATAATAATCATAACACGACATAAGAATCAAACTATCTTATCTCAAATTTTTAACAAGACATAATCTGAATTCAACTATTTTTATGAAAATTTGGAGATGGCAACGATGCACTGTTAGAAATTGAAAAAATAAATGGAAATAGCCAAAAACTCTCAATTCTTCATCAATATAATCTGCATTGTCATGATTTAAAGTCAAAATCTAACTAAGTCTAGAATTAAATTATAACCATGAAAGAAAGATGAATAAAAAGGGTGGCTTGCTAAGGACACGAGAGACATTAACGGTGCTAAGGTAGGAAAAAAATTCATAGTTGGGCTTCAATTGAAGGTAATGATTTTGGAATTTCTCTTTTTTTTCTTAATCTAGTTAGACTAACTCTTTTTTTTTTTTTTTTCGGGCGGAGGATTGAGAGCTATGGTGGCAGTATTTTTTTTAAATATTTATTTATTTAATTTAAGAACCCCGTTTCATTTACAATTCTATGTTTAAATTTTCTTTTATGTTCACTCACACTGTTGCAATTGTAAATCTACAATTAATTTAAAAATTGCTATTTTTGTAATTAATCATGTACCTGATTAGAATTGCTAGAAATCTTAACACCTTTCTGGGCAAGCTCAACAAAAACTTCATCAGTGTAGGGCTTCAGCCATTATTCCAGCACTACTCAACCCTAACAAAACAAAAGAAGGGGAAAGAAATGAAAATTCCAAGGAACTAACCAACCGAATATTATAGTGCCCAATCTAACGATGGGAAAAAATATTGGAGATGAAGAAAGTCAGTAGACAACTGGTCTTTTACGGAAGCTAAAACTTATGAGACTGGGTTTTATAGTCAAACCTAGTAGGCCAGAGTATGACTGTTGTCAAATCCTCAGCTTTTCAAGTTTTGTGCTTCTTCAACTGGTCTTTTACGGATCACCAGCATTCTAACATAACTGACTGGTACTCCATGGGCACTAAAGAATTTCGTTGCCTTTTGTTCCACATGCAGAAGTCAAAGTCAAAGAAAAGTTGTAAAGAGCTAATCCCATGAAATGACCACAACTCAAGCAAGTCAAATTTTAATATTAAACTGATTTTATGCTGCAAAAGAATCATTTAAAAGAAGAGTATATCCAGAAAATAAATGCACCTCCTCAGACTATAGACTTGATTTAACCTTCTTGTTGATTCTAGGACCGTATGACAGAAACAGGCAGCCTTGATAAGTATGCATCTTCCACGGCATATTATTTTCACTCAGAAATTATTTATGATATACAAATTGATTTACTACCGGCTAGCAATTAAAGAATATACTAAAACAGAAGCAGCACCAAAATATTCTCTCCATAACACAGACTGTATAAATCCTCTGCTGAAACAAAGTGAGTTTCATCTCATTTAAGCTAGGAACACCATCTTCTCTGTTGATGCAACCATCCGCCTTTTCTCCTTTCTTGTTCATGGTAATTTCTTCTATATTTGAGCTTACAAATAATGTTGTAATGAGAAAACATTAATGGCAATTTGTTACATACCTGTTTTCAAGCTTGCTTCCCCCTAAATTTTCCATTGCAAATTTCAACCAAAAGATACCCTGAAGATGTAAACAGCATCATAAAGGAGGACAAAAGCGAGTGAGTCTAAAGCGTCCGAGATTGTGGGGGTGTGTATGCGAAGAAATAAAATGTAAATTGTCATTTAGGTGACAATAAATTTAAAATATTCAAAAGACACCCAAGCAAGCCTGATAGACATGACATCATCCATATCCCCTCACTTCGAGCAAAATTTAAAATATTGAGAAGATACCCTGCAGCCAGCCTGATGGAGATGACATCATCCACATCCCCTCACGTTAACGGAGTTTGAGCACCTACATTATGACACGTGTCTCCTCCACCTATCGTGTGCTTGATATTAATAATTAAATAATAATAATAATTAATTTGTTATTAACTTTTGTAATCCATGCCTTTTACGTGTCACCTGCAGAATAAATCAGATTTTTAGAAAATTAATTTATGTCTCTCGCTAAATAAATAAACCTATTTTTTTATTATCATATCAAAATTATTTTCAAAAACAAATTAATTATTAAAAATATATTTGCAATTAATTGTATATACTCAACAACCAAATCATCGACATACCTTAATATTTTTCTTCTTATCATGTGTAGCCATGGAGGATTTGTTGAAAAGGGGAGGAAATACTTTGAGGAAATGCAAGCTCAGAATATTAAGCCGACACAAATGCACTATGCGTGTATGGTTGATCTTCTTGGACGAGCTGGCCTTATGGAAGATGCATTGGAACTTATCAAAAAATTGCCCATCATACCTGATTCTAATATTTGGGGTGCTTTGCTAGGGGCATGCCGAATCCATGGTAATATAGAGTTAGGGTCTTTGTCAGCCAAGCATCTGTTTAAGTTGAAACCTGAACATTGTGGGTATTATATTCTTCTTTCAAACATCTATGCAGAAGCCGGGAAATGGGATGAGGCAAACAAGATTAGGGAATTGATGAAGTCAAGAGGGTTAAACAAAAATCCGGGTTACAGTTGGGTTCAAACAGGGGACCAGGCACAAGCATTTGTGATTGGAGAGGTACTAGAAAACTACACTCCAGGTCTTTGGCATACAGAATGTGGCTAAATTAGTTTAAGAAATTTGAGTTTTATGGTTTTTGGCCGATGTATCTTACTCTCTGAAAATGAAAAGCTTAGTATCAAGCCCTGGCAGCATCAGTAGTGAACCCGAAAATTGAATAACAGAAATTTTGCGTCTCCAGAAGACCAAAAGGAGATGAATTGCATTGAACTTTTGCTCAGTGGGTAAGAGTCCTTGATAGATAAATACTTCTTTTATGACTTTCTTACCACCATCTTCAGTAAAGTACTCTCCAAGCCTGCCAGGAATTTTCTTGTCCACACCCCAAGAAAAAAAAAATTCAGATAGATTCTTTAACTTCCTGTGTGTCAAATGATCGTTTAAAATTGCATCTTTTCTATGTGATTATGCAAAAACAATTGGGATCTTCTTTGTGACTATGTGAGACGTTGAAAGCATTTGATACAGGTTGAAAAATATGGCAGTAACACCTCAAGGCAAAAGCATATGAGAGGTGTTAGTTATCTATGAGTATTACACATCGCTTTGAAATGTTAATTTACGACTCGTTGAAAAGTTTGTGAGCTCTTAAAATGTTAAGTTGTGTTTTAGATTGCAAAACCCAAAAGAAAAATCGTGATAGTAGATTGCCCAATTGGATGAGAATGTTACAATGACATATTTTTAATGATTTTGGAATGTCTCCAAAATAATGGGAAAAAAGGCAATGGCCAAACTTTGACAATGTTTTTGCATTGGAAGTTATGGTGAAATGAAGTTTTGTTTCCTTGGCTATATATTGTAGAGAACCCACATAGTATTTGCAACTTTCTTTATTTTTTCGCCAGGCTAATTCAGCTAAAATCAATTCAAAGTTTGCAAAGCTTGGGCTTGCCGCATTGCTAGCTTACGGGTTGTTTGATGGCGTTACGTATACCAGTTTCTTTATCCTGGCAGAGCCCGGCCGCTGATCTCCAAGCTCTTTTAGGGGTATGAAATGCTTCATTTTTTATATTTGTTGCTTGAAAGCTCTACTTTCTTACACAGTTTCAAAGTCATACATTTGGCTCACTTATTGTCAATAGAAAAAACATTTCTATTTATTTGAAGTTTCTCGCATGGTTTTAAAAACTGTACTTGACTGCTGGTTCAATCAGCAACCAGGAGCTAGTCCAGTCTGAAGGGATGTTTCACCCTCGGTAGGGTTTTTAAACCGGGATGAATCTAGTTTAATTTGCCCAATTCAATATTTATTTAAACAACGACCTGGTCTGATTGTCGGTTCAACCGCGTTGATCTTCGGTTTATCTAGACCAGCCCACAGTTTCTCAAATCCAATCATAAAGAATGTTCTCGATTGTGGTTGACTTCATTGACATAAGATGCTATACATCATGACTCTGTTTCCGTTCTTTTGCTGACATTGTCTTTGAAAAATCCTCAGATTGTTATCTTGACGTGGACCGGACGTGACCAGGCCAGTTCGAGCAGATGGAGCTGCAGCTTTGGCTCCGCTTATCGGCAAAGGTTTGAAGAGGATCCAAAACTATTTCAGGTTTCCAAATCCTGTCTATGCATTTGCCCTTGTTGTCTCCATAGTTGGTGCATCATGTTTAACAGTGGTTAGCTTGCTCATCCTTTCCAGACGGGGGAGCGTGAATTCAAGACATAAATTTATGAACTGCCACTTGAAAGAATTATTTAAGCAAAGAGAAGAAAAAAAAAAAAAAAAGAAGTGAAAACTCCTCATGATGCACTTGTACATTTTTATATTTTAGTAATGGTGTCATTTTGATTCTAATATTTAGTGGCTGTTCTCTTGATCATAGAAGGAAAACTTTCATTTAATCAATATTTTCAGATTTGGAGTGGACATTGACCTGGTTTAGGTCTTAATAGATTTGATTAGTGGTAGTTAAATAAACATTAGAATAATATTTAACTAAATAAAATTGTGCTTTAATGGCATGTGGTATATTAGAATAACATTATTTTGTTATCATAATATAATTACTTGGGTTGAAACATATTCCATTTAGGCAAGTTCAAATTTGAGCCGATGGGGTTTTGTATTGTTAAGCTCAAATTTGAAATGTGTTCAATTCATCAAATTTTGAGCTTGGGAGAGCTCGACTCAAATAAGGAAAAAAAATATATATATATTTTGATTAATAAATATTAAAATGATATCAACTAAAAAAAATGTCATTTTAACTTATTTTGGCTTGAATGCCCTCAAGCTAAAGCTGAATTGAGCTTGAGTTGGTTTGAGGGGATTAATTATGTTTAACTCTTTCAAGTCCAATTGAATTTAAGTTAGTTCAAACTCAAACTCGATTTAATATGATATCAAATCAGCTTAACAAAATTGTCTTATTGGTGCGACGAAATGAAAAACTCTTAAGTAGAGGAACCAATTCCATACCTTGCACTTGGAATTATAATATATTACTACATAAACAATATTAAAAAGAACATCTAAGATATGATAATATCAATGCATATTAAGTCCCAATTTTCAAGTACAAGCAGCAAAATCCTTGGCCTGTCTTGCTATTTTGATCAAACTACATTACCATGTTTGAAACTTTATTTGCTAGTCACCATTCATATGAAACTCTACTGCTATTCTAAATCACGATCAAAGGTGAGTATTCTTGAATGCAAGTATCATTTTTGGCGACAACAGCAAAATGAACGTTAAGATAGAACCGGAGAATATTTTGACAGCATATCTCACAAAGTCTTTGTCGTCTTCATTGGAGATGTTCCTTTAGGAAAATATATGGTTTGTTTGTGATGAAGGAAGAAGCGCAGCTGAGGGTAGGTAAACTGTGCCCAGTTTTGAATGTTGGATTCAAAAGCCAACTCCCTGTACACCAACTTGATCTCAAGTGTTTCTATGTGCTCACTCGAAAAGCTGCAATTGTAAGTACTACAATTAATTTAACTTTGTAGATAGTATTTTAATGTTCATATCAACATAAAAAATTGTTATTTTTGTATCAAGTTAGGTACTGACCGGAACCATCGGAAGACTCCTAACACCTCTTTGACTCAGCTCAACGAGAACTTTACCAATGTAAGGGCTCAAATACTGTATTGGCCCTACTTGACTCTAACAGAAAAAAAGAAAGGGACAGAAATGAAAATTTCAAAGAATTAACCAATCAAATATTAGAGTACTCAACCTAATCCTAAGAAAAAAAAAAGAGATCAAGAGTCTATAGACAACAACTATTTACAGTACTTATAATTAAGGGAAGACAAGAACGATGGAAGCTAAAACTAATAAAATTGGGTTTCAAAGTCAAACCTAGTGCCAGAGTATGATCGTTGTCAAATCCTCAGCATTTTAGGTTCTGCATTCTTCGATAAAGTCTCTGTATGTCACCAGCATTCTCATCATGATTGACAGATACTCGATGGGCACTAAAAATATATTATTACCTGTAGTTCCACATATAGAAGTCAAAGAAAATTTGTAGAGAGCTAATCTCATCAAATGACCACAACCCAGGCAAGTCATATATATATATATACACACACACACACACACACACAGATTTTGTGCTGCAAAAGAATCATATACAAAAAGGGTATATCCAGTTTTTAAATGCACCTCCTCAATCTTTGAGAATTCCTCCAACTCTTCCTGAATAAAGTCAATTCATAAAAGAAACAAGCCTCCACGATAGGTATGCATCTTCCCTGACGTGTTATTCACACTCAGAATTGGTTTATAATATTCAAATTGATTTACTATAGGCAAGAAATTGGAGAATATTCTAATACAGAAGCATACCTAACAAGTCATTGTTGTCTTCCTTGGAGATGTCCCTTAAGAAAGGTATAACAGTTGCTGAAGTTAAGACTTTTAGTAACTGTCAGATTCGTGATGAAGGCAGATGTGCAGTTAAGGACAGTTTTGAATACCCGATTCAAAAGCCAACTCCCTGTATTGCATCTCAATCTCTTCAAGTGTTTCTATGTGCTCACTAAAAATGCTGCAATCATAGATACTACAATTGATTTAAATCTAAAGATAGCCATTTTAACACTCATATTACTATTTGTGTAAGTAGTCATGTACCTGATCAAATTTGCCAAAAACCTATCAACACCTTGAAGGCTGAGCTCAATGAGAACTTCATCAATGTAGGAATTTAGCCATTGTACCGGCCCTACTCGACTCGACTTGACTGTAACAAAACAAAAGAAAGGGAAATAAATGAAAATTCCAAAGAATTAACCAACCAAACATTATAGTGCCCAACCTTATTGATGGAAAAATTATTAGAGATCAAGAAATTCAATAGATAATAGATGAAACAGTGCTCATAATAAAGGGCAGACAAGAAGGATGGAAGATAAAACTTATGAAATTGGGTTTTACAGCCAAACCTGGCATATGCCAAATTATGATTCTTGCCAAATCCTCAGCTTTCAAAGTTTTGCACCCCTTCATCTAGTCTTAGTATGGATCATCATTCTCAACAGAAGTAAGTGGTACTCCATGAGCACTAAAGAATTTCGTTACCCCTAGTTTCACATATAAAAGTCAAAGAAAAGTTGTAAAGACTAATCCCATCAAATGACCACAACCTAAGCAAGTCAGATTTTAATATATATATATATTTTGTGCTGCAAAAGAATCACATAAAAGAACAGTGTGCGTGTGTGTGTATACTGATTTTGTGCTGCAAAAGAATCATATAAGAGAGGAGTATATTCAAAAATTAAATGCACCTTCTTAGGCTTAGAGAGTTTCTCTAACTCTTTCTGAAACAAGTCAGCCATAAACTTGATATAACCTTCTCATTGATACGAGGATCATATAATAGAAATAGGCAGCCTTGATAAGTACACATCTTCCTGGCATATTATTTTCACTCAGAAATGATTTATGATATATGAATTGATTTACCACAGGCAAGCAATTAGAGCATATACTAAAAAAGAAGCAGCACCTAAATATTCTCTATTGAACGCAAATTTTTGACCCAGGAGTAGAGAGAGAACTTTGGATAAATCCTCTCCTGAAACAAAGTGAGTTTCATCTCATTTAAGCTAGGAACACCATCTTCTCTGTTGATGCAAGCATCCAACTTTTCTCCTTTCTTGCTCATGATTATTTCTTCTATATTTGAGCATTTAATTCATTTGAGCTTACAAATAATGTAATAATGTGAAAACATTGATGGTAATTTGTTACATACCAGTTTTCAAGTTTGTTTTCCTCTAAATTTCCATTACAAAATTCAACTAAATGTATGCTTTCTTAATATTCTATGTTCAACAACAAGAGAATTGCATCAATATGAAAAATTGAATTGGCATAAGAGCTATATCAACAAGAGTGAGGGTATCCAGTACCTAAATTAAACGAGTGTATGACAAGTGTCTCCATTGCTATGTTTCCCTCAGCATGCCACCTTGCCACACCGAAATTGTGCACCTATAAGTGGTATTGACAATAAGAATTTTTTTTGGTGCTATTTCTAGGAAAAATTTAATAAATCAAAATTAGACAGACTATAAATCGTAAATGATATCGAAAACCTCTTTTGCGTGTCTGCTTTTTTTTTTTTTTTTTTGGCTACCATTCTATACTCTGTATTTCCCTGCATTTTCTGTTACAATTTTCAGATGTGACTCTAAACAAACTATGTTGTGCTCATGGTGAGAGGGTATCAAGCCATTGAAGAAAGAAAAAGGTATTTTACAACCAAATATTGTTCAAATAGTATAAATATTTACAATTCAAATGATCTCTTATATAAACATCCCATAATCATAAATTGTTAGGAAATGAACATTAAACACAATTTCCATTTTATGCTTTGCCCAATATAATCTCCTGATACTAGTCTTCTTCTACAAAGCACTAACAAACTTCAGTTTTCAATAACAAATTACAACAAAACTTTAACCCACTCTGATTTAGTAGATAGTGAGTTGCCTCTTTGAAGTTCATTAATCACTATTTAGTGTTTAATTTCACTGTGTTAATAAAAATTTGATGAAGATGATTCTCACCAGTATGCAGTGTAGAATCATGTCTTACTTGATGTGTTTTTAGGTAATCGTTCTGGCTTCCCTGCTTTTTCTTCTTCTCCTCCTTCTCCAGCTTCATCACTGTCTTTTGTGATTCAAACAAAAGAGAAACATCAAATGGGAGCTGTTTCAAATTTTGAACACATGTATGCCAGCATAATAAGAACATATCTAAAGCCCTGCATAACAAGGAGCGATACCAGTGAAGCCCCAAGTTGCTGTACATATACGTATGTAATTTGAAATTTGATTTTTGAACTCTTTAAAAACCTTTCATATCTATAATAGAATAACAATTTAAAAAATAAAATACACTTTGCCTATGCTTTGTTATCATGTATAAGGAAACATAAATGCACACTTGGGGACATTCAAGTTTTCCTTTTAAATAACTTTACAGCAATCAAAAGAGTGCTATTACCAGTTGCCAATAAAAGAAGGCCTAATTATGGAATCGATGTTGAAAACTTCCTCAAACACCTCCCCCCATATGTTATCAGTGTTGGCTACAAGAGATGGGGACAAGACAAAAAAAAAAAAAAAAAGACAGCAAAAGGATAAGAAAGTCATGTGAAATAGGATGAGCAAAATAGAATTAACAACACAATATTAGCATCACTTCACCAAAAAATAATAAAAAAATTTCCATTAAATTGAAAAGAAAATTTTGACCATGAAAGTTAATGTGAATACAAACAACCCTGCCTGCTTTAGAAGCTCTAAGCTTTATGACAATATATGCAAGCTCTAAGACAATTTTTGTAAGGTCCAAAAACTCAGAAAAATCTTAGAGCTTACTGACAACAATTTTTGTAAGCTCTAAGACAGTTGCAGCACCAAGAAAATTTTATAAGGGTCAATAATTCCGGTAAAACTTTAAACCAATTTTCACATAGAGAAGAGCTAAAAACTCTTTTTCCACTATTTCTCGTTGCATTTTTAATAAATATCATCAAAAATTTTGCAATTTCAATCAATATCAACAAAACCTTGCATTTTTAATCAACATTAA
Organism: Anacardium occidentale; assembly: GCA_026122585.1. NCBI lineage: Eukaryota > Viridiplantae > Streptophyta > Magnoliopsida > Sapindales > Anacardiaceae > Anacardium > Anacardium occidentale. Next base: position 398,254 of record JAJEJH010000169.1, read on the forward strand.
CAAAAATTTTGCATTTTTGTAACTCTAACAAGTATATTAATCCAGTAAAAGGGAAAATAAAAGAAGCTAGAAGCTTAGGAGCCAAGTACCATATCTTTGTCATGGAAAAGTGTATGGAAATGCAGTTTATGCTGAGATAGATGTTATCCAGTAAAACGGAAAAATGCTGTTCTCCTGCAATACAAATCAGATTTTTAGATAATTTATGTCAAAGTTATTTCAAACACAATTATTATTCATTAAAAAATATTTATAATTGTTTACAATCAACAGCTAACTAATTCAGATACCCAAACAATTCTTCAACTGTGGAGTTAAGGTTACCCATCTATCAGCCTTCCTTATTGCCATAGTACAAGTCAACTTTGTTGAGCTTTTGTGTTAGCTATACTCCATAACCACTGATCTTCATATATTATAACTGTCTACAAAACTGGGAATTCAACAAAATATGAGTCTGAGCTAAAACATCCAATGTTCTATAGCCCCCCAAGTTTCAAATAGCTCATAAACCACATGGCAGTACCAATACCCCATTCCACCCTAGACTTTGACAGGTAAGTTCTTTGCCTCCAATGCTATTTTAAGTGCATGTGCCTGCAACAAAATTTTCAAATTACAAATACACAATACTACAGACAAAATTGAAGGACAAAAATGAAAATAAAAGGAAAGTTTTTCTAATAAAAAAAAAAAAAGAAGAAGCAAAAGTTGCCTGTATTCAGTCCAACTTATGACAACCGCTCCCCACAGGTCACATTTGATTCATCAATAGCAAGCATACCACAACAAATTGATCCAATGATTTTCTGTACCCATCAAGAAAGAAACGCAAAACCAGTTTAGCACAATACTCAACACACAACTAATATGAGCATGAGCTTGCATTTACACACTCCAACAAACAACCCCATCTTCTAAAATCAGTTTTAACCTTTACATTTCCCACAATGTTTCCTCTCTATGTAGATGAAAGATTTGATTTGATTTGATTCCTCACTTACAATGACAAAAAGCAAATAACTTGCATAACAAAACAACTGAACAAAGAACACCCACATGTAATAATCATAACATGACATAAGAATCAAACTATCTTATGTCAAAATTTTAACAAGACATAATCTGAATTCAACCATTTCGATGAAAATTGGAGATAGCAAATGATACCCTTTTAGTAATTGAAAAATTAAATGAAAATAGCCAAAAACTCTCAATTCTTCATCAATATAGCCTGCATTGTCATGATTTAAAGTCAAAATCTAACTAAGTCTAGAATTAGTTTACAACCATGAAATAAAAAACAATAAAAAGGGTGGCTACCTAAGGACACGGCAGACATTGATGGTACTAAGGTAGGAAAAAAAACTTCGTAGTGGGGCTTCAGTTGAAGGTAATGATTTTGGAATTTCATTTTTCAATTGAAGGTAATGGCATCTTCCCTGAGTGTTGCAATAAGGCGCTTAAATAATCCAATATTGTAGCCAAAAAGTGTACAGTTAGTATATATATTCAGGCCATTTCTTGGAAATTTTGAATGAATCAAAACTCAAAAGTACAATAAAATTGCAAATGGTATCTAAAAACTTTTCCATTTTGGCAATCCTAACATGTTTATTAATCCATTAAAAGGGAAAATAACAGAAGGTAGAAGGTTAGTAGGCAAGTACCATGTCTTCGCTGGCCTTCTTCTGCAGAGAAGTGCGGGATTATGAAGATGTAAACAGCATCAGCATCAGCATCAGAAAGGAGGATGAAAGCATGTGAATGAGTAGTGTGTGTAAAGCAACCGAGCTGTGGGGGTGTGTTTGGAAAGAAATAAAATGTAAATCGCCATATAGGTTACAATATATTTAAAATATTCAAAACAAACCCCCGAGCCAGCCTGATAAATATGACATCTATATCCCCTCACAGACAATAAAATAATAACAATAAAAAAAAAACCAACAGAATATGAGTACCTAAATTATGACACGTGTCTCTTCAGTGAAATGGGTCACCTGCTGTATGTTAGACGGCGATTGGACTGTCCTTTACCCATCTAACTCTGTGAATGTTAATATATACTTTGCTTATCAAAATAATAATAATAATAAATTTGTTATTAACTCTGTGATTCATACCTTTTACCATCGCTTCCCTGCAAAATAAACATACTCTATTATTATCACTTCAAAATTATTTTTTTCAAAAACCATTTAATTATTAAAAATATATTTACAATCAATTGTCAACAATTAAACCATTCACATACCTGAGGAAGTATTTATGTAATCCTCCCAGTCCCGCTTCATGTGTTTGATAATTAATACATAATTATCATTAAATTAGATTACTAAAACAATCAAACAAGAATAATAATAATAATAAATTTATTATTGACTTTGTCATACATACATAGGTAAGGCATTTGTCTTACTAAAAGCCCTCTCCTGCAAAATAAATTAGATTTTTAGATCATTTATTTATGTTTATCATGTCAAAAATATTTTCAAAAACAATTTAATTATTTACAATTAATTATATATACTCAACAACTAAATCATTCACATACCTCAACATTTCTTCTAATGTGGAGTTAAGGTTGCCCATCCATAGCCCTTCGTTATCTTGAGAGAATCGCTTAACTCTTTTGAGCTTTGGTGTTAATTGTTCTCCATAACCAAAGATCTTCATATTTAGACACTCTCTTATTACAACTTCCTCCAAAATTGGGAATTCAATAAAATATGACCCAGAGCTAAAACAATTAATATTCTTTAGATCAATAAGTACCAAATATGACAAATTAGGAAACACAATCCTCTGTATTAATGATGATGATGCTTCCTCATTTGTGATTATTTCTTCCAATCTTGAGCATCCAATGATTTCAAGTTTTCTAAGCTTCACTAGGCTTTTGACTATCCAGGGAGTGAAGAGACTTTTTAATTTAAAGCAGTCTCCTATATATATAGAAGTCAGGTTTCCCAAACTTGGGGAGGTTATAATGAGATTTTTTCTTGGTGGTATTATTTCCTCTTCTTCTTTTATTATGAAAATCTCCTCTAACTTCTCACAAAAATCTATCCTCATACTTTCCAAACAAATAAGACTCTGCAATATATCTTGTGAAAATAGCTTAATTAAATTTAAACACAAAAACAAGCTTATTCTCTTCAAGTTGCAGAGCTTAATGAATCGAGTATCCCCCTTCCATATATTCGTCATCCTTAGTAATCTACTCAAATCTAAATCTTTTAATGACATGAGCAACTTTTTTTCTCCATATGCCACCTTAATATCTTCACAATTAAATATATGTACCACCGATTTACAATTACTTACCCTCAAATGTTCCAGATTTTGAAACCTCTTTAACAAATGACGTGGAACAATGTTCAACAAGCTGTCGCAACCTTCCATAGTTAAAGATTTGAGCTTATTGAAGGACTGAATTGAGAGTTGACCACGACATATTTTAACCAAATGGGAATGATTAATTATTCGTAGTTCCTCTAAGTTTTGAAATGTTAAGTTTGATGAACATTCCAAAGTATTTACTAGATACGTTACTTTAAGATTATCCACAGTCATACCTTTCAACTCATTCAATCCTTTATTTACAAGATCATGAAAGATGTCGTCCAAACCAACAATATATAGATAATCTATTTTTTTAATTACCAAATTCTTCAACCAATCAAACAATCTTAAAATCTTAACCTCATCATTATATGAAATCATCAATTTCCTTAAAAATTTTCTTGAGCCACTCACAAAACGTTCTTCTTCATCATATGTTGGAGCACCTATTATTATTGTAAAACTTGATAAATTTTTAAAAGGCACATCATTGTCAATTAAGAAATCCAAGTTTGGGATAATAATTTGCAAGCTAGTTAATCTAAACAAGAATTGTAACTCAGCAAGCTTCACAATGCTTCTAGAATCCCCCTTATCTCCTTCAAAATCCCAAAGCCTAAAACTATCAAAAAGGTACAACTCCTCTAACTTATGAAGAGATGATATGACATCACATGCAATATGTTCTAGCTTTCTACAATTGTTCAAATCCAATAATCTTAAATGAATTAATCGGCTAAAAGATTTAGGGATCCTTCTAATATCAGAATCATGAAGGCTAAGAATTTCAAGTTTGCTTAGATCTCCAATCATAGATAAGTCACCCAATTTGCAACCATTAAGATTCAAAGTTCGAAGGTTTGCAAGAAAAGAAAATGACTCGGGCAATGACAATAATTGAGTGAAGCTCAAATCCAGAATTTTAAGATGTTTCATGCCTTCAAAGAAATTGGTAGGAACAAGCAATTTTGAATTATTTTGTAGTAGTAAAGAGTCCAACTTTGGGCATTCCATCACATTTGGTGGCTCTTTAATATTATTTAACATCAGTGAGATACAAGTGAGATCTTCAAATGTATCTCTACTTGGCCAATCATTTAGACCAATGTGAGCTTTCACCAAGAATATTTGGTTGTATTTAGGTGCTATGACATGTGCAACATCACGTACAACATCATGCAATTTCACATACTCTTCGTTATCATAGTCATCTTTTTCATAAATCAAGAGAAAAGAAGAGGTGAGGGTACTTACAATAGCATGTGCCCTGTGTCTAACATCCTCCATTTTCTCAATATTTTTGAACCACCTCAAAGCCACTCCATATCTCACTAAAACTTCAATTGGGATTTTGAAATCCTCTGGAAACACGCTACAAAAAAAGAACATTGACTTTGCATCCTCGCTTTCTAAATATTTGATACTCAACTCTAAAGACGAAATCACACTTCCTTGCATCCCTGGGATATCTGTTGGAGTAGACGTTTTGAGTTGTCGTGCCGCGTCAATCCACACATGTTCATTTTTGTTCTTCAATGCCCTTGCTACTGTCACAATTGCAATTGGCAAGCCATCACATTCAGCAACTACCTCTCTCGCCATCGGGCTTATAACAGAATTTTCAATATCCATTCCAACAAGCTCCTTGAATAGCGCCCAAGACTCCTGCTTTGACAAAGTGCCAACGACAAGTGTCTTGTGACAGTCCATTTCATCGCATACGTTTCTACTTCGAGAGGTAAGCACGATCTTACAACCTCCATGGTCCTTCCCAAAAGGAACACCAATCTCTTTCAATTCAATTCTTGCCCAAATGTCATCTAATATTATGAGGATTCGTTTCTCCTTCTTAATTCTCTCCCACAAGGAACGTGCTCTTATTGATTCAGGATCATCAGCTAATAATTTTAGACCGAGCATGTGAGCAATTTCTCTTTGAATATTCATGATATTTGGGGTTTGGGACACAACCACCATAACCACTGAATCGTACAATTTTCCTTCTTCAGCCAGTTTGCCAACTTGTTTAACTAGTGTGGTCTTACCCACACCTCCCATCCCACATATTCCAATTATGCTGACCTTGTCATCTTTCAAGGCCTCCATAATTTCATTCTTGATTGATTCTCTGGATTTGAAAATTCCAGAAACTCCCACAGACGAAGATATAATGCTAGGAGGAGGAGGAGCAGGCTGAGAAAGAGTGTCAAATTTTCCACCTTCTTGGAGCTGAGTGATCACTGCTAACTTCTGCTTTGCCACCTTGCTGAACCGGTAACGCAATTTGAGATTGATGCACCACCCTCTGAAGCACGTCTTGTTCGCATTGCCTTCATCTTCCAGAAACCTTTCAGCTTCTGTAGTGACATTATCAACTTCTGATATCCAATTTTGGACGACAAGTAAAATAATTTCTCTGTTTCTTTCAGCAGCATCCATCTTCGCTTGCATGTCGCCTCTGATAGCCTTGAGTTTCTGAGCTTGCTTTCGCAATGTTTCGATGTTGTCATTGTAGTTGAACAGGAAACCAATCTGACGGCCTGCTGCATCGAACAGGCGGTTGAAAATAATCTCAGAAATTGAGCTGACAGTTGAAGCACAAATTTCCATGTTGTAAATTTTGAGTGTTTCTAAATTTTGAGTGTTTCTAATTTTTGAGAGATTTAGGATGAATAATGATGGATAGAATGTAGGAAAGAGAAGAGAACAGTATGTAATTCATCTCTTAAAGGACTTCCATCTTTTGCCTTTTGTGTCAAGGCTTCTTAGTTCCATTTTTTTCAAAGTTATTCTTTTGTTTAATAGCTACTCTTTAGTTAAGAATCTTTTCAACTATTCCACAAAACAGAGGAAAACAGAGAACATTTCATATACACTAATATGATTTCAATAATTTTTATTGTTCCTTTTGGTATTTTGGATTTCATTAATACGTTGCCTGCCTCATAAGGCTCTTTTGGTTCCATTATCCTTGCAAGTTATTCTTTGGTTCCATTATCCTTGCAAGTTATTCTTTGGTTCCATCATTGCTTTTGCTCTCAACTCAAGGCTACTTGCTTAATATTCTCCTCTTTTATAATTTTTATTTTTAGTCTTTTCTTTTATCATTTCCATAGTATAAAGAATTTATGCATGCAGATTCATATATTATTTCTACCTTAAAGAGCTTAATATGAGTAAACATATTCTTGATTATTATTTAAAAATAGTTCTTGATGTTTTTTATTCAGATTGTTCAGTTGTGCCTTAATATTTTTAATATGTGATTGATATAATATTTAAAAAGATATTCTTCTCCTCATTACAAAATTAAGAATTTGTTGTATAACAAAGGAGGGGTTACAGCATCAAGCAATCGAAAGACAAAAGGGAAAGGCATTAAAAAAAAAAAAAAAAATTCTTACACACTTTGTCCTGGGTCTCAAGGCTTCTTTGGTTCCACTATCATTAAAATATATTCTTCCCTTTCATTCTTAGCACTCAACTCAAGCTTAATATTCTCTTCTTCTGTAATCTCCGAAACTGCAAACAACTGATTTAGAGATCTTATTTTTATTCTAAAAGCACTTAATACGATTTACTTATTTCATAAGCCTATTGTGAAGAGTTTAGAGGCAGTTGAACTACCTGCATGTCATCCTAAATAAACCCACCCTCTAAGCTCAATCTTGCATACACTTATTATGGGTTTAGGGTCATTGGTTTTGTCCTGCTTTGAACTCATTAGGAGAACGGCTTTGACTCCTGACTGGTTTGCACTGAGATGATTTAGTTATTTCTTCAATAACACAAATAGCTCCACTCCCACCTTTCATATCACCATGTTGATTTCCATGTCTTGATGATTGCATTTTGAGTTATAATATTATGCATGGAACTTTTAAATTCAGAAATACAAATTCGAGAGGTAAATTTTCAAAGAGATATTGGTGGTACTAAGGGATTAGGCCAAACATTAACAATATATGACGTGATTAATGGATAAATGTACTTTTATAGTTAAAATTTTCTTTCAAGATGTAGGATCAGAGAGTTAATAATAGTTAACCATATTCTCTTAACACATTCTATTCAATGTATAACCCGAGAGAATTTGTTTACAAGATAAAGAGACAGACAAAGCTATATACAAGACATGTACAAATTTTTGAAATTTATTTAAAAATATACTAACAAAATCAAATACTATAAAATGATTTCATTGATCCATGATGGGTTTACTTTTAGTTAGGGTTTCCGTAGGTGGTATCGACAGGGGGGCCAATGCCAATGATTTTAATGGAAAGAACTCCCTTGGCAAAGATGTAAACAGCAACCGAGTCTTTCAGAGTTTTATATATGAAAAAGTAAAGATAATTGTGGAGGTGTGTTTGCAAAAAAATAAAAGGTAAATTATCATTTAGGGTAAAATAAATTTAAAATATTCGAAAAATACCCCAGGAGCCAGGTTGATGGATATCCCCTATCCCCTCACTTTGAATAAAATTATCAAAAAAAAAACCTCTTTATTTGTAAAATTATCATTAAATTATCTTCTACCTGTGTATTTGAGATCGATAATGCATAATCATTAAATTACTGAAACAAATAAGAATAATAATTTGTTATTGAATCACTTCATTTCTTGCGGCTTTCGATTCCTCAGAAGTGCACCTGCATGTTGTTCTCCGTTACCACCACTCTGTTGCCTGCATGCATGGGAACATGACTCTCCCAAAATGTTAGTTGGGGCAAAGGCACTCTGTACATTTTTTAGATCCCAAGAACAGTGTTACATTATACTTGTTTAATCAAACTTTAAAACATAGTTTCAAGTTTTGAATGGCAATTCGGGTTTACATGGATTAAAAAAAGAGTTAAACGACTTAAATGAAACCCATGTTGAGTTTAACTTCTGGCACTAGATTTTAAAGCCTTGGACCAATCCGTGGGGTTCTATCAAGCCAATCCCCTAAGCCATCAATAATTCATAACCATGTGCTGCTCTGTTTTCCCCTGAATTTTCCAAATTATGAATCAATTCATATCCAGTTATTAATACAAATATTTTCAATTGTTTGCAATGAACTTTTCCTCATATGTATTGCAATTATCTCAAAATTTCAAGTCTTATTCACATACTATCTGAAACTGAGTAAAAATTAAGTAGTTTTCCCAATAACTCACATCTTCACCCAACAATCCATTTTTATTCTTATGTATTAATAAATACTCCATGAACTCTTACTATTGCCATCCACTATAATTTCCAGGTTAAACACTTCAAAACTGCTTGGCTATAACAAACAAAAACCCAAGAAACACAAATTCTGAGTCTTATCCAACAAATTCAGTGAAAAATCTTTTGCTCATCAAATTCATTTCGCCTATGCTTTAAGCCATCAATAGTTATTAACCATAAGCTAATTATTCCTTATGCGCAGAAGAGGCAAGAGAATAAACAAAAGAATTGAACTAGATAATATCTCTAGAAAGATAAAATAAGGGCGACAAGACCAAAGTACAAATAAGAGAAGTTAAAAATTCTAGACAAAGCCAAGAACCAAAGCACAAATAAACAATATGGTCTAGGTTGAAGATCTTACAAGAAATTTTTAAAAGATAATAATAATGGAGAAAGAAGTTCAAAGGCAGAGAGAAAAGACAGTACCGGAAGTCAAGAGAGGTCAAGAAAACATAGCTAATCTCAAAACAGATTGGGTAATAATAATCAAGAGAGGTCCAAAAGTAAATATTTAATTAAATGCACCTCCTCAGGCTTTGGAAATTTATCCAACTCTTTCTGAATCAAATCAGCCATAGACTTGATGTAACTTTCTCATTGATACCAGGACCATATGACAGAAAAAGGCATCCTTGATAGGTATGCCTCTTCCCTAACATAGTATTTTCTCTCAGAAATGGATTAAAACATCCACCCGTTCTTAATATCTGCAATATTAGGAATTCCACAATGTAAAATTGTTTGTTGAAACAAAGTGAGTTTCATCTCGTGTAAGCTAGGAATACCATCTTCTCTGTTGATGCAAGCAACTGCCTTTCTCCTTTCTCATTCATGATAACTTCTTCTATATTTGAGCATTAAGCCCTTTGAGCATACAAATAATGTAGTAGTGAGGAAACATTAATGGCAATTTGTTACGTACCTGTTTTCAAGCTTCTTTTCACCTCAGTTTTCCATTACACATTTAAACCAGATATATATTTTCTTCATAGTCTATGTTCCAAAATAATAAAATAGTATAAATAGGTATTAGAGCTATCCTAGCAAGAGCAAGGGGATTCAGTACCTAAATTAAACAAGCATATGACTTGTGTCTCCTCTGCTAATCTTCCATCAGTGTGCCACCTTGCCAAACTGAAATTGCCCACATGTTTGTGGTATTGATAATGCCAAATTATCAATGATGCAATAAGCATTTTAATTGTTGCCAATTCTAGGAAAAATTTAATGAATCAAAATTCAATACACTACTAAGTACAAATGATTTCTAAAAACTCTTCAGCTTGTCTACTTTTCTATTTCTGCTACAATTTCATGCTCTATTTTCCCCTATATGTACCTTTACAATTTTCTAAAGTGAATCTGAAAAAAACCATGTTGTGATTATTGTAAAGGTGCATCAGGCGATTGAGGAAAGAAAAATGTATTTTACACTCAAATATTGTTCAAATAGGAGTATAAATATTTACAATTAAATTGAATTCTTATATAAACATCCTAGGCTCTTGCATTGATGGGAAATGAACATTAAATACAATTCTTTAAGTGGACAGGTTATTCACCTATTTGAATATCTTATGATCTCATTTAACAGAATTTTTGTAGTTTATCAAAAAGAAACAAAAAACTAAAAGATGAAAATTTGTTTTAACGTGTTACAGTAAAGAATAATTAATAAAGAAATTTGTTCGTGACATTATAATACACTAAATCTTAAGTTATTACCTCAACTAATTGGATAGGTAACTTCCAAAAATCCCTTAATGTGCCATTGATTAAATCACACTTCCCTGCATTTCTAAGATCTTTGTTGGGTAGATGTTTTGAGTTGTATTGCTGGGTCAATCCACACATGCTTGGTTTGTTCTTCAGTGCTCTTGTTATGGTAAGTTGGTAACAACTGCAATCGGCAAGTCTCACATCCCATTGCTACCTCTCTTGTGATTGGGCTTACAATAGAATTTTCAGCATCCACTCCAACAAACTCCTTTAACAGTAAATTGCCTCTTGGAAGTTCCAGATCAACAGCTATTGTTCATTAATCAAGGCTAAATTAAGGTTGTTCTCATATTAATCATAATAATTTGACTAAATATTGATAAACATGACTCATACCATTATGCTTTGCAAAATCAAGTCTCAATTGACGTATTTTCAGGTAATACTTCTCACTCCTCTGCGATTACTCATTCTTCCTCTCCTCCTCTTGCTTCGTCATTGTCTTCTAGGATTCAAACAAAATATAGTAAGTAAAAAAAATTAAATTTAAATGAAAGAGACAAAATACAAATAGTGTTTTTAAGACTTCAAAAACCTAGAAAAAATGAACCAATAGTTGAAGCAACAATTTCCCTGTTCTTAATTTTCTTTGATTCTGATTTTTGAAAGATTATGGGAGAAAAATGATAGATAGAATGTAAGAAAGAGAAATGAATGGCATGTAATTCAACACAAAAGAGAAGAATTACAGCATAAAGCATCTGAAGGACAAAAGTGAAGGCAATAAAGTACAAAAGATTTCACAAACAATTTCTTGGGTCTCAAGGCTTCTTCGGTTTCATTATCACTCAAAGATTATTCTTTCCTTTCATTCCAACAGGTATCCTCGCAACTCAAGCTTAATATTCTTTTCTTCTATAATGCCTGAAAGCACTTAATTGATTTATGGATTTTATAAGCCTATGCTCTTAATATGTTCTTGTTGGCTCTTAACACATTTTTAGTCGAGCTCAACAAGAACTTCATCAATGTAGGAATAACCAAGAAATGCAAAATTGAAATGTGAAGTTTTAGGAGATTTGTGGTGATAGAGACCTTCTATGGATATTTTGTAATACACTTGAATAAATGCAAAGATTAGGACCCTACCTCCTATTTGTCCGATCGAATAGAGTAGTTACAATGTGTGAACAGGTGTGATCTGTCATTGTACGGATACTCTGTAGTTTTTCTCCGGTTTCTCTCTCCCGCAAGCACCTCTCCCTATTTATCCAACTTCTCTCCCGCGTGCAGCTTTGGCCTCAATTCCTCCACTATCCCTTCTCTCTCTCTCGTGCACATAACTGGCCAACTGCTGCTATCAGCAGTTATTTCGCTGATACGCAAAATCAAAATGGGGTGGTGTGGTGGTGGGTGTAAGGAAGGGCGGGGCGAGACGGAGGGACAACGGGCTTTGGAAATTTTTTTAATCCAGTAAAATTGATATCCGTGAATCACCCAAAAATTAAAAGTTTTGATTCTAAACCACTGTTTGTTCTCAGCTCGACTCAACAAAGTTGCCGAATTGTTACTCCAGAAAAATAACTGAAGGGATTTTCTTTCTTTTTCTTTATTTTTTTTTGATAATCTTATTTTGAATGAACTGATCAATCAACTATAGACATTACCCAGATGTTCATTTGCTTGTGATATTCTATAAATTATAGTATTTTAATTGTTGACAGTGTATTAGTTCATTCATATCCTCTATATATATATATATATATATATATATATATGTATATATATTATGCATATGTGTATTATATATATTATAACATACATATATGTGAATTGAAAACATGATATCAACTTCATCAAAACTTATATAAATCATAATTTTCTGTTCTCAATCTCAATATAAATAAATAAATAAAGAGCGCAAATGAATGCTAAGTTAGAATTGAGAAACATTTAGATAGCATATCTCCGAAAGTCATTCTTGTCTTCATTTGAAATGTTCCTTGAGGAAGATATAGCAGTTGCTAAAGACTGCATCTGTCAGATCTATGATGAAGGAAGATGTGCCGTTAAAGGTGGGTACACATCCCCTGTTTTGAATGCCGGATTCAAAGACCAACTCCCTGCATGTCAATATTTTCAATTGTTTGTATGTGTTTACTTACAAAGCTACAATCGCAAACACTACAAACAATTTAACTTCGTAGATAGACACATACCTAAGTAGAACTGCCAGAAGACTCTGAACACCTTTTCGGCCGAGCTCAACAAGAACTTCATCAGTCTAGGGTCTCAGCCATTGCATTAGCTCCACTCAACTCTACCAAAAATGAAGGGAAAGAAAAGAAAATTCCAAGGAATTAACCAATCAAATATTATAGTGCTAAACCTAATCATGGGCAAAAATCAGTTATCAAGAAAGATGGTATAAAGCAGTTGGAACAATGCACTTAATTAAGGGAAGAAAATAAAGGTAAGCAGAAATTTATGAAATTGGTTTTACTGTCAAACCTAGTGTGCCAGATTATGATCGTTGCCAGCTCCTTGGCTTTCCAGGTTCCGTAGAAACTAAAGAATATCATGACCTCCCTAAGGCTTTAACAATCTCTCCAACTCATTTTAAATCAAGTCAGTCATCATGTAATAGCAATAAACATCTTTGATAGGCATGCATCTTCCCTGAGATATTATTCTAGCTCAGAAAAGGTTCATGATATGCAAATTAATTTACTGTAGACTAGAAACTAAAGAATATACCAAAACAGAAGCAACACCTAAATATACTCTCCAAAACACAGAGGCTTGACCTGGTTGTCGAGACAGAGCACCATGGATAAAATCTTCTGCTGAAACAAAGTAAGTTTCATTTCGTTTATCTTCTCTGATGAAGCCATCAGCAGCTTTTTCTCCTTTCTCATTCATGATTATATCATCTATATTCAAGCATTTAAGTCATTTGAGCTTGCAAACAATGTAATAATGAGAAAACATTAACGGTAATTTCTTAAATACTAGTTCTCAAGCTTGTTTTCACCTGAATTTTCCACACAAATTTTCAACCATACGTATGACATGTACAGTTGGTATATATATCCAGGCTATTTCTAGGAAATTTTTAATGAATCAAAATTCAAAAAATAATAAAAATTGCAAATAATATGTAAAACCTGCTCGGCTTGTCTACTTTTCTTTTTCTGCTACAAACCCAAGCTCTGTTTTCCCCTGTATTTTCAATTATAATTTTCTAATATGAATCTAAACAAACTATGTTGTGATTATGGTAAGAGGGCATCAAGCCACTAAAGAAAGAAAAAAGCATTTTACATCCAGATTTTCATCAAATAGTAAAATATTTGCAATTGAATTGAATTCCTACATAAAAAAGTCTTAGTTGGAGCATTTTCAGGGAATCCTTGTGGCTTCTCTGCTTTTACTTCTTCTCGTTCTCCTTCTCTGGCTTCAACACTGTTGTCTGTGATTCTAACAAAAGAGAAACATCTAATAGGAGACGTTTCAAATTTTGAACACAAATATGCCAGCATAATAAGGACAGATCCCAAGCCTGCATAACAAGGAGCTATGACACTGCCATGAGCACACTCCCTTGCAGTAATAAGGCATAAAGACCTAAAACAATTATAGCAGTCAATATTTAAAATCACAAATGAAAATGTATATTAAATGAATTAAAATTTAAAATGGAACCAACCCAAGGACGTATTCGCTGCAGAAAAGTAAATTGTAAAAAATATATTATCCATTTAATTAGATGGAAAAACAAGAATAAAAGCACTCTTAGAAACTATATAAATTTAAGATGATCATTGTCAGAATATAGGCAAAGCTAATGCTTATTTCCACAATCAAATTTAAACAAGAGAAACATTGATCTTAACGTTTTGTTCTAATGAAATCAAAATGTAGAAAGAACATAGAAGAGAAAAAACAGTTAAATGTGTCCTCCTTTCGTTGACATACATAATTGTCTCAATATGTAGAAAGAGCATAGAAAATAATGGAAGAAGTTCAGAAAGTTATCAACTTAGGTCTCCTTCTACCACCATCCACCAAAATTTCCTGGTTAAATACTACAAGACTTCTTGGCTGTACCAAACAAACACTAATGAACCATAAATTCTGAGTCTTAGATTCCTCAGCTCAAGCTATCAAACCCATCTTGAGTTTAACTTCTGACTAGATTTCAAAGCGTTTGACCAATCTTGGGGTTTTATTAGGTCAATCTCCTATACTTTCAACCATCAATAATTCATAACCATAGACTAATTATTCCTTTTCAGCCACCATCCATAAATTTTGCGACCAACTTCCTAACAAAAAGCTTAGCCATGAAAGAAGGAGGAGAATACAGAACAGAACAAAATTATATATAGCTCTAGAAAGATAAAGGTTGTACCAATCAAGGACCAAATAAGAGAAGTCAAATAATATAAACAGAGCCAAGAACTAAAGTAAAAATAAATAACATGGTCCATTTTTGTCCCTAAGTCGATAGATAATCCATCCATATGAACATCTTATAAAAGACTAAACGATGAAAATTTTTTTCATCATGTTACAATAAAAAAATAATGAATAAAAAAATTTGTCAGTGGCAATATAATATAGTAAATTCCAAGCTATTTACCTTAAAAAAATTGGTTAGTTAACCTCTCATTTCAACAAATCCCTCCATGTAAATGGTTAGGAGTTCACTAATAGCCCCAAAGATGAAATCACACTCCCCTACATTCCTACGATCTACTAATGTAGACGTTTTGAGATTTCATGCCGCATTGATCCACACATGCATGGCTTTATTCTTCAATACCCTTGCAATGGTAACAATTGCAATAGGAGAAGGCTCACATTCAACTGCTATCTCTCTTGCCATTGGGCTTACAATAAAATTTCTACATCCACTCCAACAAGCTCCTCAAACAGTAAATTGTCTCTTTGAAATTTTTGATCAACACCTATTGTTCATTAATCAATACTAAATTAAGGTTTTTCTCATTTAAATCATAAAAATTTAACTAAATATTGATGAATATGATAATGACCAGTATGTTCTGCAGAATCAACTCTCAATTGATGTATTCGAAGTAGTACTTCCTGCTTCTCTGCTACTACTTATTCTTCTTCTCCTTTTCTTACTTCATCATTGTCTTCTCTGATTCAAACAAAAGTGGAAAAATAAACATTAACCATATATAGCATAATTAATGGACGGATGCACTTTTATAGTTAAAATTTTTCTCTCACAGCTAATAGTTAAACATTTTCTCATGACACATTCAATTCAATGTGTAACCAAAGAGAATTTGTTTACAAAATAAGGAGACAAGCAGAGCTATATATACAATGCGTGCAAAATTTTTTTAAACTTTATTTAGAAAGATACTAACAAAATCCAAGTCTGAAAAATGATTTCATGAATCTGTGAAAGCAATGATTTATTATTAATAGAAAAAGAACTTGTATAAATTGAAGACAAGATATCAAACTCATCAAAACTTATATAAATCATAACTCTCTCTTTTCAATCTCAACAAAAATAAATAAATAAAGAGCACAAACCTTTAACAAGAAAGGTTAAACTATTCTTGAAATCCAGCAACAAAAAGCTCAAAAATTTGGCTCCTAGAACCAAGCTGTTCTCCTGGATTCTGTTCTGCTGGATATGGATCATCTTCTTCTCCCTTCTCTGCAGCCTTGGCACCATCAATAAATAACAACACAGTAATCCAGTAGCTGGGCCACAGTGTCACTTTCAGTTAACTTCCTTTCCGTTAATCTCGGCTAAATTTCATCATGACCTTCACTCAGCTTCTGAACAGCATGGCTCTCAGTTGGCATCTGGGATGCGGTCAATTACTTCATTTCTGCTGGCTCTCAATTCATATGCACTGCACCTGCATTTTGTTCCCCATTACCATCACTCTGTTGCATGCATTTGAACATGACTCTCCTATTTACGATAAAAGGGGTTATTCTTATCATAAATCAGCTGTTAAAAGAAAATGTCCTGAAAAATGCAATTTAACACTGGAAAGAAGCTTAAAATTGGAAAAACAGTGACCTACCTCTTGCTCTGTCTTTTTTTTTTTTTTTTCCTTTTTCGATTTTTAATTACTTTCAGGAGATTCAAAATACTTATCCGTCAAATCACATTTAACAAAACAAAAGGATACAAGCTCATAAACCAAATTGCAGTTCAATCTGTGGCAAAAAGGAGAGAAGACTAAAACCCACCTGCTGCAATGCTTCCTCTATAAATGGGTACCAATAACTCATTCCAACATAGACTTTGACAGGTAAGTTCTTTGCTTCCAAAGCCATTTTAGGTGCATGTGCCTGCAAAAAGTTTTTCAAATTACAAATACACAATATAACAGACAAAATTGAAGGACAAAAATGAAAATAAGGGCAAAGATTTTCTAATAAAAAAAATTTTAGAAAAAGAAGAAGTAAATAGATCAAATGCAATTAACAAGCTTACCCAAACATAAACAATGCCACAAACAGCAGGACATGTCCAACCTGCTCATCTGTTATTTGCCACACAGCTGAGGCACCTCCCACAGAAGCATATCCTTCTTTACTTTTGGGAGCTCACAGAACAGAAATAAATTTTGCAAAGGCCATTGAAGAAACCAAAACAACCTGGGAAGGCGTATGATGTTCTGTATCAACAACTGGTGTAACACTAATATTTTAAAGATACAATTATAGAAAGAGATAATAATTATAAGAACAGAGAAAGGAGGGACAATCTGGAATACCAGATCTGCAAGCAAATTTATAAAAATGGTTTAATATCGTGAAGCGTCTTTGGTCCTCCAAGATTCAGTAAGTAACACTCCAACCCTGTCTTCGGTAAGCCTGTCTTCTGGTCTCACTGCAGTTCAGTCCAACTTAACACAACCTCTTCCCACAAACAATTGATCCAAAGATTTTCTGTGCCCATCAAGAAAGAAACCCAGCACCATTTTAGCACAATACTCAACACACAACTAATATGAGATTGAACTTGCATTTACACACTCCAACAATTACAGCCCCACCTTCCAAAATCAGTTTTAATCTTTACATTTCTCAAAATGTTTCTTCTCGATGTAGATGAAAGATCTGATTTGATTCCTCACTTACAATGGCAAAAAGCAAATAACATGCATAACAAAGCAAATAAACAAAGAATACCCACATATAATAATCATAACACGACAAAAGAATCAAACTATCTTATCTCAAATTTTTAACAAGAAATAATCTGAATTCAACTATTTTTATGAAAATTTGGAGATAGCGATGATGCACTGTTAGAAATTGAAAAAATAAATGGAAATAGCCAAAAACTCTCAATTCTTCATCAACATAATCTGCATTGTCATGATTTAAAGTCAAAATCTAAGTGTAGAATTAAATTATAACCATGAAAGAAAGATGAATAAAAAGGGTGGCTTGCTAAGGACACGAGGGACATTAACGGTGCTAAGGTAGGAAAAAAATTCATAGTTGGGCTCCAATTGAAGGTAATGATTTTGGAATTTCATTTTTTTATCTTAATCTAGTTAGACTAACTGTTTTTTTTTTTTTTTTCGGGCGGAGGATTGAGAGCTATGGTGGCAGTATTTTTTTTTAAATATTTATTTATTTAATTTAAGAACCCCGTTTCGTTTACAATTCTATGTTTAAATCTTCTTTTATGTTCACCCACAATGTTGCAATTGTAAATCTACAATTAATTTAAAAATTGCTATTTTTGTAATTAATCATGTACCTGATTAGAATTGCTAGAAATCTTAACACCTTCTGGGCAAGCTCAACAAAAACTTCATCAGTGTAGGGCTTCAGCCATTATTCCAGCACTACTCAACCCTAACAAAACAAAAGAAGGGGAAAGAAATGAAAATTCCAAGGAACTAACCAACGGAATATTATAGTGCCCAATCTAACAATGGGAAAAAAATATTGGAGATGAAGAAAGTCAGTAGACAACAGTTGTGACAACGTTCATGATTAAGGGCAAACAAGAAATACGGAAGCTAAAACTTATGAGACTGGGTTTTATAGTCAAACCTAGTACGCCAGAGTATGACTGTTGTCAAATCCTCAGCTTTTCAAGTTTTGTGCTTCTTCAACTGGTCTTTTACGGATCACCAGCATTCTAACATAACTGACTGGTACTCCATGGGCACTAAAGAATTTCGTTGCCTTTTGTTCCACATGCAGAAGTCAAAGAAAAGTTGTAAAGAGCTAATCCCATGAAATGACCACAACTCAAGCAAGTCAAATTTTAATATTAAACTGATTTTATGCTGCAAAAGAATCATTTAAAAGAAGAGTATATCCAGAAAATAAATGCACCTCCTCAGACTATAGACTTGATTTAACCTTCTTGTTGATTCTAGGACCGTATGACAGAAACAGGCAGCCTTGATAAGTATGCATCTTCCACGGCATATTATTTTCACTCAGAAATTATTTATGATATACAAATTGATTTACTACCGGCAAGCAATTAAAGAATATACTAAAACAGAAGCAGCACCAAAATATTCTCTCCATAACACAGACTGTATAAATCCTCTGCTGAAACAAAGTGAGTTTCATCTCATTTAAGCTAGGAACACCATCTTCTCTGTTGATGCAACCATCCGCCTTTTCTCCTTTCTTGTTCATGATAATTTCTTCTATATTTGAGCTTACAAATAATGTTGTAATGAGAAAACATTAATGGCAATTTGTTACATACCTGTTTTCAAGCTTGCTTCCCCCTAAATTTTCCATTGCAAATTTCAACCAAAAGATACCCTGAAGATGTAAACAGCATCACAAAGGAGGACAAAACTGAGTGAGTGAGTGAGTCTAAAGCGACCGAGATTTATGAAAAAGGTGAAGATAATTGTGGGGGTGTTTATGCAAAGAAATAAAATGTAAACTATCATTTAGGTGACAATAAATTTAAAATATTCAAAAGATACCCAGCAAGCCTGATAGACATGACATCATCCAATAGCCCCTCGGTTCGGACAAAATTTAAAATATTGAAAAGATACTCTGCAACCAGCCTGATGGAGATGACATCATCCACATCCCCTCACGTTAACGGAATTTGAGCACCTACATTATGACACGTGTCCCTCCACCTATTGTGTGTTTGATATTGATAATTAAATAATAATAATAATAATTAATTTGTTATTAACTTTTGTAATCCATGCCTTTTACGTGTCACCTGCAGAATAAATCAGATTTTTAGAAAATTAATTTATGTCTCTCGCTAAATAAATAAACCTATTTTTTTTAATTATCATATCAAAATTATTTTCAAAAACAAATTAATTATTAAAAATATATTTATAATTAATTGTATATACTCAACAACCAAATCATCGACATACCTTAATATTTTTCTTCTTATATTTCATGTGATTAACCTTATATGTGTTCGATAATTAGTGCATAATTATTATTAAATGAAATTATTCAAACAAATAATAATAATAAAAATAATAAATTTATTATTGACTTTATGATTCATACCTGTTAGATACGTGCATCCAAGCTAATCTAATCTAATCTAATAATTCTCTTAGTGTTTCCCTGCAAAGCAAATCAGATATTTAGATAACTGTATGTATATTTCTCTTAGTCTTCATGGAAAAATGTATGATTTAATTGAGAAGGTCAAGATCTTCGCTGGACTATTCTTCTGCAAAGAATTGCGGGATTTCGAAGATGTAAACAGCATCAGAAAGAAGGATAAATGTAGGGAGGGGGTGAGTGAGTGAGTTTAAAGCAACCGAGTTCTATCAAAAAGTAAAGGTAATCGTGGAGGTGTGTTTGCGACCAAAGAAAATGTAAACTATCATTTAGGTTACAGGAAATTTAAAATATTCAAAAGATACCCCCGAGCCAACTTGATAAACATTACATCATCCATATCCCCTCACTTTGAACAAAATTATTAAAAAAGGGTTAACGGAATTTGAGTACTTACATTATGACACGTGTCTCCTCCGCCTGCTGTGTGTTAGAGATTGATAATTAAATTACAAAAAAAAAAAAAACAAGAATAATAATAATAATAGTAATTAATTTGTTATTGACTCTCTGATTCATACCTTTTACGTTTGTCTTTCCCTGCAAAACAAATCAGATTTTTTCATAATTTGTTTATGCGTGCCACTAAGTAAATAAACATGCTTTTTTATTATCATGTCAAAAATATTTTCAAAAACAATTTAATTGCTAAAAATATATTTACAATTAATTGTATATACTCAAAAACTAAATCATTCAGATACCTGTACATTTCTTCTACTGTGGAGTCAAGGTTACCCATCCATAGTCCATTATCACCAACGTATCGTACAACTCTTTGGTGCTAATTGTTCTCCATAACCAAATATTTTCATATTTGGACACTTCCATATTACAACTTCTTCCAAAACTGGGAATTCTATAAAATAAGACCCTACGCTAAAATAACTAATATTTTTTAGATCACTAAGTTTCAAGCAGGACAAACTAGGAAACACAATCCTCTGTAGTAATGATGATGATGATGCTTCCTCATTTGTGATTATTTCTTCCAATATTGAGCAAGAATATATGTCAAGTCTTTTGAGCTTCACTAGGCTTTTGACTATGAAGGGTGTGAAAAGACTTTTCAATTTAGAGCACGTACTTATAGTTATAAAAGTCAAGTTTCCCAAACTTGGGGAGGTTGTAGTGAGATCTTTGCTTAGTGGTATTATTTCCTCTTCTTCTTTCATTATGAAAATCTCCTCTAAATTATCACAAGAAACTATATTCATGTTTTCCAAACAAATAAGACTCTGCAATAAATCTTGTGAAAATAACTTAATTAAGTTTGAGCAATTGCATACACTTATTCTCTTTAAGTTGCAAAGGTTTATGAATCGAGTGTCACCCTTCCATATATTCGTCATCTCTGGCAGATTCATCAAATCTAAATTTTGTAATGACATGAGCAATTTTTTTTCTCCATCTACCACCTTAATCCCTTCACAATCAAATATATGTACCACTGATTCACATTCACTTACTTTCAAATATTCCAAATTTTGAAACCTCTTTAACAAATGACTTGGAACAATGTTTGACAAACTATTGCAATTATACACATCTAAAGATTTCAGCTTATTGAAGGACTGAATTGAGAGTTGACCATGACATATTTCAACCAAATTGGAATGATTCATCACCGATAGTTCCTCTAAGTTTTGGAATATTAAGTTTGATGAACATTCTAATGCATTTACTAGATGTACTACTTCAAGATCTACCACAGTCAAACCTTTCAACTCATTCAATCCTTTATTTGCAAGATCATGAAAGGCATTGTCCAAACCACAAAAGTATAGATACTCTATTTTTTCGTATACCAAATTCTTCAAGCAATCAAGCAATCCTAAAATCTTAACCTCATAATTATATGAGATCATCAATTTCCTTGAATAATTGTTTGACAAACTCCAAAGAACTTCTAAGTCATAAAAATCTTGAACACCTATTCCTATTGTAAAACTTGATAAGTTTTTGAAGGGCACATCATTATCAATTAAGAAATCCAAGTTTGGGATAATGATTTGTAAGCTAGTTAATCTAGACAAGAATTGTAACTCAGCAAGCTTTGCATTGCTTTTCGAATCCCCCTCCTCTCCTTCAAAATTCCAAAATGTAAAACTATTTAAAATGTTCAACTCCTCTAATTTACAAAGAGATGATATGACATCAGGTGCTATTCGTCTAAGCTTTAGACACCCCTCCAAATCTAGTAACCTCAACTGAGTTAATTGGCTAAATGATATAGGGATCTCCTTAACATTAGAATAAGAAAGGCTAAGAATTTCTAGTTTGCTTAGATGCCCAATTATAGATAAGTCATTCAATTCACAATTGCTGAGACATAATGTTCTAAGATTTGCAAGAAAAGAAAGTGACTCGGGCATTGACAATAATATGTTTTCACTCAAATCTAAAACCATAAGATGTTTCATGCCTTCAAAGAAATTGTTAGGGACAAGCAATTTGGAATTATTTTGCAATAATAACGACTGCAAATTTGGGAATTCAATCATATTTGGTACTTCTTTAATATCAGTTGACATTAATGATATACATGTGAGATCTTCAAATGTATCTCTTTTTGGCCACTCTTTCAAACCAAAACCAGCTTTCACCAAAAATATATGGTTGTGTTTAGGTGCTATGTGATGCGCAACATCACGTACTACATCATGCATTTTAACATATTTTTCACCATATATATCAGCTCCAATCAATAGAAAAGAAGAGACAAGGGTACTTACAATAGCATGTGTTCTGACTCTAATATCCTCAATTGTCTCAAGGTCTTTGAACCATCTCAAACCTGTTCCGTATCTCACTAAGTCTTCGATAGGAATACGAAAATCTTCAGGAAATACAGAGCAAAACAAAAAGAGAGGTTTTGCCTCACTTTCAAGAAAATTGTAACTCAACTCCAAAGATGAAATCACATTTTCATGCATTCCTTCAATGTTTATTGATGTTGACCTTTTAAGTTGTTGCAAGGCATCACGCCACACATACGTGTCCCTGTTTTTTAGTGCCCTTGCCACTGTCACAATTGCAATCGGCAAACCATCACATTTAGCGGTTATTTCTCTTGCAATTGGGCTAACAACAGAATTCTCATCATCCATTCCTACAAGTTCCTTGAACAGTGCCCAAGACTCTTGTGTTGACAAAGTTCCAACGACAAATGTCTTGTCACAGCCCATTTGATCACACACATTTTTCCTTCGAGAGGTAAGCAGGATCTTACAACCTCCATGGTCCTTCCCAAAAGGAATGCCAATCTCTTTCCATTCAATTCTTGCCCAAACATCATCTAATATTATGAGGATTCGTTTCTCCCCTTTAATTCTCTCCCACAAGGAACTTGCTCTTGTTGATTCGGGACAATCAGATAATGATGTCAGACCGAGCATGTGAGCAATTTCTCTTTGAATATTTGTGATATTTGGGGTTTGAGACAGAACCACCATAACTACTGAAGCATACAACTTTTCTTCTTCAGCTAGTTTGCCAACTTGTTTCACTAGTGTGGTCTTACCCACGCCCCCCATCCCACATATTCCAATCATGCTGACCTTGTCATCTTTCAAGGCCTCCATAATTTCATTCTTGATTGATTCTCTGGATTTGAAAATTCCAGAAACTCCCACAGATGATGATATAATGCTAGGAGGAGGAGGAGCAGGCTGAGAAAGAGTGTCAAATTTTCCATCTTCTTGGAGCTGAGTGATCACAGCTATCTTTTGCTTTGCCACCTTGCCGAGCCGGTAACGCGATCTGACATTGATGCACCAACCTTTGAAGCACATCTTGTCCGCATTGCCTTCGTCTTCCAAAAACTTTTCAGCATCTGCATTGACTTCACCAGCTTCTGATATCCATTTTTGGACATCAGGTAAGATAATTTCTCTGTTTCTTTTAGCAGTATCAATTCTCGCTTGTATGCTGTCACTAGTTGTCTTGAGTTTTTGAGCTTGCTTTCGTAATGCTTCGATGTTGTCATTGTAGTTGAGCAGGAAACCAATCTGATGGCCAGCTACATCAAACAGGCGGCTGGACATCATCTCGACAATTGAACTCGCAGATGAAATAACAATTTCCATGATGTAAATTTTGTGTGTTTTTTTATTGCTGAGGGATTAATTATGAATAATGAAGGAGAGAACGTACGAAAGAGAAGAGTCTGATACGTAATAGATCTCTTATCCATCCTTTGCCTTTTGTCTCAAGGCTTCTTGCTTACGTCCTTTCAAGGCTATTCTTTTCTTTCATAGGCACGCTTAGGCTAAGAATCTTTTCAATTATTTCACAAAACAAAGGAAAACAGGGGACTTTTCAGATAGACTTACATGATTTCAACAAATTCCATCCAATGTTCCTTTTGGTAATTTTTGGATTTCATTCATACTTTGCCTGCCTCTCAAGCTACCTTTGGTTCCATTATCCTTGCAATTTATTCTTTGGTTCCATCTTCGCCTTTGCTCTCAACTCAAGGCTACTTGCTTAATATTCTTCTCTTTTACTAAATGCAATTCAGAATGTTCAGTTGTTGTATCTTAATATTTTTAATATTTGAAAATGTGTTTGATATAATATTTAAAAATTGTTTTCAGCCTAAAGATTATAGAAAATGACTTGTGCATATTTTGTTTTATTTCTACTAAAGGCATTTATTTCATATCTTTTGTATTAAGTGAAGAGAATGGTATGTAATCCACTGCTTAAAAAGATATTCTTCTCTTCATTACAGCATCAAGCAATTGAAAGACAAAAGAGAAAGGGTATTAAAGTAGAAAATTTTTCTTCATATACACTTTGTCTTGGGTCTCAAGGCTTCTTTATTGGTTCCATTATCATTGAAACACATTCTTCCCTTTCCACATGATGATCATGACCTGCACTCTGGTCCTGAAGAGTATGCCTCTGAGTTTGCATCTGGGTGGAATCAAAGTGTACTCACATTATAATAAAAATAATAAAGTCCCTTTTTCTCTCTTTTAAAAAAATAAATAAATAAATCAAACAAACAAAGTGCGATTTCAACGGTACGAGATAAGAAACCAAAAATCAAGTAATGTAAAGAAGAGAACTAATCGGCGTGGATTGACACAGAGACAAGACGAATTGATAAGGACGAAGTAGGGTGTTTTGCAAAGAAGTGTTGATCGATTGGCTGAGAATGAGACGATGGCACGTTTAGCTTGGAGAAGCTTACACAAGCCGTAACTAATGGCAGCTCTAGTGACTGCTGATAATCGTGAAGAAAGTAGCGATTTTTCGGAGAGGGGTGGGCCGAAATTCGGGTTTGTGTTTTGGGTGTTGTCACGATTTGGAGTTGTTATCTATGTCCATTTTGCATTTTCAGTTTGAGTTCACCTGAGGGCTTGTAAATTTGTAAGAAACTAGACATAAGCTGTGAATCAAACAAGAAACTAGACATCAGATGCAATATGACTCTTACTTGGAAGCCAATCCAGTCATTGCACGCACAGCCTTCTCTGCAAATACAGCCCTGGCATGCAATCCATATTAGGAAGGCTAGACAATTAAGATAAAATAGCATAATTAGAAGCGAATGGTATTTTAGATTAGACAAATGTGGCATTAGAACCTTAATCAGAAATCAAGGGCCTAATGTGTGACCATACAAGACACCTAAATGTCAGCAGCCAGAAGCCTAACCCCAAGGAATGAATTGAGTGGGATATAAGCTCTTAGTTACAACCAAGAGGTCAAAGCTTCATGGGGCAACCTTTTTGGAATAACAACCAAGTTACTTGGCTATCAAGGTTTCAGGTTACAGGAGTAGCCACTAGTTTAAAATTCAGTGAACAAGTCAGAAAAACAAATAATTTTTTGGTATCAACCAGAAAGTAAAAGGAATCAGCCAGAGACCTGGAAATATTCCAGGATTTGGGACTTTTAGGTATCTTTGGGCCTATGGCCTTGGTTCACAGCTAATTCCAAACTGAAATCTATTAAATAATCAAAATATATTATCCTAGTATAAGCCAACCTAATTTTCCCTAGATATTTCCCACAGCAATGTCTGTAAAGCAAGAGAATTTTATCCCTTCTAAAAGAAGTAAGACTCCAACACCAAAAACTGACCTTCATTGTTGCTTGAAAAGCTGCGCGTATTGCATCTCTCTCAGCTTGCCTAAACAATCACAGCAGTTCCAGTAGATTTTCTGACAGTTCTCTCCCCTTCTGCAGCATCATCAGGGACATCTTGATCTTCAGGGAAGTACACTGTTCAGTTTTTTTTGATTCCTCAGGAGAGCTATCTAATTTTGGAAGGACTTTCTCTTTCTCTTCCGTTTCTTTGTCTTCTTAGCCAAAGTTTTTCTAGGAAGTCTATAGAGAGTTGTCTGCGTGGTAACTGGATTGACTTTTTTACTAAAAAAATAAGGGTTCAAACCATTAAAGAAACACTGTAAGATTAAATTCATGACTTTACATGGTGAGCTAATTAGAGCATTGTGTTTATTTGGGATTTATCGGTCGAGTATGGTAAGTAGTCTGTAAAGGCACCAGCTTGTAGCGGATCCCCCATCAGCTAAAAAAACAAGTTTCTATCTTCTCTGCATCATTATCATCATTCTCTTCCTGCAAAAATATAAAATCATATCAGGGTTCCAAAACAGCTCATTATGTTCTCCTGGTAACATTACCATTCAGCTCTAAAAATACCCTCTTTCCCAATAATAGGGTGGCATTCATGCCCATCCAAACGAGACGCCACCCTCATTTGTGTGCCAGAGGCCTAAATTAGTCAAACCAAACTGTCAAGCTACATAGTAAAATGTCAAAAATGCTCTTCACACAAGCTTGGTGCTACATGCATCATTGCACCCATAGAACAATCGCGTACCAATGACTCACCTTAGTCTGGTTGAATCCTTGCGACTGAAATCAAAATCACGTCCCTGCTGAGGTACTTATTAAACATTACGATAAACACCCCGCAATTCGGAAGCTCTACTTTCGTGCACATTGACAATTAATCAAGAATTGGTTCTTCATTTACTCATGACCATACTGAGAAGATTGAGCGATGATGATGGGGATGTATGTGTATGGTACCATGACTTCCTCAGATTGTTTTGGGTCAAAGGTGAACCCGTATGAGATGGTGTACACAATCAAGGTCCAACCCACCAGGGCCAATGCCTACGAACACCTAATGTTGGTTATCAAAGTTGGTCATGAGGAACACCTCCATGATCCAATGTCAAAACGTATATCAAGACCATTCAACAAATGTAACTAAATTTCACGTTAAAAAAAAACCCAAACAATATATATCTCTTGTACATAGGGTTGGATTCGAATCGAATATATTCAGATTCGTTTTTAAGTTCAGTTCGAATGAACCTGAAACAAACTAAACGAATCCGAACATAAACACGAACCCGAACTACAATTTTAAAATTCAGCGAACACGAGTTCGAACACGAACTATGTAGCATCCCAGAGTTTTAGAAAGCCCTTAGGGGTAGAGTTTTGGGGTTAGAAATAAAACTCAGAGATAGATTGGGGGTCTAACAGAGTTCAGGGGTGAGATAGTAGTTTTCCAGGGCTGTGTGGCCTTCGTATGATCCCTTTAGGGAGGTTTTAATCATACGAAGCGCGGGAAATGGATTCTATCCATTTTTCGCACGCCCGTGCAGGTGGGATTAAAAGAAAAGAAAAGAGAGAGAGAGAGATGAGAGTTATTGCATTTCTCACCTGTTTCAGCCATCTCTCTTCTTTGTTCAGCTGTTCACAGCCCTAGGCGCGAGATTCAGCTTCCAGCAGCTCCCAATCCAGCCAGAGATCAGAGAGAATAGCTTGGATTAGAATCCCCAGCAGCCATGTCAAGAGGTAAGTGTTTCTTACTTCTTCCAGAGTTTCCCAGCTTGCTTTGTGATGATTGATGATGCCTGGAAATGTGTGTTTTCGTTTCCAGCTTGTTTGGTTGCTTATATGTGATGAGATGATGATTTAAACGCTTAATTTCCACCAGCAAACATGCATGCTTGGTTTTGTGTGTGTGTTGTGAGAGAAAGCTTAAATGGCCATGGTGGAATTCGTAGTTTGGGATGGCTGATAAAATTGATTATGCATATGTGTATATAGAAGTGCCTTGGATGTGTGTTTGTGATTAATTGCAGATTGGTTGAGTTTTGGATGGTTTCCAGTGCGTTTCAGACGAACCATGTCTGAGCAGAACAAGACACACGACCGTGTGCCCGCAAGAGCACGCCCGTGTGCCCTTGTTCTCGCAAGGACACGGCCGTGTGCACGAGGTACACACGGGCAGGAAACGCTGGGACACGACCGTGTGTCCTGAGGGACACGGCCGTGTGTCCCATTTTTGCTTGAAATGGCCCAGGAATTCCAGAAGCATACACGCCCAGACGCACGGCCAGCACACGGTCCTGTGTGCTGGGGCACACGCCCGTGTGCCCTTGCCCAGCACGGCCGTGTGTGCTGCGTGCACGACCGTGTGCCTTCCTTGCACGGTCGTGTGCCTTCCAGATTTTCCCAGAATTTCAGAAATTTACTTATTAAAGGTTTGGTAATCCATCCAAGGCCTAATAATCATCAGATAACCCAGATTTCAGCTAAGAACAGATGCATAAGCATGCATAGCACATCATGTAGCCTGAATGAGGATCCAGGGATCCGAATTCAGTAGATTTCAGCAGTTAGAACCCAATGTATGGGTTTCAGTTTTGGGGTGAACTCGAGGGGGCATCTGTGGGACCCAGCTCCAGTCAGTCAGCTCAGCAGTATATCAGCAGATCAGTTTTAGTTTTCTAGCCAGTAGCTAGAATTTTCAGCCCACTTGGCCAGGATGCCGAATCCCTGTGTTCATCAGCCTGATCAGCACAGCAGGTACCTTCGGGTACATATAGTTTTCAGATGCACGCATCATCAGCAGTTATTCAGATATTATGTCATGACATGTCATTCATTTTCATAATGAATTACTAATGAGAATCAACAGTACAGAAAGCAGATTTAGTACCCGCAAGCGCGTAGATGTATGATTAGGGCCGATCAGGTATGTGTGCCCTCGTTTGTGCTTGCTTGGGTCGAGAGGAGTAGGAAATGCTTACTAAGTGATTTTCATCACTCATCCCTTTCCTTCTTCCTTCTTTTTCAGGTTTTGCTGCTGGCGAGGAGCGGGTGGACTGATGCTGGCGAGGAGAGACCCCACACACACTTTCTGATGTATTTTCTTTTCAGTTTTTGGACCTGTGAGGTCTTGCATGTATTTTGTACATTTCCAGGTATAAAGAATGTTGTACAGAAACAATGTATATATATATATATATATTCAGCCAGTTGGGCTCATTGTACATTTCAGATTCAGTTTAAGCTTCCGCTTACAGTGTATAGTAGCAGATTTCTTTCTTTTTCGTAGGATTCCCGTCTCGGGTACCCAGATTTCCAGTTTAATTAATAAAAGATCAGTATCTTTCAGCAGCAAGGGTACTCGGGGCGGCGGGTCCTACAAGTTGGTATCAGAGCCTTCCTCTGTACCATTTTTAGTGGAAATTTGAGTTGTAAGTGTGTGGTGTTTGTTTTCTCTCCTTTGCAGCCATCGTCCAGACCCTCCTTACAGCACAGTCAGGTAATTTCTTTCCAGATTTGTTGTGTTGTATGTTTCTAACCCTGTTTGCTTATGATGCTCTAGATAGAGAAGAAACCTATGTCCCTAGATACATAGATGAGACCAGCAGTAGTAGCCCTCCTGTCCAACCCATGAGTGTGAGTGTGGGTAGAGGGCGGCGATCTCAGGGTGCCTCCCCTGTTGTTGTCAGACCAGATCAGCTCAGAGAGATGATAGGGGAAGTGGTCAGAGAGAGTTTTCAGCAGGCTGGTATGAGTGTGGTTCAAGAGCCAGCCAGAGTAAATCCCCCTCAGCATGAAACTCATCCGTCTTCAAGAAGAAGACAGTTTCAGCCACAGTTTCAGTCACAGCCTCAGCATCAGTATCAGCATTTTTCTCAGCCTCAGCCACAGTATTATTCTCAGCCTCAATCAGTTAGAGGAGGTTATCAGTTTCAGCCTCAGCCGGTCAGAGAAGAGTATCAGTATCCGACTGGGTTTACAGAGCACTGCCAGGCCATGAGTACAGAGACAGTTGGCACTGGTTCATCAGAGAGACTGCATCCCATCTATCATCTGCCAGGGCCGTATCAGCCGATAAAATTCAGTAGGTCCAAGGATCCAGTGGTGGCAGAAGAGTGGCTCGAGTCAGTGGAGAGCGTCATGGGCCTCTACACATTATCAGAGCGAGAGAAAGTCAGATTTGTGACTTTCCATCTTCGAGGTGAAGCCAAGGTTTGGTGGGGCCTAGCTAGGGCTACCATCCCTGAGCAGCAGATGACTTGGGCTGAATTTAGGCGGTTGTTTGACGCCGAGTACCGGGGTTCAGAGCTTATGTATGCGAAGGCCCAAGAATTTATTGAATTGGTTCAGGGGCCTAATACAGTAAAGGAGTATGCCACCAAGTTCAATGTTTTGGCAAGGTTTGTCCCGGGTTTGGCGGGGACTGAGTTGGGCAGAGTGCAGAAGTTCATCCACGGATTACATCCTGCTATATCCAAGGATGTTTTGACTGGGCCGTATCCTCCCCAGCAGTTTAGTGATGCTTTGGGGAGAGCCCTCAGATCAGAGGCCGGTCTTCAGAGGATGGGTGCCATGAGCCGATCGATCGAGAGAGTAGATGCCAGAGATAAGGGCAAGAGGCCAATGTCAGCCAAGAGATCAGCGAGAGGCTTCCAGAGCCAGAGACAGAGGACTGCACCACAGTTTTTCCTGCCACAGTGTTCTCAGTGTGGCAGACGACATACAGGCGAGTGTCTCGCTGGCCAGATTATATGCTACTTGTGCCGTCAGCCAGGGCACAGGATGTTTGAGTGCCCAGCCAGAGGTGGAGCAGGTGTTGGGCCCAGCAGAGGTGGTGGTGGTCAGCCCAGAGGTAGAGGAGGCCCTCCTAGGGGTGGTGCAGAGAGAGGTGCAGAGAGGGGCAGAGCAGATCTTTCCAGACTCGGAGGTGGAGCACCTGGAGGAGGTGTTGGTACCTCAGGAGGAGATAGAGGTGGCGGAGGCAGAGCCAGAGTATATGCTGTCCACCAGGACCAGGCAGATGCCACACCTCATGCAGTTACTGGTCAGATTCTTTACCTTGGTACTCCTTTATTTATATTGGTTGATTGCGGGGCCACGCACAGCTTTGTTTCCCGGGGAGTGATAGAGAGATTAGGGGTTGACCCTAGTGTGGCTGATAGGAGTATCCTAGTGGAGATGCCAGATGGGGGTTTTGTGGTGAGTGATAGATCCTCTTGGGTCAGATGATAGAGGTTATGGGTAGGCCCATGAGTATTGATTTAATTCTGCTGGAGTTAGCAGATTTTGATATGATCTTGGGGATGGACTTCTTGGGAAAATATGATGCCGAGATAGATTGTGGAAGAAAGAAGGTTAGATTCCACATAGGCCCTGATTGTTTCATTTTTGGTGAGGGCATAGTAGACAGCATGATGATCTCGTGCATCCAGACGAGTAGATTGATGAGGCAGGGATGTGTAGGGTACTTGGCCAATGTAGTGTGCAGCAGTTCAGTGGGGTCAAGTATCGAGGAGGTGCCAGTTGTCAGAGACTTCAAAGATGTTTTCCCAGATGAGTTGCCAGGGCTACCTCCAGACCGAGAGTTGGAGTTCAGTGTCGAGCTTCTCCCTGGTACGGCTCCAATCTCCAAGGCTCTGTACCGGATGGCTCCAGCTGAGCTCCAGGAGTTGAAAAAGCAGTTGCAAGAGCTGGTGGATAAGAAATTTATCCGACCAAGCTGTTCACCGTGAGGAGCTCCAATTTTATTTGTGAAGAAGAAGGATGGGTCAATGAGGATGTGCATTGACTACAGAGAGCTGAATAGAGTGATGGTGAAGAATAAATATCCCCTGCCAAGGATAGACGACCTCTTTGATCAGTTGAGAGGTGCAGTAGTCTTCTCCAAGATTGACCTCAGATCTGGCTACCATCAAGTTAGAGTCGCAGAGAGAGATGTCCCCAAGACTGCCTTCCGGACTTGTTATGGGCATTACGAGTTCGTGGTGATGCCATTTGGTTTGACCAATGCCCCAGCCATCTTCATGGATTTGATGAACCGGGTCTTTCATGACTGCTTGGACCGGTTCGTGGTGGTTTTCATAGACGACATTCTGGTTTATTCCAGAAATGTGGTAGAGCACGAGGAGCATTTGAGATTCGTGCTTCAGAGATTGAGAGATCAGCATCTGTTCGCCAAGTTCTCCAAGTGTGAGTTTTGGCTCGACAGAGTGGCGTTCCTAGGCCACGTGGTGACAACAGAGGGTATTTCAGTGGACCCCAGCAAGGTGGAAGCAATTCTGAGCTGGCCAAGGCCGAAGACAGTGAAGGAAGTCAGAAGCTTCCTCGAGTTAGCAGGTTACTACCGGAGGTTCATCGAGGGGTTCTCCAGCCTAGTAAGGCCTCTTACTGCCTTGACTAGGAAAAAGGTTCCCTTTGTGTGGTCAGAGGAGTGGGAAGAGCAGTTTCTGGAGTTGAAGCAGAGGTTGACCAGCGCTCCAGTGTTGGCACTACCCCAGGAGGGGGTAGAGTTCGACATCTACACAGATGTATCCCATCAGGGGATAGGGGCGGTTTTGATGCAGACTGGTATGGTCATTGCCTACGGCTCTAGGCAATTGAAGGATCACGAGTTGAGATACCCTACCCACGACCTAGAGTTAGCAGCGGTCGTATTCGCCCTGAAGATTTGGAGACATTATCTGTATGGAGTCAGATGCAGCATATATTCAGACCATAAAAGTCTGAAGTATTTCTTCACCCAAAAGGAGCTCAACATGCGACAGAGGAGATGGTTGGAGCTGGTAAAGGATTATGACTGCGACATCAGATACCACCCAGGTAGAGCCAATGTGGTGGCTGACGCCTTGAGTAGGCGAGTAGCCTTATCCAGCCTATCAGTTCAGCGAGAGCTGCAGCATGAGTTGATCAGAGAGCAGATTGAGGTGATGTCTGCGGGTTTCTCCAGGCTGCGTATCAGATCTTCTCTGTATGATGAGATCAGAGAGGGTCAGTTGTCTGATGAGTGGACTCAGAGTATGCTTCAGAAGATGTCAGAGAGAATAGTGCCAGACTTTGAGTTCAGAGATGGGATCTTGAGGTTTAGAGACAGAGTTTGTGTGCCACAGAGTTCAGAGTTGAGACAGAGGATTTTGTCAGAGGCGCACAGTGCGGTGTACTCAGCGCACCCAGGCAGCACGAAAATGTACAGAGACCTCAAGAGAAATTTCTGGTGGTCAGGGATGAAGAAGGACATAGCAGACTTCGTCTCCAGATGCCTTATATGTCAGCAAGTGAAGGCAGAGCACCAGAGACCCTCAGGATTACTTCACCCCTTGAGTATTCCTGAGTGGAAATGGGATGATATCTCCATGGACTTCATCTCAGGTCTTCCCAGAGTCCAGCGGGGATATGATGGAGTTTGGGTGGTTGTGGATAGACTCAGTAAGTCAGCACATTTCCTGCCAGTCAGACAGGGAATGTCTACAGAGCAGCTAGCCAGACTTTACATCAGAGAGGTGGTGAGACTCCACGGGGTTCCCAGGACGATAGTGTCAGACAGGGACTCCAGATTTCTGTCAGCCTTCTGGAGGTCTCTGCAAAGAGCAATGGGAACCAGGCTACAGTTTAGCTCAGCATATCACCCTCAGACAGATGGCCAGACTGAGAGGGTGAATAAGATATTGGAGGACATGCTGAGAGCTTGTTGTATGGACTTTCAGACCGATTGGGCAGAGTTGATTCCTCTAATGGAGCTCGCCTACAACAACAGTTATCAGGCGACAATTCAGATGGCTACATTCGAGGCATTGTATGGTCGGAAGTGCAGATCTCCTCTCCATTGGGATGAGATTGGGGAGAGAGATTCTCTTGAGACAGCAGTGGGACCAGAGACTACCCAGAGGATGATTGAGCAGGTCAAGATCATTAGGCAGAGGATGAGACAGGCCCAGGATCGTCAGAAGAGTTATGCTGATCTTCGGCGCAGAGAGATAGAGTTTTTCAATGGGCGATAAGGTGTTTCTGAGGATTGCTCCCTACAGGCAAGGCCTTAGATTTGGGAAGAAAGGAAAGTTAGCGCCCAGATTTATTGGTCCCTACGAGATCCTCGAGAGGATAGGGACAGTTGCCTACAGATTAGCACTGCCAGCCAGCATGGACAGAATCCACAATGTCTTCCATGTATCCCAGTTGAGAAAGTATGTGGGAGATCCATCTCATGTTCTCCAGTTTTCAGAGATAGAGTTGGCAGAAGACTTGAGCTACCAAGAGCTTCCAGTTCAGATCCTGGACTACAGAGTTAAAGTCCTCAGAAATAAAGAAATCTCACTGGTCAAGGTTTTGTGGCGCAGTCAGCGTGTAGAAGAAGCTACCTGGGAGGTAGAGTCTGAGATCAGGGATAGGTTCCCCGAGTTGTTCAGGTAATTCCGGGGTCAGAATTTTTATAAGAGGGGAGGAATGTAGCATCCCAGAGTTTTAGAAAGCCCTTAAGGGTAGAGTTTTGGGGTTAGAAATAAAACTCAGAGATAGATTGGGGGTCTAGCAGAGTTCAGGGGTGAGATAGTAGTTTTCTAGGGCTGTGTGGCCTTCGTATGATGCCTTTAGGGAGGTTTTAATCATACGAAGCGCGGGAAATGGATTCTATCCATTTTCCCAGGCGCACTCCCGTGCGCCAAGCCTGCACGCCCGTGCAGGTGGGATTAAAAGAAAAGAGAGAGAGAGATGAGAGTTATTGCATTTCTCACCTGTTTCAGCCATCTCTCTTCTTTGTTCAGCAGTTCACAGCCCTAGGCGCGAGATTCAACTTCCAGCAGCTCCCAATCCAGCCAGAGATCAGAGAGAATAGCTTGGATTAGAATCCCCAGCAGCCATGTCAAGAGGTAAGTGTTTCTTACTTCTTCCAGAGTTTCCCAGCTTGCTTTGTGATGATTGATGATGCCTGGAAATGTGTGTTTCCGTTTTCAGCTTGTTTGGTTGCTTATATGTGATGAGATGATGATTTAAACACTTAATTTCCACCCAGCAAACATGCATGCTTGGTTTTGTGTGTGTGTGCTGTGAGAGAAAGCTTAAATGGCCATGGTGGAATTCGTAGTTTGGGATGGCTGATAAAATTGATTATGCATATATGTACATAGAAGTGCCTTGGATGTGTGTTTGTGATTAATTGCAGATTGGTTGAGTTTCGGATGATTTCCAACGCGTTTCAGACGAACCATGTCTGAGCAGAACAAGACACACGACCGTGTGCCCGCAAGAGCACGCCCGTGTGCCCTTGTTTCTGCAAGGACACGGCCGTGTGCACGAAGTGCACACGGGCAGGAAACGCAGGGACACGACCGTGTGTCCTGAGGGACACGGCCGTGTGTCCCATCTTTGCTTGAAATGGCCCAGAAATTCCAGAAGCACACACGCCCAGACGCACGGCCAGCACACGGTCCCGTGTGCTGGGGCACTGTGCCCAGCACGACCGTGTGTTCTGCGTGCACGACCGTGTGCCTTCCTTGCACGGTCGTGTGCCTTCCAGATTTTCCAGAAAAAGGCAGAAATGAATTGTTAAAGGTTTGGTAATCCATCCAAGGCCTAATAATCATCAGATAATCTAGATTTCAGCTAAGAACAGATGCATAAGCATGTAGCCTGAATGAGGATCCAGAGATCCGAATTCAGTAGATTTCAGCAGTTAGAACCCAATGTATGGGTTTCAGTTTTGGGGTGAACTCGATGGGGCATCTGTGGGACCCAGCTCTCTGACACCAGTCAGTCAGCTCAGCAGCATATCAGCAGATCAGTTGCAGTTTTTTAGCCAGTAGCTAGAATTTTCAGCCCACTTGGCCAAGATACCGAATCCCTGTGTTCATCAGCCTGATCAGCACAGCAGGTACCTTCGGGTATATTCAGATTCAGATAGACAGATGCATGCATCATCAGTCATTTTCAGTTTCCAGCTCAGCATGTCATTACACATACATATTGGCATGACTAATCAGATAATCAGAAATCAGTAATCAGATGACAGTTAATCCAGAATAATCAGAATCAGCACCCGCAAGCGCATAGATGCATGTATAGGGCCGACCAGGTATGTGTGCCCTTGTTTGTTGCTTGCTTGGGTCGAGGGAAGTAAGGAATGCTTACTGAGTGATTTTCATCACTCATCCCTTTCCTTCTTCCTTCTTTTTCAGGTTTTGCTGCTGGCGAGGAGCGGGTGGACTGATGCTGGCGAGGAGAGACCCCACACACACTTTCTGATGTATTTTCTTTTCAGTTTTTGGACCTGTGAGGTCTTGCATGTATTTTGTACATTTCCAGGTATAAAGAATGTTGTACAGAAACAATGTATATATATATATATATATTCAGCCAGTTGGGCTCATTGTACATTTCAGATTCAGTTTAAGCTTCCGCTTACAGTGTATAGTAGCAGATTTCTTTCTTTTTCGTAGGATTCCCGTCTCGGGTACCCAGATTTTCAGTTTAATTAATAAAAGATCAGTATCTTTTAGCAGCAGGGGTACTCGAGGCGGTGGGTCCTACAGCCAATAGCTAGAATGTTCAGCCCACTTGGCCAGGATACCGAATCCCTGTGTTCATCAGTCTGATCAGCACAGCAGGTACCTTCGGGTACAGTTATAGATTCAGATGCATGCATCATCATTATCAGTTTCAGTTTCCAGTTCAGCATGACATGACATTTACATCATGGCATGACTAATCAGATAATCAGAAATCAGTAATCAGATAACAGTTAATCCAGAATCAGCAGTTTCAGCGCCAGCAAGCGACTAGATGTATGGATAGGGCCGAGGCCAAGATTCAATGTGTGTTTGTGTGTGCTTGTTGCTTGCTTGGGCGGGGGAAGTAAGGAATGCTTACTGGGTGATCTTTATCACTCATCCCTTTCCTTCTTCCTTCCTTTTCAGGTTAGTTGGCTACTGGCGAGGAGCGGGTGGATCGAGGCTTGCGAGAGGGGACCCCACACACACTTTTCAGATGTATTTTATTTCAATTGGCCTGTGTGGTCTTGTATGTAATTCATGTATATTTCCAGAACAGTGTAAAGAACAGTAATATATAGTTATGAAAAGCCATTATGGGCTCATTGTATATTTGTTTCAGTTTCAGCTTCCGCTTATGTACAATAGCAGCAGTAGGGTTTCTTTTTCGTAAGATTCCCATCTCGGGTACCCAATTTCTAGTTTATTAAATAAAAGAGATTTATTCTTCAGCAGCAGGGGTACTCGGGGCGGCGGGTCCTACACCGAACCACTCTAAATCGACTGAACATTTTTTTTCCCTTACTCTCTTTAATTTGTGTTTATATTATTTATTTGCTTGGTTGTGTTTAATTGGAATTATATATATGTTTGAGTTGGTAGAATAGGAAAAAGTTTTTAAAGTTGAAAAAAACTCAAAATAACCTATTCACCCCCCTCTAGGTAATTTGTCATTTAGTATTTGGGGTTTTACAATCTACTTATTAACCAAAATTAGAAAAGTATTTTTGCTTTTTTTAATAAAAATTAAATATAAATTTTATAAAAATAATTAAAATATAAAATAATATTAAAATAATAATAATAAATTAAACAATTAATAAAAATATAAAAATAAAATAAAATTTTAAAAGCAGTTATTACTACTGGTAGCGTCATCGACAACAGTGGTCGTCGTTAACTTAACAAAGTGATTAGAAACGATCATTTAGTTCCATTGGTAATCGAATCTGGCCTTCTCGATGGTGGATGAGGCTAGATCTGGTGGAGATAATCAGATTTAGTCGCCTTTACCATCTAGAATTGTCGAAAATGGTTGATGTCAATCATATCGATCGTTTTCGACTTATTAAGGTGGCAGAGGTGACCAAATCTAACCATCTCCGCAAGACTAACCGCGTCCATCATCAAGGCAGTCAAATCCGATCGCTAATAGAATTAAATAGTCATTTTTAATCAGTTGATTATGTTAATGATGGTCATCGCCGTCGGCAATACTGCAGTGGCGGTGGCTGTTTTTTTAATTTTCATTTTATTTTTTTATATTTTTTTTGAATTTATTATTATTATTATTTTAATATTATTTATATTAAAATTTATTTTAATATTATTTATTTTTATAAAGAGTATTTTGGTCTTTTCATAAAAATGGTGGGTATTTGGTTTTTTAAAACTTTATGGGTGAGACTTTGTCGTTTGGCCTATAATAATATTAAATTAATAAAAAATTAATAAAAATTTGACAAAAATATTAAAAATAAAATAAAAATTAAAAAATAGTTGTCGACAGCATCATCAACAGTGGTGGTCGCTGTTAACATAACTAAATTGTCGGAAACTACCATATGATTTTATTGAAGACTAGATCTAACCACTTCTACCATCAAAGAAGATTAGAAAACGACATGTATGCTTGAAAGTGATCGTTTCTAGTCATTGGAGGAGGCCAGATCTAGTCATCTCCTCCATTGAGAATGTCATATCTGACTGTCAATAAAACCAGTGACTAGAAATGTTATGTTAACAGTGACTGTATCACCGATGATGATAACTGTTTTTTTAAATTTTTACAACTTTATAAATTTTATTATTTTTTAATATTATTTTATATTTTAATAAATTTTTATAAATTTTTTTTTTTTTCAAAAAGATAAAAATACTTCTTTGACTTTGATCAAGGGTGGGTAATTGGTTTTTTAAAATTTTGTGGTGGACTTTGTATTTAAGGAAAACTTGGGTGGGAATATGTGGTTTGGCCTGGAATTTAATACTTTCTTCTACCGTGTGACCCTGACAGAATTTTTAGAACACGAATTCAATTATACTACAAAAATTAAACCAGAAAATTTATCAGTGAGACACCCAAGTGATCCTATGTTGCCTTGATCAATCAATAAGCTTCTGGAGAACAAGCGAGCAACCACATATTGCTTGATATAGATGTATATAATGAGATGGGTCTATGGAGAGAGCTCGAATCATATTGTGAAAAGAGATCATGAGAATGGTTGTCATTTGATTTTGAGCAATGAAACGAGAAAAGATAAACGAGGGTTGAAAGTTAGAATCAACATCAAACGAAGTTGAAAAGAGAAAGATTGATATGTGAAATAAGTTGTTGGCGATTTTCATTGGCATAGAATGAGTTAGAAATGTTGATATATATCAATACAAGATTTAGATGAAGAAAAAAATGACAAGATAGATGTCAATAGTGGGTGTAGAAGTCGAATTAGCATTAGAGATGGGTTGCCAAAAGTGAGAATAGTGGCTAAGGTTCGGCGGTCTCTTAGGAAAAAAAAGAAAAGAGTAAAAGGAAAAGAGAAGAAAAATATTGCAAGGTAAATCTAATGTTCAAAGTCTTTTTTTTTTTTTTTTGTTAATCTAAAATGATATAGAAATTTTAAAATCTAAAATAATTAGAAATAATTTGATAATTTCATTTTATGATACTTATGTAAAATTCTTCATTTATGCTATGGTTGGATTCAAAATGAACATATTTGAGT
The DNA here is from genome assembly GCA_026122585.1 of Anacardium occidentale. Classification (NCBI taxonomy): domain Eukaryota; kingdom Viridiplantae; phylum Streptophyta; class Magnoliopsida; order Sapindales; family Anacardiaceae; genus Anacardium; species Anacardium occidentale. The sequence continues at coordinate 437,745 of JAJEJH010000169.1, forward strand.
TCGTTTTTGAATTTGGCTTGCACAAGTCCGAAATGAACTATACGAATTTGAATATGAACATGAATCCAAACAATAATTTTAAAAAATAGCAAACATAAGTTCGAATCCGAACTATACGAATCAAACACGAATACGAACACGAACTCAAACTTAAATTAAAATTTTTTTAATTATATTTTTTTAATTATTTATATTAATTATAATTTTTATTAAATATAAATACAAATGATACAAATTGAATATAAATACGAATACGAATACAAACTGAATTATACGAATCAAATACGAATACGAATTTTACTATAAAAATATTTGACGAATATAAATCTGAATCTGAACAGTACGAATGAGCCCGAAAATGAACATATGCCTGTTTATATTCGGTTTGCTTGAATCCAGCCCTAATTTATGCTAAAGTTTCTGGATCAAAACCAAAAAAACACTAACATCTTTTTTATGCCAATTACAATCTATTTTCTACCCCATTTCATGGGTTGATAAAGTTTTTCCATACCAATAATTATAATCTATTTTCTACCCAATTTCATGGGTTGAGACTTAGGAAAAAGGTCTCCCCCCACGTTAGTTAGGTGGATAAGCACAAGCTACTTCCTGTTCACACAGACAAGTTGAAAGCAGCAATTAATAATCAAACATGGCCAGTTGGGCTTACGAGTATCCATATTTATAGCTGAGCTCCTAACCAATTAAGTCCCTCTTCCTAGAACTTGTTATTAAAATTATCTAGTTTGACATATTTTAACTAGGTTTGACCAAAAAGTTTCCATCTATGGTGTTGCTATTATCAAGAGAATAAAAAATTATATCAAGATAATAGTTAGATTATGTTCGAATTGATACGAAATCATTTCAAACTTTTAAATAATATTGGTGTAACTTTTTGGGTCGTTTATAACAAGACAATATGCTAAATCATGTATTTTGTTAATGGTAAGTTTGGAATAATTTATGAAAGAAATTGAAACGCTAAAAGTGAAAACGAGGGACAATGTATTAATTTTTATTCAGTAAACATAACATTTGCGACTAAAAAATTCCTAAACTAATACCCAAAATCGAAAACTCAAAGTAAATCATAAACATTTTAACAATGAAAATACTAACCTTTGAATCTACTTTGTGCAAAATTTTAGTTTGACAAGAGTGTTTTTTGGTTGTAAAAATTCTTTGCCTCCGTTGAGTGCTTAGTTTTTATATGGATCAACTTAGTTATAAAGCTCCTTTACATATTCGAACAAATTTGTCCAATTCCATTCTAATAACTATATTTGTGTAACCCCTAAAATATCTATTAATTTCATATATGCCTACTAGTATATATATATATATACACATACACATACACATACACATTGATGACCTGGAATCCCATCAATATTAACTTGTCAATCTTAATTGATCGGATATGATAAATTCGAGGATTTATGATTATCTAGACTCATAATCACAGATCAAATAAGTCAGAGGCAAACTTTTATCGTGACTTACCTTGACCATAACCTTGGCTTTTATATCATATGGGCCAACCCTGAGTCCCTTGAGCCCATATTTTCTTTGGGCTTTTACCCTCATATTTGCTTTAAAGAAAAGCCCATTACCCGTTTCCTCCTCCTGTGGATTATTTATGAGAAATTGAGCAGACAAAGCACTGTCTCTGGTCTTGTGAGTATCAGGAGGAGGAGCAACAAAGTTGAGAATCAACCATGGCTGACGATGATTACAATGATATGGATATGGGGTCAGTTACGCCGTTCACTGAAATATAGATTTCTTACTTACACGAATTAGTGTTTCAATTCTTCACTTTGATTTGCGATAATTTTTTAAGAACCTAGGAGAAATAAGCCATGGTGAGTTCTGATATTTTTATGTTAAATTTATTATTTTTTTCATTTCAAAGAAAAGGGTTTCCCTTATACGTGTAGTTTCTTACAATTGGCATGCAGTTATTTTGATGGTATGGCTTAAATTTTAGATTGTGTCCAAGTGGTAATTCTCTTTGCCGTTTATTATAACGTAATTTTACAACGTTGTGGATGTTTATGACTACTTCATTGATGGAACTTTAGTTTTACTTTTTAATTGGTTAGTGAACTAGTTAAATTTTTGTTGCAGATATGACGATGAGCCACCAGAGCCCGAGATTGAAGTAAGGAGTTGTTAATATGACATGCTTGCTGAAAAAACGTAATGAATTTTTGTTTCTGTCCTGTCTTAATGAGTTAACATGAACTTTGGTCCGAGTGGTGGAACAGGAAGGAGCCGAAGAGGATGTAGAAAACAATAACAATGAAGATCTTACAGGAGAGCCTATTGAAGCTGAGGAGAAGGAAGAAGAGGAACAGAAAGAAGCAGTTCGGAAGACATCGAAATATATGACCAAATATGAGCGTGCTAGAATCTTAGGTACTCGAGCTTTGCAGATCAGGTTTTTCTTCTTTCTTTCGTTTTATGTAAACCCTGTCAATTTAATGTCTTGTTTTTATATCTGGGTCAAAGAAATAATAAGTTTTTTCTTTCTATTGAGCAGCTTGAATGCCCCTGTGATGGTTGAATTGGAGGGCGAGACTGACCCACTTGAGGTAAGATTCCCCAAGAGTAACGTTGGGTGACTATGGTTTTCCCCTTTCTTGCTTCTACATCATATCTTATCAAGTTTACAACCTTTTCTCTATAGTTAGGGTTCTACTGTTTCTAACAATTAAACCTTTAATCTTATTCCTTCTACACATTGTGGGAATTAGCCTGAATGTTTTGTTAATTATATGCTGCTTTTGAAATTTTGTTTTGATTATAAGAAGTTGCAAATTACTCTGCCTGTGCTGTCAATTCTAATCATGAACGAACACTTGAAAGGGTGAATCAGAAGTGTACATGCCATTTACATACTTCCAGTATTTGTTTTATGGTACAGTAAGGAGTTTTTTTTGCCATGGTTCATAATTTTCTCAACTTTGATGTTGTTCTATATCAACTAGTGTCATGCTTCCATTTGTACAATAATAGCCGATTCTGTCGATTATTTTTCCATCATAATATGGCTTAGCTCTTGTTTTATATCCCATTTAAGCTGGACTGTCCATTTGTGATGAATGCCCTACTGTTATTGTAGTGGTTGCACCTAGCTAGTAAATCTTTTCCTTTTGTCACCATGTTGGGACTGCAACTTCTCTTGCTCTCTTTTCTTAAAATGAATAAAATAAATTTTGTGCCATGCTGCAGGATTAGCCCTTTATTTATGTTGTTATTTCAGCTATAATCTTTTGCTTTTAACACTTTATACAGAAAGGCAGGTGTTGTCATGATTTTTTTTCTTCTATATCATGTGTTACATAAGAGCTTACCACTTAATTTATCCATCTACTGATATCATGATGCTATTTTCATGCTACAATTTTATGATGTTGCATTCTTCCTATTTAGATTGCTATGAAGGAGCTTCGGGAGCGGAAAATTCCGTTTACTATTCGTAGATACCTTCCTGATGGAAGGTGAGATTATAATTTATAATACTTTTATTTTTTTCCCTTTTTTCAGCAAAATCATTTTGATTGATAGAATGTTACCTTGAATTAATGCTTTCAAACTTATCACAACAAGAGCATTGATATGTCGCTTTATGTTCTCTGTTACATATCGTTCATTTTCAATGTACATTTATGCGGATTTTATGTAACTTTCCAGTTATGAAGATTGGGGAGTTGATGAACTGATTGTTGAAGACTCTTGGAAGAGGCAAGTGGGTGGTGGTTGATGATAACCTCAATGTTAACGTTTTGGCTGGAGGTTTTACTCTGTGTTAAAAGCAATTGCAGATTTTAAACTAATGTTGTGCTAGATTTCTATGAAAAGCATCGAAATTAGCTTGATATTATTATTATTTTTTTTGATGACCTGGGAATCACTATCCATACCAGTTGATCAATTTTAGCTGATTTAGTAGAATAAACTCCCGTAGCTATAAACTAGGTAAATAAGAAATTATTAGTTTTATTGCAGTTTGAATTCTGACCATCTTAAATGATCCTTACCTTTTATCTCTAAACCAAACCCCTATGGTCAATTAGCTCAATATCTTGCCTGTTGTGAGCTCAGCTATTTGATTTTTCTTTCAAGTATAACCAAAATAACCTTTTTATGCTGTGTTAACCCAACTCTATAGCCCATCCAGCACGGTTTACCTAGAAATTGTTCAACTCTGGCACAATTCCATGGGCATGCCTGCACCGAGTCATATAACTCTGATAACTCAATGGTTTATGTTCAAATGTTAACGAATTTTCAGTATCAAGCAGCTGCCGTGGTGTGTTTAAAACAAAGTAGGTTTTTTCCTGTTTATCCAAGCTGCCAATACACACAGAATTTACTAGCAAAATCTTCTACCAGGTCAGATTTGTCTCTCCCTTATTTGCTCTGCTGCTTTACAGGTGACAGATTGTGATTGCTTCGTCCAAAAACATGAATCACATGGATTGGTAGCACATGCTCTATTTTATAACAAGTTCTATGTTATTAAGAAATTGAATAATTAATCATGTGACCTTAGTTGAGTTGAAGAGGCTGTTGAGCCAGTTTAAAACTAGTTACTCTTAAGACCTGCAGTCAATGGAAGTATTTCTGACGATGGATATGGCCATATGGCCTCCCTATTCTCCATTTTCCTGACACAAATTTAACATAAATTGCAGGACATGAATGAATGCCAACGACCCCACTTGTTATTTTAGATGATGTATTAAAACTATGAGCTTTCTAGATTTTCAGAGTAACGGTCGAGTATCTGTTTTGCATTTTCTGTTATTTCCTTTCAAGATTTTCCCAGTACGACCATGGCTCAAAATGACGATATACCAAGTGAAAGCTGACACAGATCAGTGTATAAGTTATTATCTTATGAGATAGGGGGCTAGGCTTCTGATATGACAGAGACAACACCAGTGGATTTTTTTTTAATGAACTTTCTAAGCCGTCTGGAACCATAAAATTTGTGGGCAAATTCGATGCTGTACACTACAATTTTGCTGTCACTTTCTTCCTGTTGTCTCGTGTGTCAGAAAATTAATCTGAACTAGAAGAATCCATATTGGCATGGTTAGCATACAACTTTCATAAGTTCAGATCTCCTGGGTGTCATCTCTGAAACTTCAGATCTAAGGCAATTAAGAAATTACCCAGAAATCAACTGAACTGTGCTTCCAGTAACATCTATACGTATAGGGACTCGATTTTGAGCAATAGGAGACCACCCATCCCCCATTCAAATTACCTTCATTGGTTGTGTTGGTAATTTAAGAAAGCATGTGCAGTGGAGCAACAGCATGTGATTCATGTTTTTCACTGTTTTATTCTTAAAAAGTCAGAGCCAGAGATGCAACCACTAAACCACCGGTCCACTATTTTCAACTCACCAACAAATCAATATTAATTAACATGATGAGTAGATATATATGTACCTCTAAAACACAATCTTCCAGCATCTGTAGAAGATGGAGCTGGCTGGCAGAATAGAAATTACATAGAGAATCATATTCTAGATTTCAATCACCAACATGGGAGCTATGAAAACAATTCCCCACCATTTTATTCACAAATCAGATAATAAAGCAAGATTATGCGTGCTAAAATTCTCCGGTTCCATTCACATCCTATAATTCACTTAATCAGAATATAATAAAAGATAAAATTAGCGTACTTAGCTGACTCAGCCCCACGTCCGCTATTGGAATAAATATAATTTATGTGGACACAAAAATTTGCTTCAATTTACCTAATTTTGTTACTGTATAGTTTTGTATGTATCTGTGCTTGTTGCATTGCATTTTTCCAAGTTCCTATAACTTTTTTGTCTCCTCAAAGGAGAGACCAGCGACAACCCGTCCCCATTTAGTTTTTCTAAAATATAAAAGCTTTTTCTCCATTAAATTACCATTGTCAACAGAAACAAAGTCAAGAATTAATTCTTAGCTTAGAAAGGGTTTAAATGGTTGATTATTGAATGCATTATTCCGGTTTTTATGATAGAAAACTTGACTGTTTTTCCCACACGCTACCAAGAACCGTGTTTGGGCAATACAGCATTATTCTCAAGCTGATTAAGTCCATGCATACTCGTGTAACGTCCCTTTTCGAATCGAATTGTTTTTGTGTATATTTTCAATCTTATTTTCTTATATATGTTTTTTTTTCTAAGTAGGGACTCTTGATTTTAGAATTTCGATTTATCTCTTTTCTTACACTTTTTTTCTTTCTTCTCCTTAAGCTTCAAAGATCAATTAAGATCTTTCTCGATCCCTTACATAATCAAGAGAACGATGAAACTTTCTTCAATCTCTCCTCCCATTTCCCAGCTCTTCTATTATCTTCTTCTCTATCTGTAAACGTTTACTTTATATATATATATATATACACACACAAGGGTCTTGCTTTTTTCTTTTTGTTTTTTATTTATTTATGGGGGCTGGAGTGTCTGATCTTGCAGCTGAGAGTGGTCGAGATTCAAGGTCGCCAGGTCTGGGGGATATGCCTGAAAATTGTATATCGTCTATTCTTATGCACTTTGATCCTCCAGAGATTTGTAAATTGGCACTGTTGAACAGAACTTTTCACGGTGCTTCTTTGGCTGATTTTGTGTGGGAAACCAAGTTACCATCAAATTATAAGTTCCTTGTCAAGAAAGTTCTTGGTGAGAGCCCAGAAAGTATAAGCAAGAAAGAAATTTATGCAAGACTCTGTCTTCCTAACCGCTTCGACGATGGCACCAAGGTATGTTGAGCTAATTTTGAGCATATAATAATCTCTTCTAATGGATATATCAAAGGCCAGCCGGCATATTATCTGTAAACAAAGAGTTCTTAGAAGTCAAAACCCTGAAAGACGCCTTCATTTACCGTAGGAAGCATGGCTGGAGAAGGGTAGTGGGAAAACCTGTGTCTCAATTTCTGCGAAGGCCATGAAAATCACAGGGATCGATGATCGAAGATATTGGAATTACATTCCAACGGAGGAATCCAGGTACTAGGAGATTTATTACTATATTTCCCAATAATTTTTTTTTCCCTTCTTTAATAGATATATATTTATTTGTGTGATGGAAAAAGGTTTGTTTTCATCGGAGAAAGAATAAAAATCACAACTTCTAAGATTTTTATATTGGAATACTGTTTATGATCGTCCATGCTCTGAGGCTATGGCATACTGGCATTCTCAACTACCAGTTTTTTCTATCTCAATATGATTATAAAAGCATAATTGAGTCATCTTTTGTTCCATGACCGACTCAGCCTAAGACCCGAAAAAAAGAGGACCTAAAATAACTGTTGTTTAGGACACAAATATTATTGAACCGACGCTTCTTTGTTCCAACTAAGTCAACTATTTTGAATGCTGGCAAATTATGCTGAAAAGAAAACTTTTATCTCACTTTTGGAAAATTTGTATGTTTGATGATAAAGATGGTAGAAATTTTAATTTCCAAAGCAATCGAAATATAAAGTAACCTTTTTTTACAAGCTTTAATGATGGGATTAGCATTTCTAAATCCAAACAACTAGAATTAGAATCTTGGAAGGATTCTGTTGGCTGTCTACTTTCTGAAATTTGAAGGAAAAAGTTGCCAAAACTGTGGTATTTTAATCTTATTGGCTCTTGGTTAGACAGTTTTACACATTTAATCAAGCAGACCCAGTTAGAAAAATGTTCACCAGAAACCATTTGCAATATTTATTTCTTTTCTGTATGCTTTGTAAAAACTACACAATAATCTCATAAGAATTAGGTCTATGTGGCCTGGAAACTTTTTTTGTTTGAAGGGAAAGTTGTGTGTGAAAGGAGCTTGAGATTTTTCTTCTTCTTGTTCTCAGCCAGACCTAACACTATTGAGTGTTGACAAATTCATAGACACGCTTTAACTTTCCTTGACATGGTTCTAGAAAGGTGTTTTTAATTTGACAGAAATCTAAATCTTTCTTTGGATTCTTAGGTTTCACACAGTGGCATATCTTCAACAAATATGGTGGTTTGAAGTGATAGGAGAGTTAGAGTTTGAATTTCCTCCAGGAAGCTACAGTTTATTCTTCAGACTACAGCTTGGGAAGGCTTCAAGAAGATTTGGCAGAAGGATTTGTAATTTGGAACAAGTTCATGGGTGGGATATTAAACCAGTGAAGTTTCAATTCTCCACTTCAAATGGACAGCAAGCCATTTCAGAATGCTGTTTATATGAACAAGGGAACTGGGTTCTCTACCATGTAGGTGATTTCACCATTGACAACAACAACAGCAACAACAGCAACTCTCCTGACATGCTTACAAAGATCAAATTTTCAATGATGCAGATAGATTGTACACATACAAAAGGAGGGTTGTGTTTAGATTCTGTGTCAATATATCCAAGTGAATTTAGGGAAAGATTAAAATAAACTTTATCAGGATATGTGGGTGAGTTTTTTAAGTTTCCACTGAGATTTACATTTACAGCAGAATAATGAATGTGCATATATCTGCCTGTTTTCCCCTCTTCTGTAATTTTGCTGGGTGCTCTGTATGAAATACTTTTGAGATTCCCTTTTATAACCAAATTGAGAAGAATGTTGTTGCTTGCTTGGTGCATTAATGGTGAAGCAAAATTAAAGTGGGTATGGTTTAGGGGTGGTGGGCACATATTGTCTCCTCTCTCAAGGGCCACCGCTTTCTTTGTTTCTGTTAAACAGTCTTATTCTTATTTGATGAAAAGGAGAAATAAGAAAATCAAAGTTGGTGAATGGCCAGCTTGGAGGCCTTATCCAAGAGGATATGAGAGCAAACAAAAATAAATTATATTGGGTTTGTAATTACTTTACTTGCATTTGGGCAGTGAAGAGGCCCTACCTACCTGTTACCAAAACCAAAATAGTGGCAAATTAATTAAAATAATTTATTTTATTAAGTTCAATACCCTATAAATTATATAATAAACCCAAAAAAAATAATTCACCAAAAATTATCCAACTTAAAAATCTGTGACAAATGACAACCAGGGCATAATGACAATCATGTCTACAAAAATAAACGATTTTTCATAATCTAACCACCAAATTTTACTAAGAAAATCTTTTAATATACTAAAAATTTTAAAAATTTTGCCTTAATTTCAGATAAAAACAAAAAAAAACAGTTTTTGATCAACAACTGTGTGATACAGAGATATAAATGGACTTTACCCATTTATTTTACAAGATAAATAAATGGAAAATTTTATGGATTCTAGTAACAAATGTAAATATATCTATCCCAATAAGAGGCGAAACTGAAGCTGTTCTTACCATTTGTCCAATAGATTACATTTGAAAAGACTTGGGAGACAGGAAAACCTTAAAAGAAAATTGAAATTGAAAAAAGAAAATAAAGATGCCTAAATAAGCTGATGGAATACAAGTGCAAGATGGTGATGATGGTGATGGTGATGATGATGGTGATGTCACAACAAATTCGATAATCAGAAAAGCCAAAAAAGCAGCTATTTCCAAATATTCTGTACAAACTAAAACCATATATGCCCAGCCCAACACTCACTCAAGTGGAAAGCCAATAATTGCTGTAGTTAGTCATGTCATGCCTTCCACCCATATGCCATACTATCCTCAAGCTCACTGTTAAAAAAACCGTTTTCTGTGAATTCATGGGCTATATCTTCCACCATATCGTCCTGCAAGTGAAGATTTTGAGGCAGTTCTTGTGCTCTCTGGGTATATCCATTATTTCCACCACCACCACCCGCTGATGATTCACTGTTGGAAGTACCTTTGAAACTGTTGCTACGGCTGGGTGGCCCTGCAACACCTCCTGACACATTGGAGGTGGCTGCTGTCGCTGCCGGTGAGTTGCCCCCAAATCCTAATCCACTCCTTCCCATAATCCCATTTCCCTGCCCACTAAGCGATTGCTGTGGCACCCCCGTCCCGCTGTTATTAGACATCTCCTGCAGCAATTGCTGGATCATCTGCTGTTGCTGTAAGGCTGGGTTACCTTGAGAGGGTTGGGAATGGCTCTGTTGGAGCATGTTATTTGAACTCAGTGAACGTTGCTGCAGCTGATGTGGCTGTTGTGGGGGTAGATGAGGACTAGAAAATCCACTAACAGGCAAGTTCTGCAGGGACCCTTGCATGTATGCAGAAGACCCTTGGAAGCTTGAGGATGGACTCTGGTTAGAATTATGAAATGAAGAAGATGCCTCCTGTTGATGCAAGTTAGAGTTTGAATTTATTGAGTTCTGCCTCATGAGCAAATTTTGATAATTAGTAAGGGCCAAAGCAGCCTGTGCTGAACCACTTAAAGCTCCTCGCCCAACCATGTGAGGGTTATTGCTCATATTGTTGTTTATTCCGGGGTGCAATGCCATCAGTTTATTGAGGGTGTTCCTGTCTGTTGGCAAACCCTGAGCACTTGCCAGCTGCTCTACTTCCTGCATCTTTTGCATCTGGAGCTTAGACACAGATGCATGTCGAGGATAATTTTTCAAGCCCTCTGCGATTGAGGATTGGTTTGAGATCAAATCAAACATATAATTTTACGAAAATATAGACAATGATAATTACTGCTAATAATTGTGTTCTCTAGTCACATGACAAATAACAAACAACTGAAATTATACTGCATGACTGAAGAGTTAAAAAAGATCAGGGGTAAAATAAAATAATCCAAACAAGAATAATACTTCATCAAACAGGAGAAAAGAAAAAGAGCTCCCTATTACAATGAAACTAAATTTTCGGCAGGTTTTATACGTCAGACTTAATCGATAGCTAAAGACTAGGAATGAACAGATTGTAAATCAGCCACATTTTACGACAGTACTTCATAATAAAAAATCCAACAGCCATTTGCATGTAGAGGAAATGACAGCTAAAAGAGCACAACAAAAGCTGGGAGAGGCCAAATTTCCAGAGAGACAGCTGCAATTTAGTATTAATTTAAGACGATATAATCTCCATGTCTTAAAGAAGCAGATTATATCAATATGATTTAAAAGATTGTCACCAGATACAAGTTTCATTTTATCTTTTTTTTCTTTTCAGCTGCAGATATACAAATAGTATCCAAGTTAACAGGAGTTACCAATGAGACAAGCGTATTTCATCCAATCCAGAAGATGGAACACAAAGATAACTATCTATAAAGGTCAGTATAAAGGCACCAAATGGGATATGAAAAACAAGCAACAGAAGGTTACCAATTGGCCCCACTTTTTGGTCCCGACAGAAATCTATCAAATCTTTCATGCTGTTGACAACCTCAGATATCTGAAATAATTGATCTCAGTTACTAAAAGAAAATTGAGCACATTACATTAGTTGATACTAGAACTGAAACCCTGAAACAACTAAATTTTTACCTGCAAACACCTCACATATCTTTTGGAAAATCCCAAGTCATTCAACGACTGAAGCTCCAAGCTCTTTGCAAGCTGACGTCCAGCTGTAAGGACCCTGAATTAAAACAAAGGACATATGTAAGTACATTCTCTGCATTAGGTATTTAATTTCATTCCTACTCACTCCAAACCAAGCAAGATTCACAATATCTTTCTATATACAATAAAACAAGGCTCAAATCAGAGCAGCAACATGCAGTATTAAAGTAGCAAATGGTAACTAAACAAATCTCCTAATGAATGCACAATCAGCTCATCAGCGCCCTGATAAGATCTTGCCAAACACTTAAGCCATTAATCATTTAAAGGTTCATCTAGATTATTTTACTGATGCTCCTTAATATTACAGGACAATCATGAGGAAAATGAACAAATGATATCTACAAAATGTCACTTGTGGCTCAATTAACTCACATATTGCTGTTCGTTTGCAAATCCTGCTGAGAGACCCCATCAGCTCCACCTTCAGATATTGTGCTCTGACATTTTTGGGCAACTTGAACCAGCTGGCTGACCTGAAAGGACGTTTGATAAGGAGTACATGTTACACATACATATAATATATATACATATATGATAATCTGAAGAAATTAAATATGTTTCCATTTATGAAGACCGTCCAAATTTAGTAACATTCAGCAAGGCAAGAGATTGTACTTGTGGATAAAAGAATCAAAAAAAAATAAAGAAGTAGTTCAAGAGTAAATTGCAAGAAATGAATTGATTTTCTCACAGTAATAGATGTGTTATTGAACTAAGAATCTCATTGTAATTAGAACACTATCATTTCAAGAATAAAATAATTAATAAAACACCCCACACCCACCCAATCTCTTAGTTAAGACTTTCTGCCCTTCATGTGTGTCCCATGTAGAAATTTGCTTCTGCCAGTTTCCAATCACAGCCAACAATCTCAAAGGCCATAAAAGAAGCAAAACATGATACAAACATAGGACACACGGAGACTTTCTGAGTTTAACATCTCATTATTTAGCACTAACATACAAGAACTGCTTGCCAGTTGAATTGAAACTCCTCCAGTTTCTCAACTGACACTATCCCATCATATCAGTTTCCATATACCACCAAGAGAAACAATAGGAGACGTTGTTTCTTTCATTTTACTCGGATTTCCTCTTTTTATATCTTCTCTCTCCCCTCTTCTTTTTCTTTTAATTTCCTAAACTCATATTTCTGCATTTGCCCACAATTGCCAGTATATCAGTCCCTCAACAAAGCCCTTTTTTGGGAGCACCACAAAATCTTCTCTCCAGAATAAACGAAAAAATTTTATCACTCCTGATTTCTATTGAACTCATAAAAATTATAAAAATAAAAATAACCAATATCTAATTACCCAATTCCTTTTCGCAAATGCCTTGAAAATTGAGATTATTTGTTTCTATTGATAATTGAAATATTTTTTAATCTTGAGGAAGTTACAAGCTAGGACTCCAACACTTGCTTCAAATTGTTTCATAGGTAAATTCTATATTGTTTACAGGAAGATATCCCATCCATCTACAGTTTTGGTCAATTCTTTTAAGGGGAGGAGAGGGGAGGGAAGTGGCAAAAGGGGCAAACAATAACTATTAACAGCAAGATCAAGATTTTTAGTCATCATGCATGAGTACATCACAGACACTTAAGATCAACTAAGTCAAAGAAATAGATTAGAAAATCTGTACCTGTGGTGCAACCAATCTTCGAGGAAGAAGTTCTTCATGACGACGAGCACAAAATTCCCATGATAATATCTAGAAAAAGCATAAAGGCACCAGCAGGTTAGTTGTCCACACTGGTGAAATTTTCTAAAAGTGAGATAGCATCTTTTTGCTTTTTCACCTTTAGGTCATGGGTGAATATGATACGAAGCTGACCCTCACGAACAACACGAAGCTGCTCATACACACTCTCTTGAACGGCTTTTCCATACTCCAACATCATTATTCCTGAAGGAAATCGACATTCACGTGGCAAGTCCAAAAACATAAGCTCATCAATGACACCACTACCAAATTTGATTTCATTCAGCCTAGGGAGCACTTCAAAAGTTGCCTCTGCAAGCAAGCCCAATAGAAATTATAGTTGGATCTCATTTAAATCGACATATAATAACACAGTAACTAACAAACGGAACGAGAAAGGTTTGAATTGAGCATTAATATTTTGCAGACCAACTTCTTTATTGCAACTAATAAGAAGAATTTAATCATGCAAAGCACCGGTTCAGGGTATGGGTAGTTTCTCTTCAATTCTAGTGGTGACCAGATAAGCAGATTCAACTATGACTTGAAGCAGATTATTTAGAAAGAGGTAACCAGTGAGTGGAGAATAATCTTACTCATTTGAAATTAGAGAACCTTTTCCCTCTTTGGCATACAATTGTTCACAGACATAGCTTGAAAATTTTCATGTCGGGTTTTTATGTAAAACCATTATTGATAGCATAATTTAAGAGTAAAAGATTCCAAGTAAAGCCCGTAAAATTTCTCATATCCCTTACCAAATCCCCTCCCAGATTTTGATCCACATATATCACACTGCCATGCATCCTGGAAATGAAAATAAAACACCAACATAAGATATAAAAAGGAAAAACAAATTGGCATGCATGAATTACCGCATTTTTCTATTTTCTACTCCTTGGCGAATGAAGCTTACTCAAGAGATCATCATAGAACAATGGGAAATCTCTATATATATTACATGAAATTTTCAATTATTAACTTCAGAAAAGCATGGCAAAAATCTTAAAATTCCTGATTCATAAACATCACAAAAACTGACCATAGCTGCTTGGGGGAAGACACCAAGTGCATGATGTCCAACATTATCATATAATGACAAGCACCACCTTTTCTTTGCACGAGGGGAATAGTACTCTGTCACAAACTTCCTCCAGTATGCAATAGTATTTTCCTATCAAGATTGAGATAAAAACAATGAGCTTCAAAAATTAGGTGAATTGCAAGAACATTATATTATGCACATGAGCGCATGATAGAAAAAAGCATGGGCATAAATGAGATTAATTCAATGAATAAAAAGTTGCATGAGGGTAATATTTACAAGATATCGCAATGAGGGACTGTTAAAAAAAAAAAATTGCTTAAATAAATAGGTGCTACCACAAGCAATTAACTAATTAGTAAACTCACAGGAGGCCGTTGTCGCTGATGATACAGGTATTGCATTAGCCGACGAGCACAGACACCACTATCATAAGGGCACTTCAATGCATTTACGGGTTGCATTCCCTGTTGCTGCATTTGCTGCCTATACTGCATCTGCTGCTGCTGCTGCTGCTGCTGCAACTGGGCCCTTTGCAAAGGTGGCATAGACTGTAGAATCTGCTGTTGTTGCTGCCTCAGCCTCTGCTGCTGCATGAAAGCCTGCAACTGCTGGTTGCGACTTTGTAACTGCATGGAGTCCTGTCTCTGCATCAGCTGTTGAAACACCTGCCGCTGAAGAATGTCCTCCTGTTTAATATCCAATCGTGGTTTCTTCAGCACCTGGGATAGATTATTGGGGTCTTGCATGAAGGATCCAGGTACTCGAGGACCCATGGGAAGAGAAACTGGGCCAGTTTGTGATGTGGGCAAGGATGTAGCACTTGATGCCCCTTGCTGCTGACTCTGCTGCACTTGCTGGGCACTCGGATCTGGATGAGAGCACTGCTGCACTACAGAGGATCCATCAACAACTGATGAACCCGAAATACTGATATTATTAGATGAAAATGACATGGGTGACGCAGGCAAGCGCATATAGGATTCTGTATTGATGCTCGCACTTCTCTGCAAATGGGGGCCTCCTGAAAGAGCCGAATTTGCATCTGTGACCAAAGAACTTGCCCCCACACTTGGTCCTGAAGTTGCCACACTGTTCAACACCGCATTATTCATATCCCCAGAAACCGGACCCAGATTGGGACGTCCGGTCCCAGGAATTGAATTAGATGAGTTCCCATATGATGAGCTCAACTGAGAGTTAACTACAGCCTGGGACTGCCCATCTCCTTGGAAGAAAATTCCGGAACTTGAGGAAGACTGGGTCAACCCTCCAGTCACCCTAGATGGTGCCATGAGGGGCACCACCTCTTGGTGGCTGGAGTCTAAATAGCTTTCCAGAGCCAGGCCTGACTATTACTTTCAATAATAAATGTGTTCCTCAACTTCCTCAATATCATAAAATACAAAAACCATGCACATAAAAGAAAAAAAAATCCCAAAAAACAGATCAAAGCTCACTACTGTCATCAACTAACTCAATGTTAGTACAAATCTACAACCTCTTGCGTAACCAAATAGTGTGCAATGTTTATGATATCTTTGAGCTTTCGACAAATTTGTTGTAGGGATCTAAACAATGTTCAATAGAAAAAGTAAACAAGAAAATTAGCAATAGAATACAATAAGTTAAACTAAAAACAAATTACAAAATTTGACAGCATCTCACCTAAATAAACAAATCAAAACTAAAAACTTTGAAGAGACAACAATTTATTCCCAAATTAACTCCCTACTAAGGGAAAAAGCTAGTCTTTTTGCCATTCTTACGAACCCTAATTTCTACTTAGCTAGCTAAAAAAATATAACTGACACTAAGACTCGAAATCAGTGTGATTAAAAACACGTATTAGTAAATCAATCCCTCAACTTACAAAATTAAACTCCTACTGAATTTAACCCTAGAATTAATCACGCTTATCGAGAACCAAGAACCGTGATCAAGCTCAAATCGACTACAATACAGAAAAATTTTCTGAACTTCAAAGGTCGGTAAAATCAACCGATTAACCTTAATTGAACTCCCAAACAAGGAGATCAAGAAAGAGCAACGAAATAAAAGTTGCAAACACTAATTTCAAAATCGAACGTAGCTTTTTACAGTTTCTGAGATCGATTAGCATACGTAAAAACAAATAAAACAACAAGCTCTATTGCATAAAATTTAGCAAAATTCATTGATAAAAATTATAAACAAAAAAAACTATAAGAAAATACTAACCTGAATATCACGAGCTGGAAAAAGCAAACGTTACTTTTTCTCGCTTAATTTGGAAACTGAAGAATTATAGAAAGAGAGCGTTGTAGGAGGCTGTTTATATACCTAGCGGGAATTGCAGAGAAGGAGTGACCGGCTGCACTTGTAAGGCACCGGCAATATCAGGTGAATCGCTCGACACGTGTCCTGATAACAATTGCCTTAAGTAGTCGGTGTTTGATCGCGCGGTGGTGACGCGAGTTTGTATTCATCTGGCACAATCTCATTCGTTGATCTCCAGATTGCCTAGGGTAGGTCTCCGGTGTTATTATCTAGTACAGTCACGACAATTAAGCTCTTCTCTAATCACAACATGACACGCTGCCATCTGGAATCATTCAAATAAAACCGATTGGCTAATGTATTTGATGATTATACATGACAATCTATATGATTATATATTGGAATTTTCCAATTTAGGGTTAAAGGA
Organism: Anacardium occidentale; assembly: GCA_026122585.1. Taxonomy (NCBI): domain Eukaryota; kingdom Viridiplantae; phylum Streptophyta; class Magnoliopsida; order Sapindales; family Anacardiaceae; genus Anacardium; species Anacardium occidentale. The sequence continues at coordinate 454,652 of JAJEJH010000169.1, forward strand.
TAAGGGATTGATCATCACGTTGCCACGTGTGAATAACATCTTAGACTAGAAACAAGCGCACGTGTGAGCTGCTGCCAGTGTGAAAGCATAGATATTAGATTTGGAAATATTGCAATTTTATAATTTTTTATTATATTTTAATTAACTGTCAAGAGTTTTAAAGTTAAATTATAGACCATTGTTTTGCAGTTTTCGCTTTCTTTGGTATATTTTTAGTCATGATTTTTCTTTTCTAAATTGAGAGAGCACCGATCAAGTGACAGGCTGTTAGATAAGGAAGAGAAAAGTTATGCTTGATTGGAAGAAAAAGATTTAAAGAATTTTAATGAGAACTAGTGTCAACATCGCTGATTGAGGCTGGGGGTTATGGTTAAATATAATATTATATGGTCAGTTTCGAAAACAAAAAAAAAAAAAATTTTCTGCTCAATTGAAATACTGGAAGAAGATACCCATAATAAATTGAAGTGATTGAGAATAATAATAAAAAAATATTTTTTTATTTATTATTTGATTATAATAATTAATCCATTAATTACATTTGACCTGGCAAACCATATAGTATTGAATTGGTCACTTTTTCTGGAATAATTTTGTACTAAGAGATATATTTTATTATAACTCTTACCATAATTACTTTTAGACAGTTGCTCCACTAATTATATTTGGCTTGATGCTCTTCTTTGCACCAATCATATTGATCCTTATAGCCTAATGGATGAGGAAAATCAGTTATGCCATGTATATTATATAGTTTTATATTGCATTTAATTATTAGCCATCTAATATGAACCCAACTTAGCATCTTTTATCTTTTACCATTTTTTTTCTTTTTCCATCTAAACTTTGATTAAATGACGTTTTTATCCTTTAAATTTGAAAAGTTTAATTTGTAACCCCTCTATTGAGATCATACCTTAGTTTTAACAATTAAATGACATTTTTATGATATTATATAATATATAAGAGGATTAATGTCAGTTACACTCATGATAGTATAAACAAAATTCATTTTACTCTAACTATTTTATATTTTTCATTTTTCCGCTTTGTCGTTCTTTTTTTTTTTCAAATTAATTAATAATTGTTACCAAATCGATAAAACTAATGTTGGATTTGAACTGAGTCTAGAGTCAAACTCGAGCTTAAATCAAGTTCACCAAGCTCACTCCTTTAAGTTTGAGCTTGATTCGGCTTGCTTGAGATGAGTTAAGCTTGGTTCAACTCATCGAATATTTAAAATACTCAAAACGATGTTATTTTGATGTATATTGGTTAAAACAATGTTGTTTAGTCAAATTGAATGATTTTCATCAGTGCATAAGCTTCACGAACCAAGCTCGAACTTGTTATATACTTAAGTTCAACTCAAGTCCAACTTTAGATAAAATCTAGTTGTCTACCAAATTATGTTTACTTTCTCTCATTGATATCACCTAAGCATTCCTATCAAAACTACCATCATATTGCAATTTTCAAACTCTTCATTTTGGCCATCTACTTCGAAACATAAAGCACGAAGTGAAGGTATTAGAAGCACCTAAACACAATGGAAGTGTAAATGTCTTAACTTGCCCCACTTGACTTATAATAACATTGCAAATTATGCTTTTCTATCTCATCTCTCGTTTTTCATGTAACACCTCTTTCCAAACAAACAACTTTCAAGGAGATATGAATTTGAAGAAACTTGTTTACTTGAAAACTCTTAAAACATTTGCACATCTCATTCAAAGTTCCCAAGCAGAAGTCTATGACATATCGACAGTTTCCAATCAGCGTCATTCTTTGACCAACTCATATGAGATATGACTTTTAACAACCCTAGTCTAAGTCACCCAAACTTTCCCTTGGAACTAGGAATTTTCCCTACAACTTTATGTCTTACCTTCACTTTGAACCCTCTCTTTATTCAATGGATGACCTAACTTAGAACTGTGCAAATGTGTAACATAAGCATTATAAACACAATATGTAACATTAAATTTTCTACAAGGAAATAAATAACACTTATTATTAGGGTACTCTTGCGGGGAAAACATAGTTTAGAAAATACAAAATTCTCATGAACAACCTAAAAAAAGCAACCTCTTAGAATGATTTACCTTTAATCCAACTTCGAATTTAATGAAGCGAATGTACTTTTTGTACTCTCTTTGCACCAAGACTGTGAAGGTTCATGAAGGAATGATAACATGCTTGCATAAGGAAAGTCTTCATGGAAAACAAGACCCATGTTTGATTGAGGAAGCTGTACAATAATGTTGGGTATAGAAACAGGTAAACATAAGCCCTCTATTAGTATACATGGAAAGCCATCGTGAACATCACCTTCTATCTCATTTTCTTGCATAGAAAATTCAGACTCCAAAACTTTCCTTTTCTATCATACTTAAAAGTAGACTTCAACTTTCATCTACAAAATTGAAAACCTTAAATAAAAGGTGCAAAGTTGAGTAAACAATCATAAAAGAAGGCTTCACACAATGTATGTAGTTTAGGTCATTCTCATTTTATAACCCAAAAAAAAAAGAGCAAATGAGAAATATATCCAATCTAAAGATTAATCAATTTAAAATCTTATACATATATTTTCTATCACTTATCTAGTAGAAAAATATCTTCTCCATTCTAACTAGGATGTCTCTAAAATCTGTAATATTCACTTTTCTTTTAAATTAAATTAGAAATATATCCATTATCATTCCAAGAGAATTAGAAACCCTAATCTTGCCATGTTTGAATGCATTTTCTCTTCAAAGAGTCTTATATATCCATACATAGAAAAGAGAGAAGGGCGAGACATAGATAACCAAGATAAAAAAAAAACAAAATAGATATTGATCACTAAGCAAATCATCGCTATTCTGATGTAATATACCTTAGTGGATGTAAATATTTTAATCACTGATTCAAATCATATTAAAAATCATACATCTAATTTTTTTATCTTTATTTTTACTATTTATATTTCAACATATTATATCAAACATACCATAGTCTCTTCAAATTATAACCCTGCTATCCTAGCTTATCTTGTACAAAATTCAAAAATTTTGTGTGGTATAGATAAAATTGGATTCAAATCGAATTCGAATATATTTGAAACAAGTTCAAATTTATAAGTTAAACTTAAGTTTATATCGAGTTTGGATTGTAAAATTTATGAACTGATAAAAATCATTTAAATTAATTAAAAAAATATTATTTTAATTTTTAAGATATTTAATAAGTTGAATCGAATTAAACTAAATTTAAATTCAACTCATTTCAAGTGAATTAAATTTAAATTTGATTTTTATATATTTGAAATAAAATCAATGTTAATTTAATTCAAATTTAATCATTGAATAAAAGCAACCAAACAGGCGGGGAGAATAAATTCCGAGTCCTTAACATCTAGTCAGTAGTAATGATCATTCCACGTGCTTAAATGTGAGGAAGCCACGTGCAATTAAATAAATGAAATAGCTCCAAATTTTGGAAAACCGCTATTAGATATTTTCCCGTGGGCTGCTTCCTGCTCTCTCGTCCCTCTCCCACTCGCGTTTGGGCTCTTTTTCTCACGCCCAATAAATACGACAATCTGAATTAAAATTTTGTCAAATTATCTTAAAAATTATAATAAATATGCAAGTTTGTTTATGAAGCTGCGACAGTCTATGACGTCCGATGCAGGGGCACCACGGCAATTCTATAACCAACTAAATTACTCTCATCTCTCTCACAAGCCCTCACAGACGGAAAAATAAAAGAATGAGCGACCTCTTGTCCAACCCGTTAATTCAGTTTAAATTTCCAATCAAATCTCGCGCCAAAACCAGAATTAAATCATCATCAATCTTCGCCCGCCTTGACAGTTCGCAACAGCCAGATCAACAACTCAATCTCTCCGTTCTTCGCTTTACATTCGGTAACTCACATACATGTACATGCTTACATTTATTTTTTTCGAAATTTCTATTTTCTAAACTTGGACGCTTCTGTTTGGTTACAGGTATACCTGGATTTGACGAGTCGTATTTACCGAGATGGATCGGCTACGGCTTTGGCTCGCTGCTGGTGTTAAATCACTTCGTATTAGCAAATTCAGTTACCTCGGCTCAGCTGGTTAGCTAACTGCCTAACTTTGTTTGTTATTGCTGGTTTAATTTCAATTTGATTTCTTTTTCAGAGTTTTTATTTTTGCTCACAGAGATCAGAGGGGCTTGGTCTTTCATTGGCTGCATTTTCTGTCGCACTTCCTTACCTCGGTAAATTTCTCAAGGTAATTCTACGTATTTATGTAAATGTACTTTCGTTTTGTTGTTTATGTTTGTAATTTTCTCGTGTTCATGAATTTGAACTTTTTAATGTTGTTCCTTTCTGTTTACCTAAAAATTTATGGCCTGATATGAGTTTCAAAAGACTGGATACGTTATGAGTTTCAAGATTTTTACAAATTTAACAATAAGCACATTTGCTACTAAAATTACTGATAAATTAGGTTAGCTTTTGTAACCAAATACTGTATAATTGTGATTATAGTTGTATAATTGTGACTATTGTTGTATTATGATATCAATTTTGAAGTTCTGTTAAAAAATCTAATCCTAAGCCTACTAAGTAGAAACAACTAAAGAATAATGTATGGTTTTCCATTATTTGTTTTTTCAAGTTTATTTAACTAGGATAAGGTAATGCTTGCCAAATGATGCAATGATTTGGGAAACCATGCAGGGTGCTACTCCAGGGAATCAGAACATTCTTCCTGAAAACACTGAGCAAATATTTGTAATGTCACAAAATATCTCAGATACGTTGAAGGAGGATTTGGCTTGGGCTAGCTATGTTTTATTGCGCAATTCTAACTCCATATCCGTGGTATTTCAACTATAACCTTTCATGGAATATGGTATGCTGGTGCTCCATTTTATTCGCAATATTAATTATCAGCTTTAGCTAAATGCCTATTGTTGGCAATTTTCAGTTGATATCATGTCGAGGTGAGTTATGCATACGTGGCTACTGGAACACTCCAGATGGTTCAGTGAAATCTCAACTAGTTGAATGGTTTGGGAGACAGATTGAGAAGATTGGCTTATCTGATTTGAAGGAGAGCCTCTATTTTCCTCAGAGTGCTGGTAAAAGCTGGTCTTTGCTCTTGAAAATGTAATCTTATGTATTCCAATATTGTCTCTCTGTTTTGAACGCCATGCATCATTAATAAATAGGAACGGTACTTGAAAAATATTCAAAAAAATAATTTTCTTAAAATGTGCAGAGAGTATAAAGTCTGTGTCTGAACCTGAGCTAAAAAACCTTGACATTAAAAAGTTAGTTGCTTTAACAATCAAAAGGATTTCCTCCTATCAAAAAAGTGAGACACGGGAGAAATTATACTCAATTTAAACTGAGTGAATGGAGTCCCTTGCTCAAGAGCCTTAGATATATAGAGAATTATGTGGAAAGTCGTAATATGAGGCATTTTGTGTTCCATGTTCAACAGTAGGAGAGTGATTCATTATTAAATTACTATCTTAGATTTAATACTGTCTCTTGGTTATGTATCTGTTATTTTGATTTCTTGCTTGGATGAAGCTGAGGTTGGAAAGACATGGCTCTATTGCTTGCAATCCCTATCAACACGAGGCCTATAATTGATACTAGCTTTCACTCCTGTTATGTTTTGAGACTATTCCTTTTGTATGATAATTTACTTGTGTGTTTATTTTTGGTTGCATCTATTCTTGTGGAAAATGATAAAGTGGAGAATCTCAGCTTTGTTATGCTCGGGAAAGACTCATTATCACTGACTAACTTTCTTTGTGTTTTTGACATATGTGTCTGTCTTGCTAACTAATTAATTAACTGCAAGCTTCTTAGTTTTGTTTAGTTTTAAGCGACATATAAGTGACTTGTTCTAATCAATGTGTGTGTTTTCAGCAGGATGTCTTTCTTCAGCATATTCACATTAGTTTCTTATAATAATGGTGCTATTTGCCTAGTGCTTATAATTGATTGTCTGTTACTCACATTGTCATTTGTTTGTCTTATTCTAATTTTGTAGCAATATGAAAGTTTAATTAATTCTGCAGATTTGGGAATTTGGGAAATGCTTCCCAAGGAGACTTCCTCTCTCTTTGTGCAACCAATCATACAAACTCCGAATCCTAGTGCCAATGAGATGGAAAGGATTGAAGGTTTTGTCCTACTGGCTTCTAGCATTCGGTATGCATATGGTGATAAAGATAGAGCCTGGATAAGAGCAATTGCTAACAAATTTAGAGGTAAAGCCTATGTATAAATTTGAAAAGAGTTTAGGAACTCAATTCTTTCTATTTTTAATTTTATGAGAAATATAATTTAAAGCCTTCTATAATTCTTTCATTTTCTGAATACGCCAGTGTCAACACACGTTGTGTGTATGCAATTTGTAATTAGCTGTGATTTTTTCAATTTATACCTCTTTTGACTAGTTCAAGCGTTTTACAGATTGTGCTGTTTTCTAGTTTATTACTATCGGGAAGTCCACCCTTTTTTCATTTGAATTATTTTGTACATCAGCCTGGATATATGTTTGCAGGACTTGCATGAGAAGAATGCCTAACAGACTGTTTGATCCATTAAAACCATGATGTTCTTATAAGGTTCACTGCACAAGTAGCAGATTTTGTGTTCTTCAACCTATAATAAGTAAATATTACTGCCACAGTTGAGAAGTTTGTGAGCCATAGTGCTTACAAGTAGTTAATAGCAAATGTTGGCCCTCAGATATGAGTTTGATCCTTTTGTTTATATTACGTATAGATAGCACTTGTTTGGCAAAGTTGAAATGAAATACTAGCTTTATTTTGTGTTCTTATTTTGATGAATATGTGCTATATTAACTTTCTATTTCCTTGTTTATTGATTTGGGTTTGCAAGGTATTATTAGTTAACTTGTTAATTTAATGTGAAGGATCATAATATTGATAGAGTTGACTAAACAAACTCACCTTTTAGTATTTGGGAGGGGAGTTGGGAGATCCTTGACTAAGATATATTGTTTAAGATGGATATACGAAAAATATTGCTGGGAAAAGCAGAGTTGGCTATCATACAAGATGTAAATCTCAGTATAAAGTATATACTCTAAATTGTGAAACTACTAAGATGATATTTCCTGAATGCTGTAGTGATAACTTTCAAAAAGTATAGAACCCAATGCAACTGCTAAGATGACAGTGTGTAAATGGAGAACTTGATGCATGCAGGATTGGAGTCCTAAGTATGAGATTCATGTTTTTCTGCTTATCCGATGAGTTCTTTGCAATCTAGTGGAGCCACATACCATATATGTCATCATTGGCAGGCACATTGATACCTTTTTAATTGAATATGTAAATGGTTTTGTAATTTCTGGAAACAGCCCTCTTCATTTGATTGTGTTTGATTTTGATAGTGAAACCGCCAACCGTTGAATCTCATTAATTTAATCAAACTACATTTCATAGTGAATGAAAATGACTGACTATGTTCTTCCTCTCACACTTCACTCAAGCCTTAAGCTTCTTTGCTCTACTATCTGTCTCCAGGATGATGTGGATCCCAACTTAATCAATTTGAAAGTGTAGGTTGTCACTGAGAAGATTGAAGAACACTTAAGTTCCAGCTAAAAATTTCCATTAGCCATAACTGTTTCTGCCAATTACATGACGATGTTGGTTGTCTACTGAATTAACACTGAGATTTAGTTATGAATCCAGGAGATTGAATCATTTGAGTTTCTACAGAAGTTTCTCCAAACCATACACCAGATTCTGCAAATAAAACAGGTAATTCGTTTTATTTTTGACTCAATGAAGCATAATATGCCTGAGGAAAGAGATGACGTTCTTTGAGATTGGTTTACCTTAAGATTTACAACCTTTCTAATAGCCAAAATTAGGCCAGGCATGAGGGACTGAACATCTGTGATATCATGCTTGACTGTGTAAACCTGCACCAGCATCACTTCGTGTTGAAAGGTAAGGGACATAAAATATTCAAACTAAGTCTTTGAAAAAAGGAAAAGGAAAAAGAGACCACCTCTCCTGGGCGAGAGAAGTAAACGGTTGTACTGGATGGAAGCCCTGGAAGGACCATACTATGCACACGAATCCCGTCTTCTCCCAGGACTTGACCCCTTGCCTTAGGGACACAATGAATAATGAATATTATTTTATATTTCTTAACTGCAGCTGTGTGAGGAGATTTTATTAAAAAGAGGACAAGAAGCGAGTCATTATTTTATTTTAAATGCTACCATGTCAATTTTTGAATCGTTGGCTTCTGTTATCTTTTCCCAGACAATTTGGTGTAATTATAGTAGTTTATTTTATTTTATTTTATTTTTCTTACTTTATATGAACGTCCATGATTGCCATTTGGTGTACTGGTCCTGGAAAGATCTAATGTGCTAATATCATACCCTCACATCTGTTGAAATATCTTCTCTGTTGTAGATTTGACCAAGGTTGGAGAGATTGTTGGCAATTTGGTTGGCATCCGTTGACGGAAAATCCTGTGCATTGAGACAATTTTATCATCAATTATTCATGCGCAAGGTCAGTTTTCTGAATTTTGAGTTAAATTTGTACATCAAGAACAGCAGAGCATTGGATACATGAATGTAATTTTCACAATATTCTCTGATACAAGAAAATTGGCAATTCGACTGTAGAGTGTGCAGAGCAATTGAGTGGTAAGTGTGCTAGACATAAATATAATACAATAAACAGAAAAAAATTGAATAAATGGTGAAAATTGGGATGTCTAGATGGGGTCACTTAAATTTGCATTCTTTTAGCATTTAGACATACAATAGACATCCTTTGAGGTAACACCTTACTGTAAGTTGCTTATTCTTAGTATTCCTTTCGTAATGTTTGTGTGATAAACACATAATTTGATTATATTAATAATACAAGGTTTCTGTTTGCTCTAAATCCTGAAGACTATGTGGAGAGCTTATGAGCAACCATCACAATATCTCAGTGGCTAGTAGGAAATTTTGAAATTTTGATTGTATTAATACTTGATTGAAATTTTGAACTAAAAGAAGAACTTAAATAACTCACTGTTGGGTTGGGCCTTGATTCCACAATTTCTACATTCTTGTAGTGGAAGGAAGCAGAAATGGCAGCTTGCTGGAGGAGTATAGATCCTATGGATAGAGTTGGTGCAATCAAACAACCCTGACATGAATGTAACACAGTGAAGATGCAGAAGCAATTTGAAAAATGTTGAAGATGAATGGTGCAAGAGCAGTGTAGTAGGGAAGAGAAATTGATTTGAAATTTTAATAATCTCTCACCCGGTGCTCACCATGGTGGCCTTCTCACAGAATGCAGATAATGCCGACACAGTCTCCAGCTTTATCCGTGGTACGTAAACCACACTTCTCATGCCAAATGCTGTTGCCTAGTTATTGATAGAAAGCGCAAAGAAAGCTTTGATTACTAGTGCTTAAAGAAACAAAAATGTCAATGTTGATTGAGCTACAAATTATTCATACTAATTCTCACTTATCTGTCTGTCTACAGCATCAGAAACTTTAGTAAAAAAATGTTCAGAGATTATCGAACCTGTTTCACATTGTCGTAAACTGTATCAGGATTAGTGAAGTCAAGAACCACTCCCCTTGCTTTCGACTGCCAGAATTCCGTGGATAGTTCATCTGAGAAATTTAAGTTATAGCACAGTTTGAGAATCAGAGACCAGAATGTGAGTATTTTTACCTGAGATATGGAACCTAATACCATGGTAAGATCATTCATTAGAGGAATTTCCATAGGCTCTTCCATGTCACATAGCTGCTTAGAAAGATGAAACAAAACGTGTATATTAACTTAGCATAGGCTTTTTGAGACAAATAAGAACATATTTATTTTATGATATATGATTGAAACATAATTGATTAGATTAAGGAAAAATGAAAAACCTTCCCAATATCTTCTCCTACAAAACGGGAATCAACAGCACCAGCCACTTCCATTCCTCTAGCCTTAGTGACTGCCAGTACTGCTGCTCTTCCTATTTCCTTTGCAGCACCATTTACAATCACCTTGATATTACTCTGTGGGGGGTTGACTGAGCAGGAAACAAGACGCTTGGTTTTCACATTATGCGAAATGTGGTAGATTGTACAATGAAACTGGGAGCTGAAGGCAGCCATTGCTATTTCTCTGCTAAATTGGTGGTGGGTACTCCATTTTGATAAGCTTTGTTTTAAATTCCAAGGGATAAGGTTGTGTATAGATAGGGCTTCTTTGGAGGGAATTCTGTGACAGTGATTTGCGTGTCAGCATGTGCAATAGGAGAAATGGGTGCCAAAACGACACATCATGGTTTTAAGAGCAGCCCAGACTTGTCGGCCGTTCGATGGGAAACCGTTTTAAAAGGTAGACTAGATTGGTTCACGGTCCATCCAGTTCGAAGGGTTGAACCAGGTAAACCCGGGTTTGATCTGATTATTGGCAACCTCGTCCATCCATTTAAGATATATATATACTATCAAATTAAGTTATAATTAATTATATAAGATTATTTTAAATATTTATTTAAATAATTAATCGATTCAACTAACAGTTAAATGGTTGTGAATTTTAGTTGTTCTTAACTTTTTTTCATGCCCAGCCCATTGAGTCCAACAATTAAAGCCACTTCTTCAAGATCCGATGGTCCAAATAAAACCAAAATTATATGTGACGGAAATGAACAATTGGATTTACTGCCATTACTTCGACTGTTTCGACAATTCCATGCTTGAAATTTATGAGTCGGTTCAAGAACAATCAGGTATTTAAAGTGAAATTTGAATCAATCATTTGAATTGAATGGTTATTACTTATTACTCTCATTATCTAATTACCTCAAAAAGCCACCCTCCCTGTACCAGTGGATGATATTTTAGCCATTGAAATAGTGTGCAATGCAGATCCCAATTAATTGAGTTGACTTGATAACCACTAGACATGCTGGAAAATCCTAATAAATGATGACCCCAATTAATATAAATTTCCAGTTGATGATGAGCTGGTAAGCCTACGTGTTGAATAGTGACCTTTAATTAATAATGACTTTATTTTTATAATAAAAATTATAATCCAGAAAAAGAAAATCATGGAAGTTACGGCCGAAAAAGCAGGCTAATGCCCACTTGCGATTGTAACATGCCCCAATGAGTATTTTCCTCCCGTACTTTGGTGAAGATATAAAGTCATAAAAATAATATTTAATTACTAAAATTGATGTTTATCTTTCGTAAATAAGTGAAAAAAAAAAAAAGAAAAATCGCAATTTCATCAAGGTTGAAGTGTGGGAAATTCCTTTGGCCTTATAAAATTTCCAACACAACATCATCCCACATGATTATGTTCAATTTCCATTATTTATTAACGGTCAAACCACTTATTCCCACCTTGGGTATTTTAAAAAGATAAAATATTATTTAAAATATTTTAAAGAATTAAATACTTATTTATTAATTAAAATTAATAATCAAATTTAATGGTGAATTATTAAATTTAACTGGTAAAAAAATATTTTTTATTATTTAAATAAAAATAATTTATATTTATAAAATATTTAAAATATAAAATAATGTTAATATAATAATAAAATTTTTAAAATTTAAAAAAGCTACCACCATCGTCGATGATGTCAAAAACCTAACTAAATAGTAAAAAATAACCACTTAATGACATTAACAATCGAATTTTGTTACCTTTATCATGTAAGATAACTGAAAACAGTCAGTATATATGAAACTGACTGTTTCTAACCTTTTCTAATCTGATCACCTTTGTCAGTTCTTTGACGACTAGATTACATTACTAATCCAATCAGGTGGTCATCTTTTACCATTTGATTAGATTTTTTATTACCATTACAGTTGGTGACACTATCAACGGTAATATATATTTTTTATTGAATATTAAATTTTGTTATAATATTATTTTATATCAAATTTTATTTTGATATTAATAATTTATTTTTTTATAAAAAAGTATTTTGATCTTTTATTATAAAATATTAAAAAGTAAAAAAAAAATGTTTAATATGTAAAATGTGGGCCTTTGTTAGTTAAGGAAACATTGGGTGGGAATTTGTTATTTGGCCTTTATTAATATCAAAATATAGTACGATTTATTTCATTAACTAATAATTACTCTTTGTACACCTAATCTAGTCTCCTAACATCTAAACTTACATACAAATCCCACTATCAAAAAAATATTCCATTTAACATATTCTAAAAATAATCATCAAAGTTACCCCCGAGCCGACATGTTTGATGAGTAGTTAGCTTTCATGCTTTTAGAGTATGAGATCGAGTCTCCGTATCTATATGATAAGATAAATAAAAATTAATTATTTTATTCGAAAGTAGTTTACTTTATAACAGTTTGATTTTTTATTACCTTATCATACTTGAAATCATTTATCTGATTATCGTATTATTTCCGTCATTCGATACTCTCATAACAAACTTTTCAAATGTTTTCTAAGATCAAAAGGCATTGCTATAATGACCACTACATGCATTTCATTTTCTTCAATTTTATTTAATAGAGTTATTAGACCCGAGAAGGGATCACTTGACAATAAACTAAACTAAAAAATTGAAGGTCAATTAGGTCAAGTCCATATAAGGTGGTTGTGAGTAATGACATTGATTTTCCATCTTGCTCCGTTCCTTCATTTTCATGGCTTTAAAAGCCTATTCAAGTTATTGCTTTATTATAGAAATACGTCAATTTTAATGGGTTTTCTTTTCTTGCACCTTTTCTTTCGGAAAACTCCACCAATATTTTCCCATATTCACCTCGTTGATATATACGTGTGTGTGTGTATATATATATTTGATTAATACTCTTCCACCGGCTACGAAATTCATTATTTAGACTTTATTTTATAATACCATTATTCCAAATAGTTAAAAAACTTCAATTTAGTTGAAGTCGTATGTAAAATAGTTTAATTTAGTTGAAATAGCACCATCAAGATGCAAGAATGCAAGAGTGTGGTTCTTATCGAATTTCATTAAAGTGGGTGAAATCTTGTCTATCCCAAATGTGATCATGATAAAATCGTATAACTTAAAACGGGATCTAACTAAGATTGCATATGACGATTTATCGATAATATTATCATCAGTAAGCTAGAGTAGGAGTAACTCAAAAATATCTGTGACTCTAAACAATAATCATTTTGATGACTCTCTAATGATATAAATACACAAGATAAATTCGATACAAAACACTTTTTGTTTGGGGTCTTAGATTTTTTTTTCAGGCCCTAAACATAGGCCTTGAGTCGACCCTGAGTTAGATTATAAACTTACATGATAGATGAAAATATATCATTTAAAAAAAAAAAAAAAAAGAGATGAATTAGATACATATAATGACATATAATTTATATACACAAAATAGATAAAAAAAATTATATATATATATATATATAATTTTATAGAAAAAAAAATATTAACGAGACAAACCATGGATGAGAAAAGGTCGTTTTGTCTTACCGAACATGAAATTCTATACATTAAAACTTAATTTTTATGTTAATTACAAAATCTAGGTCAACATATTGCTAAAAATGGTAGGTACAGAGAGACAGAAATAATACCAACATTTTATGTAGGTTTGGTGATTGGTATGCTTCATCTTTCAGAATTTTTTATTTTTATTTGTGGATTTTGATATTTCAGTGGTTGCATTATCCTTTTTCTAACTTCGATTCAGCAAGTGGCTAATCAAGTTTGAAGGGACCTCCCAACCCCCATTACTCTTTATTTAACTTATTTTAATCATAATTAAGATTAATTATCATATGGTCACGTGACTTGCATATGGCCGTCCCACAGTAATTGCGTAAAACCACTGACACACGATCAAAGCACATCCCAGTTGGTCGGTGCCATGTCTCTAATCAAATCAAACAACCCCAATTTTAATTAATTAATTAATTAATCATAATCTCAATTATTTAGTTTTATTTATTTTATAATACCATTGTTTATTTTTCGATAATATAATACAACAACGACCACTCATCTTTCTTATAATTTGATATAAATTATATTATTTTAATTTAATTATATATTTTGATGAATAATTCACAATGCATCGTTTGATTTTAAAATATATTCATTCGATTAGCACGTGTGCATTTTCTTATATTTTATTTAAGTGAAATGACAATTTTGTCCTTGATTAACTTTTCAGTAGGAGAAGACAAACCTATAAAGTAAACCTTTAAAAGAAACCGGCTTTTAAGACTTCAATTCAATAGGGTTAGAATATCTTGTTATTGTCATATTAATTTATTATTGTATGAATATTTTAGTTTTTTATTTTCAATTAGCATGAAAAATAAATAGTGAAATTTTTAAGGGTAAAATCGGTATTTCAGTCTGCAATAATTTATTTAAAATGCAGTTATTCCTAAAGAAACTAAGAAAGCGACACACGTGCCAACTTTCGGATGTTGTCCAGGAGAAGCGTGTAGGTAGTTGGACAACGAAACGTCACCGGATTTATGGTTTCTCGAAGAAGGCTTCCGACGAACTAAAATTTCTATTTAACTAACCTTAACTACACACGCCATTAGACAACGCCACGTGTGAAAAACCCTTTGTCATTAACAAGACAATGATTGGGTTATTTTTGTTGCCAAAAATACCCCTTTAGGAACTAACGTGTAAGCGGGCAATTCATGATCACGTCTCTCTTAACGTAGAACTACATGTACGGGATCCTGCCACCAGTTTGGTGAAAGACGAGGGTTTTCCTGTTTGGTTTTTAGCCTTTGAGCAGAAGCTTTGGCGGCTTCTGCCGTTCTTTTTGGGTATTAAAAGATATTGATAATTTATAATATTAAAATATTAATAATAATTTGGTTGAAATAATTTATGTAAATCCTATAAATGTACAGGTTGCAGCCCTCAACAACAGACTATGTTAGCTGTCCACTCGTTTTATATTCATTTTCTTCTCTTATTCTCTTCCTAGATTTCCAGAACTCCGCAAACAACCAGGAAAGAGAAAGAGAGAAAGGAAAAAATGTAAAAGTTATACTTGGAGATTTTGTTTTTAAATTTGTATTTTTCATTGATTTTTCGGTTACTTTCTTGGGAAAAATCGCTGGTCCAACGTTGTTTGGTTCAGTTTTCTTGCGGTTTTATTACGTTGACTGCATTCATTGAAGGGATCTAAAATATTCTTTTCATCGGTTTTGGCTTTAGCTAGTTCAGGGGAGGAGATCTCTATCTGGGTTTTCTTGGTAAATAAGATTCAAAGATTTTTTTTTTGTTCTTTTACGAGACGCCATTTGGTACCGAGAAGAAGAAAGTAAAGAAGGTTCTGTTTGGACTTGGACTCGGGTAATGCTGGGGTCTTTCAAGTCTAACGAGCTTTGTCTGAACTGGGTATCTATGATTTTCGTTAGGGATCGCCTGGAATCACTGTTGCAGAAGATCTAAAGGCTCTTCTCTGCAAGTCAAACTCATTTCTGTAACGGGACAAGAACAAAAATAGAATATACAAAAGTTGAGGTTTAAGATGATGAGGACGAAGACTAAAACCACAGGGCTGTCACCTTCTCCGACGATGAATGGTAGCTCAGCTGGTGGAGCACCTGAGCCTCTCGCTCGTGACTGGGAACTAAGACCTGGTGGAATGCTTGTACAGAAACGAAATCCGGATTCTGATCGGACTTCTGCGCCGCCACCGACAATTAGAGTTCGGGTCAAATACGGGTCTATTTACCATGAAATGCATATCAGCTCTCAAGCTACATTCGGTAAATTCACAATCCTTCTTCTTCTTCTTTTTGTTTACGGTTGGAGTAGAAAAAAGTTGTGAATGAATGAAGAAAGTTTTTGTTTATAAAGATAATTGATTTTGATTTACTTTGATTGCAGGGGAGTTGAAGAAGCTGTTGAGTGGACCAACAGGATTGCACCATCAGGATCAAAAGCTGATATACAAAGATAAAGAGAGAGATTCAAAAGCGTTTCTTGACGTGGCGGGTGTGAAAGACCGATCAAAAATTGTGCTTGTTGAGGACCCTATTAGTCAAGAGAAACGTCTAATTGAGATGAGAAAGAATGTCAAGATGGAGAAGGATTCCAAATCTATATCCGAAATCAGTCTGGAAGTTGACCGGCTTGCTGGACAGGTGAATATTTCTAACTGAATTTTAGGCCTTTAAAGAGTTTGTAAATGAAGAGTTGTGTCTAAATTTGATATTCCATTGAAATTTGGTAGGTGTCGGCTCTTGAATCAATAATTAGTAAAGGAGGGAAAGTGGCCGAAAAAGATGTTCTTGGTCTAATTGAGTTGTTGATGAATCAATTGCTTAAATTGGATGGTATTATGGCTGATGGAGATGTAAAATTGCAGAGAAAAATGCAGGTAATTCTGGTTTCCATTTATGTATAGGTATTGCAGTGTTTGAATTGTGTAAAGTTGTAGAGTGTAATTAGTTCAATAATAATGTGAATGAAGGTGAGAAGAGTGCAAAAGTATGTTGAAACTCTGGATATGTTGAAGATTAAAAACTCTATGCCAAGTAGCAATGGAGTTCGAACATCAATGCCGATTCAACAGAACCATTCAAATGGTCAAAGATCAACATTAATTCAAGAGGAAGCCCCAAGGCATTCCAATGAGCAGAGACTAGTGCCAATTCAAGGGCAGCAAGCTAGGCATTCTTTTGAGCATTTGTTAATAAATGACAATGAGCAATACCCTAATCAACATCAACAGTCAAGGCATTCAACATCAGGACCAGTTGTCATAACCACGAAATGGGAGACCTTCGATGCTAGCCCAGCATTGCTGCCGGTTCCCTCAACATCCACAGCTACTCCTGTCACCAATAATAATTCAGCCCAACCTAAGTTCCCTTGGGAATTCTTCGACTAAGATCTATGCCACGTATTTGTCTTGTCGCGTGGGGATGTGCTTTGGGTTTGTCTCTCAAGTTGGTTTGTCATCTGTTCTTCATTCTTTTCTGTATTTAGATTCTGTTAGCACCCCACTTCAATCTGTTATTCAGTTCTCCAGAAATAAATGGGGTTACTACAATAGTGATTAGTATGAGAAATATTACACTGTTTCATTATCACTTTTTTTTACTATATTGTCTTTCAATTCATTTGTATGGTTCAAGTATCTTGCTGAAGATGTTTGTTTGTAGAATTGTTACTTGAAAATATGTTAAGTTTGAAACTTATTCAGATGGAGAGCTGTAATTTGGAATCCTCTAATCCCAATTGTAAATTGTTGCAGCATCTTTTATTTTGTCTCACTCGAGTAAACAAGTTTCAATCATGCCTTAGGTTGCTCTATGATTCTCTATGAGGCAGTAATAGTTGCCTAGTTGAAAAAAAAAATTATTAATCTTCAATACCTTGCTTCCTTTGGGGGCTACAGGCTGACAAAAAAAGTGTTGAAATGAAGCAGATTTGAAATTAATAAGTCTAAATCCTTTATTAAAGGAGAGGAGAAGAAATGATAGAAGTTGGACTAGTTTAAGTACTAGTTAAGTATTTGGGATTTGTGTCCTTTGATATGATTATTTTCTGTCCTGGTGACCTTTCCGAATAAAGGAAAGCCTTCCACTTTTAAACCTTCTAGCATATTTTGGAGGCTTTGATGCCTCTTTCAGTAAAGAGTGTAGGACACGCATCACCCAAATTGGGAGATGAAGTGAAGAATAAGATTGGATTGTTCTTGCTTCCTCCTGTCACTTACCACTCATTTGAAGCTTCAGCACAGGTGTGTCCATGGCATTTATGACGAGGATGACTCAGCTCTCTATCCATTCCAACTGTGTATGCTTTTTTTTTTTCCAGGAAGCGCGTTAAGAACTGTAGAGTTTTGGAAACTTGCTCAGTGGTTCAAATCAGTTTGCAAAGGCATCCATGGCCATGGCTATAGAATTAAGAATGGGACATTGCTGTTCTTGTACTCCGAAACTTATTCTGTCATTTTAGGACTAAAATCATGCAGCCTAATTGCCGAAAGGTCCAAAGTTTTTTAAGCCAAAGATGAGCCACACAACAACAATAATAGCTCCAAAATGCATCTAATTTACCTTAAACTATCCTATTTCAACCATACCCAGATGGATTTTAGCCATAACTTCAAATAAAACATGAATAGTGAAGCAAACTAAAGGCCTAAAATGCTTCACCAGATTTGTCTGCAGGGATCTGATCAAAGAAAAAGTAAGATGAACCAGTCAAACTTCGCAACCTCAAAAACATTTTGGAACTCACAAGGAAAGCCAGCATCATTATAATTTCAGAAAACGTGTTGTTTTAATAAAACTTGACGCTGCAGCATGTGATGCAATATATTCTCCACATTGGAAACTTTCTGATGAAACACAAATTTTAAACACGACCCACTTAAACATGTCAACATAAATTTGACTCAAAATCTACCAAATTTTTATGTCGTGCTGGAGACATATCAATGATTAGTGACCCTTAAAAGTAATAAGAAAAATCAAAGAGAGTGGTGATGTTCTTATTGCTACTGACAGGCGAAGAAAATGAGAGTGTTGAAATATTTAAATCATGTAAATGGATTTTCACAGAGGAAACAAAGAGGAGCAGAAGGTAATGGTCTCTCACCTACAAAAATTTGAAAGAGAATCTGACCCGGTCCAGTGTTTTTATGGCTAAAGCAGACAACGGTTCTGAAAGAGGCCCACTTCATTAGCTGTCCGTCTGTCGGTCTTGCTTATTGGATTTGGTCAAGTTCTCTGATCATCTAGCAACATAGAAATGAAGTGTGTTACTGTAGATCAAAAAATATATGCATGATCGTAAAGTGTTAATTGATATGGTGCAATTATGAATAAAAATCATGATATAAGTTGTACCAAATTTAACTAGAAGGCTGCCAATACAAAATAGACAGCATAAGACAAACATTAGAATTTTACATAAATGTGATTTTTGGTTGAGATGATAATTCAATCCGTAAAATTGGATCTTTGATCCATCGTTTTTCGAATAAAAAGGGAATTCCCTAATAAGAGTAGAAACGGAATGACTAAAATCCTTGTAGTCAAACGGACAGTAATAAAGATAGATATATTATTAGCCCGTTTTTTTCTGGGTTTTTTTTGTTTACATATCTTTAAAATATAACATATTGAATTATCATTACAAATTTTGAATTATTAAAAATATATTTTAACACCAAATAAATATTTTATTATTTTTTTAATAAGGATCGAGAAAAAAAAGTGAGGAAAATTTTTTCTATAGAAATTAGAAATGACAATTCATCCCTTAAAATTAGGTATTTAGCTCATCCTCCTCAATAGGAACGAGGGTAGGGCACAAAGATAATTAAAATTTTTATAGTTTAGAATAATAATAAATATATTCTTGACTCGTCCTCTTATCAGTTTTTTTCCTTTCCTATGTATCTTTTAAACTCTTAACTATTGAATAATTTTTAAAAGTTTCGAATTATTACAATTATATTATAACATTTAATAAATATTTTATTATTTTTCTAATCAAGATCGAGAAAAAAGGTGGAGCGAATTTTCCCATGCAAAATGAGTGGAGAAATGGTTTTCATATTAGGGATGGGGCGGAGACGAAGATTTTTCATTATTCTTGTATATGGGACGGGCTATGGATAAAAACTAAGGTATGCGATCCTTACCCAACTTGTTGCCATGTATAGTAGGGATAGGGAGGGAATCGGGTCACTTTATCGAGGATGAGGTGAGACAAAAAATATTTATCTTTCAGAATGGAGATAAGGATTAAGGCATTTCGCCAAATACCTGTCTTACTGCCATTTCTAATTTTTGGAGCATAATCTGAATGTTACTTGGCCGGGATGCAGGGCCGGGTTCTTTTTTTTTAACAGTGGGAAATCGTGCACCATGGCCAGTGAATGATCCACAAGTGTTTGAATCCATGGCCCAGGAATGATCATTGGGTTCTTAAAGAGTTGGACTCTTTTTAAGCCCCATTTTAAATAAAAATCTGTTTCAAAATCATTCTTATCTTCTATCTCTTTCAAAAATATTGTTCATATCAAATGAAAAACTTTCAGGGATAAATCCGTATATACTAATAAAACTTATAAACTTATTCAAATAAAATTGATATGTTAGCATGTGATTGAGTAATGTAATTCTTTAATTTTTCTTTTATTTTAAAATAATCTAATCAGATATTATTATGTCAGTTTATATTAATAAATTAATAAAAATATAAATTAAAAACACTAGCTAATAAAATACAGATATTGAAAGATTCGATATTTTTAAAACTTCGGAATTTGTGACACGAAATTGACCCTGTGACAGTGTGGTATCAGAGCTCGAAAGATGGTGACATAGCATATAGAAAAATCAAAAGAGATAGATAACAAATTAGAAATAATTGGCCATATTATTTGATATTTTTATTTCGAACCCTACAGATTTTTTTTTTTTTTAAAGGTAAGACTAATATGATTACCTGCATTATCTTATTTAATGAGCTTAATTTATCTAATCTGAGGCTTAAGAGGACTTAAATAACAACTCTTATCCTTAAACAAGATGGGAAAGCCTGTAATATGCTTCAAGATTTATCTTTTGAAATGGGCTAAGCCCACTTTGTAAAATGGCATACAAAAATCTTGATCTTGTCATTAACAATTAGAACTTGAAACGAAAGCAAAAAGGCAAACAGTGAAGATTGAATTGAGCAATAGAAGTTGATGTGTCGGTGTGCATAGCCATGAGAAATATTTGATGCCGACTTTCTGTTCTTTGATTTGGTAAAATGTTTGAAAAAGGATGACAATATAAGCCTCTACACAGGATTCCCAGATGGAATTTCTATTCATTTGCCATAAACTTACATCATTCTTACCAATAAAAGAGGACTAGGACGATACAAAAGCCTTAAATTAAATCTATTTTTAAGAATTTTGCATGACAAAACTAAAACAAATAAAAGTCAGAAAGCAATTTGAGTAAGGACTTAGATTTCAAAGTTAATCAGTGTGTTTTCGAAGTTGTGAAAGAACAAAAGTTGCCGGTTTGAATCCTTGGGGTGACTATGGTTGACACGGAATCGTGGGCTGTGGCCGCTGCTAATCTAAGGTGTCCTGTTGTCCCATAGGAAGTGGGCAAGTGGCATAATATCTGGCTTGGCCGGGCCTTCTGGTCTGCTATGGCGTCATGTCTCCATTACAGGGTGCCACTAATTCAGCTGTTGCCATTATTCCCGTAACATTCCCATTCCCAATCCCAATCCCACCTCCATTTTCATCTGTTTTATCTCTTGATTGCGACTGCTCCACTCTCCCACCAAGTCTCTACCTCTTTTTTTTTTTTATCTTTTCTTTACCTTCCTGTATTCGCATTTATCTTTAAAGCATCGAGAATTTCAATGGTGCTTCTGTGCAACCAGCAGCAATAAAACTGGATGCAGGATTCGTATTTATCCCTTCTAAAGATGACGATCATGACAGATTTTATTATCACCATGTGTCTAGAGTTTTGTCACAACTGAACTGTTTATATACAATATCTAAACATCAGTGTCGGGCCTACCACCCCTATTAGTTTTTTACTTTTCTTAATTGAAACAGACCGACCTTTGTGTAAAATTCGATTTTTCATAAACAAGAGTTTGAATGGTACACAAAGTCGGCAGTTGAATTGGAAAGTTCTGAATAAAAGCTAGATGAACCCTCCTTCTTCTTCTTCTTCATATCCTAACTTTGAAAATTGAAAGGGATTGTCCTTGTTCATGCACACTCATGACGCATATCCAGTCTGCACGTGTTTAATATTTTCATTTTCACAAACTTTTTCTTTTCTTTTCTTTTCCCTATTTTATTTATATTTCAGATCTTAAACTTGAAAGGTATCAATTGACAAGATTTGGATAACCAGGGAAGAAGAAACGATTCAAATAATATTACTCATAAAATCAGCAGTGACTTAAAAGATAAAGAATGTGACGTTGGTGTGAGTAGGCCAGTCATGCACAGAATATTATGATATGATAAAGCTATATATGTATCGATCTCTTTCTTGGCCGTGAAATCAAGGAAGATTCCTATGATTTTATGGCCTCTGCCCTTTCAGTGGCACCGGAGAGGCGTCAGTTGGAAATTTCACGGGCTACCATATGACCGCACGAATATAACATTGAAAATTGATCAATTAAGATATGCACGAAGAATTATTTGCATAGGTCACAAAGACTCGTTAAATTATAATGGAAATATTAATTGACATTTTATATAATGACGTTAGGCTTTTTTGGTGTCCCAATTTCAACAGAGCCACCATTATCTTACCCATTAGAGATGACTCTAATGAAAAGAAGACGAAATTCCTAGAAGTGATTATTTTCTCCATTATTCTGTTGCTTATATTGAGATAGATTCGAGAACACGTTTCATGTATGTTATTATATTTAAATTTGTATTTTGTAAAATTTATTAAAATGTGGTATCTGAGCAAATTATATGATCTTAGATCCCTAAAATAATTTAATATTCATTTAATTCATTTTGAGTGAATCATATTTATATTCAAACGATTTGTTTTATTTTCGCTGTAATTTTTGCGTTTGCATTAAAAAAAAAATTCCTAGGTCGTAATTACAACTCAACCATAAACATTCATCAAAGCATTTTATTGAAATTTGATAAGTTTATGTTATATATATATGAATTCGTGGTATTTTCTAATGTTTTAGGATTGAATTAAATGGTTTTACTCTTTATTTGTGCACAATTTAGGATCATGAGTTTGTGTGTAAAGTTTTGCAAGAATTAATGATTTTTAGGTTGATTTGATGAAAAACGAAACAAAAGACACTTAGGGCAATCGGATGAAGATTCGAGCTCAATTTGAGAAGACAAGCACTTGGATTGAAACGAAGAAGCCAAGGAAAGGAGCTGCCACCGCATTGCCTATAAGTAGGCGCCACGATGCCAAGACACATGCAAGAGGACAAAAGGTGGTAGCCGCGATGCTAGAATTCTTGCCACAACGGAACGCTAACATTTTGGCCTGGCACTACAGCGCTGATGATGTTGTTGCAGTGCCAACAAAGTGTAGAAGATGCATGCATGAATTATAGAACTGATGCGCCGCAAAGCCAATATCTCTACCATGGCAGGGACGCCTTGTACAATTCTCCTAACACAAGGATTCCAACCACTTGCCAACTTTAATATATAAGCGACTTGATGAAAAATAAAAAGGGAGAGTTCTTGATAAGAGATTACACGATCGTCAAGAACTTAAATGAGATTTTTTAGCTAGATTCATTCAAAACCAATAATTTTCAGAGATGGACTACAAGATCTAGAGCAGAGCAGCGAAGATTTTCAGAAATTTTAGGGGTGTCTTCACTTTGGGTTTTATTATTCTTCAACCATAAACATGTTTTCCTTTTACTTTTTCTTGTGCCATGAGCTAAATTTCTTGTATTGGGCAAGGGTGTAGTCTAGTTGCGATGCTTATGTTATCAAATTATTGATTATTGATTGTGCTTAATTCTTTGGATGCTTAATCGCTATTTAATTGATTTTGGATTTTATAATATTGACTAAAAAGTAGATTATGAACTCAGATATACTGATAATTACCACGAGTAGTTCAGCAACATGCTAGAGATTGATAATGTGGTTATGTGATCGAAAAAAATCCAAAATTTAATGTATTATTTATTATTTAATTCATTATTAAAAGATTAGGTGGTTAATAATAGACATAGAATTAGTATTGCTTGAGAGAAAGTACTAATTAATTTTAAATTTGACCATCAATTTGTGAAGAATAAATGGATCAATTGAAAAATCAATAACTCAGTTAGCAATTAGATGAAGCCTTAGCCCTAGTGTTTATCATTCTTGATAGTTGTTGCATTTCTATTAATTAGCTTTTAGATAATTTTAGGTACTTTTGTTTAGTTAGATTTAAATTGCTTTTAAAAATCAATTGTTCGAATAACGTTAGGATTACGAAGTTCAGACATTAATATAGCTTTCATGGGACCGATATCTGGATTTAAACCATACTATACTCATATAAATTAGTACACCTGCTAGTAATTTGTGATTCGGGGTCGAAAACATATATCAAGTTATTGGTGCTATTGCCGGGAAATGTTTTATTAATATTGATACTAACTTATTTAAGTGCCAATTTGAACTTCTTTTCTGTTTTTTTATTTATTTTATTCTTTGTACTTTTATTTAGTTTAATTTTCTTCTTTAGGCTAGTTTATGAGCAAAATTGCAAGCTCTAAAGTGATTCCTTTTGATCTTGAGATATATGAATGGTGCTAGATATATGAGTAGGCTTGTTTATGTATGTTTTGGAAATTTTTTAGGAATATATGTTATAATCATTAATAGGAATTGCATGTCCTCCTTCTTTTATGTCTTTTGATGTAATTTTTTTTCTCATCTCCCCTACTTTAAATGTAACTCAAGGTTGGTGAAATTTTTTATGTGAAATTTAAAATAGGGGTTATAATTTCTTAGAAATTATGTAACTAGGAGACAAAGTAATACAATTATTTGAAGACTAAAAGAAAAGGAAGAGTAGCATATTAGGAGTCTCGAGGAAAAGAAGAAACATGACCTAAGTTGATTAGTTAATTCCTTTGGCTCGAGGCTCGACATTAGTTAGACTTATATATAAATATGTTTTTTTCTATCTTGTAGTATGCATGTTTAGGGTTTGATTTTAGGGTAAAATATCACCTTACATGCGAACTACAATTAGTGAGACCTAATTAAAAAACCTCTCATTAAATATTAAGTCAAATGGGCAGTCTTCCAATATAACACTATCAAGAGAAACCCTTGTTCGTAGGAACCTTGTTCTTCAAAAGTGAAGGGGCATCTCTACTAGATGGAAACATGCTTGCTGGTGATATTAGGTTAAACTTAACTAATAAATTTTACTTGTTTAACAAAATGAAGGTGAAATTTATTAGAGGTTAAGTGGGGGTGTATTTGTCGATTCATGATGATATGTAGCATCTAACTCACTGATGCTAAAAATCGTAATTGACGTCTACATGATTTGTGAGGGTACCACCAAACTTAAGATAGTTGACTTTTATTGATTAGTTTGATTGATCTACCTATTATGGTTACATTCGCTTGTTCGTTAGAGCGAAGGTTGAGTCAATTTATTAGGATCTTGGTTTATTAGAAAGTTTATTGAGACTTCTCAATTACAATAATGAGGGCTAGTGGCTTGAGGAAAATAATGAAAATGTTAAATAAAATCATGATTAAATAAATTAAATAATCAACTAATTTATTTTTGTCTATACTTTTGTGGATTAATTTCATTATGACAAATTCAAATTCGCTTAGTTCAATTCTATAAAAGGAAAATAGACTTGAGGGTGCCAATTTTCTTGACTGGTACATGAATCTACATATTGTCTTGTATCAAAAAGATCAATTGTATATTCTTGAGGGGGACACTTCTTCTGAGCATGGTCCTGATACTACCAAAGAGGAATGGGATTCTTATAAAAGTATCTCACGTTATAAGAATCTCAAGGACTTTGTAGAAATTTAGTGTCTCATGTTGGCTTCCATGTCACTTGAGCTACAAATTTAGCATGAAGATATGGATCCTAAGTCCATTCTTCTTTACTTATGTAAGATGTATGAGACTCGAAAGAATTCTAAATGATATAAGGTGACTTTAAGATTGTTCAATTGTAAGATACACGAGGGTGCATAAATAGGTGCTCATATAGCCAAGATGATTGGTTACATTGAGATGTGTAGTGATCCTCGCCACAGGCTTACTGTGCACGACTATTAAAAAATATATAAACATAGTATTATATTGAAAATATGCCTGCAACAGGAATCCCCACAGCAAAAGAAACTACTGCTGTTGCTTAAAATAATTTAATTTCAAATCTGAATACGGAAGCTGAAAACATAAATACTATAACTAAATAAGAAATAATAACTTTTGTTGGAAATCCCAAGCTACTCATGTATAAATATACGTTATCCATACAGTATATACAATAATATAATACACATACATATACATGAGAAATAAACAAAACCAAAGCATGCGAGCCAAACATGCTACTAGTAGCCGAGCCATGTCCCCAAAATCTGATAGCTGCATCGCTACTGCTCAGTCCCCAACTCACTGACCTATAAAAGAGAAAGGAAGGGGAAGAGGTGAGTGAAATAATCACTTAGTAAGTATTTTCTATCTCTAATACCAATAGGTCACGAGCACAAGTTGATCTTAAGTCACATTGTTCTTTACTTTACAGTTTTCTTATTCATTCTTTCTTACCTCTTATTTCTTTACTTTCTTTATTTATTGATTTCAGAGGTTTCATCTGTTTTATGTTTTATGCTTTGTCCTTTGCTTTTGTCTCATATGTTTCTCATGAATGCTGTACATGATATGATATACATGCTCTAATGTCATGTAAATACTCGTTAGTTATAAAACTTGCCCTTAGGCTTGATTTTCTAGAAACTCTTTCTTTTCTGAAAACTATTTCTGATATAAAAACTTTGATCCAAAAATCCTCATATATATATATATATATTATAAACTGAAATCTATATCAGAAAGTATTGTATCTGAAAATATCTCTAATATGCTGATCAGACTAATGAATATAGAGATTTGACATCTTAGCCACATGAGCTCAAATTTATGATAAAACTACTCGTGCACGACCATGTCCTCTCTAGCGAATGATGTTTCCCTCTCTAGCGGGCATGTGAACTCACAGGTGCCCCCTCATATCCACTTGTAATTGATGTCTGAAACATCGTATATCTATACTTTTAAAATAAACTTTTAGATTTTTGAATCCGTTTATGAAAATATCTCATATGGTATGCCGTGTTCAATGCTTTGATAATCATGCATGATATGCTGTTATATCTTTTTATTCTTAAGTGTTTCGTGCTTAGGAATGACTTAAAGTGGCTTAAATATGCTTATCTATGCTTATCTTCACTTTAATTATGCTTAGGAACTATTTTCTCTCATTTTCTTAAGGCACACGGGTGTGTTATGCTTGGCGCATAGGCGTGCTATGCTTGGCACATGGGGTCGTGTGAAGGCACACAGGGCCATGCTCAAGGCGTGCCCTTACTAGCTTCTAAAAACATTCATCAAACTCGGGTTGGCCACACGAGTGTGTGGTGCAAATACACGGACATGTATCTGAGACATAATACCGTGTATCGCACTACACTTGTGTGTAACTGCCTCAATACCATCCCGTGTCTTGCCTACATAGACATGTATAATTGGGATCACGCACACGGGCGTGTGTATCAACTGCACGAATGTGTGTCTGAATTTTCATACGCACACGGGTGTCATGCAAGACCGTGTTTCATGTAAAAATAAAGTTACACGAGCGTGTGCCCTCAGGTGCACAGTCGTGTGCTCAACCGAGAAACTATAAAAAATGTCTGAAAATCTAGAAAATCTCAGCAAACTCACTCAAATCTCAACCATTTCTCAATCAAGCTTGCATACATCAAATATACATGCCAATAAACATTCTCATCCCATATTTTCACCATAAAGCATGCTAAAATCATACATTAATCATAAATTCATACCTAAGCACATAAACATCAAATATCTCATCAAAATCTTAAAACCAACTCATAAATTATCATTCAAGGCATCACTTCATCACCAAATCGTGCTAAAATACATGCTCATTGCACAGCAACCATCCAAAGGGATTTAAATCAGAAAAACATGCTTCAACCCAAATGAAAGAGGTAAGGAAATACTTACCTCTCGTCATTACGTCTGAATCTCTCTTTCTCAAAGCTCCTGGATCTCTAACTTGGTTTGAAGCTGCTAGTTGGACGATTTCTTACCTAGGGTTTGTTGGAAAAATAAAGAAGAGAAGTTGAAGGAAAAATAAGCTGAGCGAAAGGCAGGAAAAGAAACATTTATCGCACCTCTCACTTGACATACGAGCGTGTGCCCCTCTAAAAACCAAAATTTCTCTCTCCTCGCGCCATACATGAAATATTCTTTCCAGAATATCTATGTACAAGAAACAAAAAGCCTCTAAAAGACTCTTCTACCCTTGAACCCTCTTAATTCTATATCTTATCAGGAAATCTCTCTTTTATTATTGGTTTTAGAGCTTAAAAGACAATTCTTCCCCTAGGCTATTACAAGATGTTAGCTTTTCTAAGGTTCATTATGGATAATGAGATAGTTGTTAGCCTGGTTTTGAATTCTTTCCTTCCTTCTTGGGTGAATTTTATAATAGATTTCAACCTTAATAAGAAGGAGTGCTCTTTTGTTGAATTGTTAGGCTTAATCAAGATAAAAGTTAAATTTGAGTCGAGCCAGCTTAAGATTAAACTGGAGCATAACTTAAACAAGTCCAAAATGAGTTTGTCTTTTGTGAGCTTGAATTGAACTCAAGCTTGAAAGTCAAGTTTGAGTTTGTAATGAGCTTGAGCTTAAGCTAATAATGAGTTCGACTCATAAAACTCATAATTGATAAAATCATTCAAATTAACTAAAACGACAATATTTTGACAAAAATAACATTGTTTTAACCAATATGCATCAAAATGATATTGTTTTGAGTATTTGAGACATTTAACAAGCTACGTTAAGTTGAGCTCAAGCTCAACTCATCTCAAGTGAGCCAAACTTGAGCTTAAACGAGTCAAGTGTAAAGCCAAGCTGTATTAAATCCAACCATAATCAAGACTCGAGTAGGATATAAATAGGGGTAAGAGTTAGTCATGCTCATGGTAAGTGCCAGACATAAAACTAAAGGTAAGGGCAAGACCAAGGCCAAGGCTAAGCCCAAAGCTCAAGTCTAAGCCCAAACCCCAATTGCTTTGCAACCTATTAGTGGTGTGGGAAAATGATAAGTGGTTTATTTCTTCTATGGTAGGTTGGACCACTGGAGAAAACATTACACAACTTTCTTTGAACATAAGAAGAAAAAAGTGAAGTGATTTGCATGAGATAGTAAATGAATAGTTATGCTTTCATGAGAAGTAAAGGAAAAATTTTAGTGTATTCATCATCATGAAAAGGGACGAGAGAAGAGTTTTGATGACTTTAGCTGTGTATAAGAATACTGGTGTTTATGTATAAAGGAATGATAAGATAATATTTATTGTTAGGTTGTATGCAAGTGTAAGGTACCTTATAGTTCACCTACGTATTGAGAGTAGTACACCTTTGTTGCTTGTGATTGTTTTACAGGCAAAAAATGATTTACGTAAGGCTATGGAAGGAGCAAGAGTTAGCCAAGGACGATGCATGAGGGAATTGATTTCATGATAGAGTATGATTTTGTATCTATTTATGTTATGATGTATTTGCATATTTATTACTTTTGTGAGGACATGGTTTGAGTTTTATGTATGAACACTTTTTGTGTGTTCATTTTGTAAGTTTTTAATTAATGTTCTTTTAAGTATTACTTATGAGGTAATTTCTCAGTAATTTAATTTTAAATTGCATGTTTTTTAAGTTACCTAATGTAACACATCTCTTCATATATACTGTTTTCGAAGAATATTTATTTGGAGGAGGGTGTTTCAGTTGCCACCTATAGGTAGAATAAATTTGTTTCCCCTTAAAAGATAAAAAAAAACCTCATAAAAAGTTAGGAGGAAAAGAGAAGACTTGTTAAACTTTTTCTCAGTCGCAGTAATGACTTAAACAGATGTAATTTCCAGAAACAATTTTATATTCTATACAAGATTACCACTTTTTATACTGTTAAGATTCTGAATTTTTCTATAGCAAATTACCCCTATTCGACGCACCCAGAGCCCAGCATTCATCATCACCACGTAATTTGTTTACTTAATTTTGAATATTGTATAGGGCTTAGGGGCCATGGCAAAAGTAGCCATTCCTCCCAGGTCCCAGCCAGCGTTTATTTTAGTCTTTGTTAAACCGAGCCCGCACGCCGTCTGTTTCCTCCAGGGGGTGCCACCATTTCTTCTCTCTTGCTGTCTGCTCACTGTGCCCAACTCTTATACTTTGACCCGTTTCTACATTTGATAAAACAATAATTTAATAAAAGTAAATTACAAATATCTTTATTTTTATAATCGAATAAAATGATAAATATTTTTAATTATTAAATATTAATGATTAATTTTAATAAATAGATAAGAAATGATATTTTTAAACTTAAATGATGAAAATCTACTGCTTCATTATTTCACGGATGGGACATAGTCATTTGTTCTTAAAAATAAGGTAGATGGTTTTTCATTAGACAGAACACGAAGAAATCAATATGGTATATAAAATATAGTTTCAACAGATCCCATGTTGAGTGTAATTGGTGTATCCCCTATGTCACGGTATTATCTATTGATTAGCAACAAGATACTATGTTCAATTACCGAGTTTAATTTCTTGTAAATTTATAATAATAAAGGAAGGAATTTGATTGTTTAATGGGAGAAGCTGATTTTACTGCTTATTCTTCGGCTATGGTAGACAGAAAGGATGAAAGTGACAACGGTGGAATTGGTCCAAAGCCAGTTGCATAGCATGTGGTGTTTTGCTAGGATCATGTGAGAGTCTAGTTGATAGATGGCGACTTTCACTAAGCCAAACCCTCCAAGTTCAAATTCAAACTTGACCATATGCAAATTATGGGTAGTAATAAGCAAGGAAGCTAGGCTTATTGTATTCAAAATCTCATCACACAAACACACACACTACAATATAATATAGGGCTCCAATATTATATATTTTTGAGGTTAGTTGAGATCTATGTAAGAAGAGAAGACGACAAAGTATGGCAACTTAGTGGAGAAATATTTCATAGCTCTAGTATAATGCTTCTGTCATCCTTGTCATTCTCTGACGAGTGAGTAAGCTTCAGGTTCTGGGACATGTCTTGTAAAGTGAGGCCAAACAAATTAAGAACCACAAACTACATAGCAGGATGTAATTATCTAAAAGCAAGTCGACAATTTCTAGTTGTGCTCTCAGTTTTTCATTTCTCCCTACCAACACATTCTTCAATTTCTTGAAAATTTCTTGACCACCTTTGTTGCCCAAATAATTACCCAGTTGAAATATGCAGAAGTAGACAATAAACTGAAAAGTACTAGTGGAAATTTTAAGAGGGTTTAGTCCTGCCATGTTCACTCGAAATTATATCTGTCAAGAATAACTCATCAAGGATTTTCTTAAGGATAATATCAAATGCTTGGTTACCCTAATACCTCTTGCCTAGCTGATTTTATTCCATTGCATGTTATGCTAGCTTGTACTTCGACTTAGGACTAGAATAATTTATGGGCCACCGTCCCTTTACGTACATGATTAACAATATTTGGCATTTCTTTTCTGCCAACATGATTTAAAGAACAAGGTTTACATTGCAAATGCGAATACTTGAATTTCAAGGTTTATGTGATACAAGTTGATTGATTCTTGTCTTTTCATTCTTCATTATGTCTGCTAATTAAATTTAATTACCGACTAATCCCATCATCATTAAGTTATAAACCTAATTATGCATATTATTCTTATTGTTGTTTTTTTTTTAATATTTGTCCTTGAGTCTACTTTTATATATATATATATATATTAAGAGAAAAGGCATAACGCATGATTTTGTATTTTTGTTGGTCTTATATGCATGCTTGGTAAACGGTTTCGACTTTTGACATATAGCTGGTCTAAGAAAATGCTAACTTTAGATATACGGATTAAGGTTTTAATTATATTTAATTAGGGATTATCTGTATTATAAGAGCATGCAAGCTTATGTATGTCTTTCTACGCATGTGCTTTGTATCTTCATCACAGCTAGATTGAAGAAAGAAGCCAACCTGATGCATGCTTAATTAGCTAATTATTGTTAAAAACAGGAATCATATATGCTGCATGCGGGGTGTTAATTATGAAATCAATGGCTTCGTATGTGCTGTCGTTTAAGTTTTCGTCGTTTTGTTCTTTCGCATTTGGGATTTAATTGGTCAAACATAATAATTAATTAGGTTCAAAGCTTAATTAATAAATAATGACCAGTTTAGCAAATTGTCAAATTATTAATCAACCAAATTACATGATTAATTTAACATTATTGAGCGCATGTGATTGTTAACGTAAGCTTTTCGCTAAGTATATCTATGGATCTTTAATGTTTATCATAATAGAGTTAATTTCAAAGGTGCAAATTAATATAATTATTCAGTTTGTTTATGTTAATGCCATTAATAAATTTATAAACGGTTACCCGTAGTTATTTCGAAAGGATACATGCTCGATTAGCACTCCATATATATATATATAATACATATTGCACCGACTTTGTAGATCAATGGGGCAATAATATTCAACCACTCGTTGTTAGACTGAAGTTAGGAAGATAGCTAATTGCAATTATTAGTCTTAAATCCTAAGACATTAGTTGCTGATTCACTTTCGCCTCTTTGTAGAGCCAAAATCTCCATAAATTTATACTCTTTATCGCATCTTAAGGTCTCATTGTCTCTTCTCAATTTCAAAAGAGATAAATTCCTTCAATCCTGCTTATAATTTAAGTGTACAAGTCTCTATCTTTCTTATGCAAATCCCTTTATAATGGGACCTTAATCAAATTATTATTATTATTATTATTATTTTTATGATTAGATAGGTTTTAATCTAAGCAATGTTTATGTTGGAAGACGAACCAGCAGTGAATCTCAACTTTGAACAATTGAAGTCAAAGAAAAAGAATTGTATGAGATCATTTTTTGCTTTTTCAAGTGATATTTCTGAACCAGACAAATGTTATTGGCCTCTATGACACCCACTTTGTTTTTCTTCCCAAAAATATTATAAGAGTTGAGACTTGTGGATTTATATATAAAATTAATTATTGTATTTTTATTTTTCTTTTGATGCTTTACCACTTTAAAGAGGTATAGAAAGAGCCCTAATTAAAGCCTTAGGGGTTACCCTGTCCATGAAAAATTATTAATAACCATGACTACTATCCAATGCACGCACTCCACCCAATATTATTATTATATAATTTTGTTTAAAATATTACTATTAATAATATTTTGTTCTCTTCAATGCCTCAAAGAGGCTAATTCAATTGATTAATATCTAGGAATACGTTGAAGTTTCTCAAATAAATTATTCTTATATGTCTGTCTCATCAAAAGGAGAAGACATGTCTTGATAATTCCGAAGTTATTTTCTTTTCATTGGGATTCTTAGAGGATTATGAAAAGGAGATCAATATTTCTTTACTTATAATTTTATTTTTTAAAAATTAAAATATTTTGAAATAAGCCCACAGCATGTAAAATTATATTGTTGAGACAGTTAATTGCATATGATAAAGTACCAATCTTATAATATTAAGTTGAATATAACAATAATCCTATTTGTAAAATTAGCAAAAATAATAAAACAGTAAAAGATATTTTTAATTGTTTCGATATCTAAGGAAAACCTAAGTTCATTATTATATTATTATTATTATTTTTATGTCATGTTCTTTAGGAAATACAAAAAAAAAAAAAAAAAAAAGAACTTTTAAAAAAAATTTAAAAAATGACTATTGTTTTGACTTAGGAAGATTTTGCCAAAACATTCATTTGTTAGGAATTTTCTTTAGTTTATATACTCAAAAGGAGAGAATATTTTCATCACTTGGACATTTGGAGCCTTGAGATTTTACTAAGCTCGATAAAAGAAATATGTGTATCATTAAAATTATTATATATTGGAAGAAGTTACGTATAATTTGATCATTTTTCATTTAATACAATATATATTATCTACTTAACTCAATCATTTTATATTTAATATATAATTGTATTAAATGTGATCAAACTAACTTGAACAATCAAGTAATGATAATATACCTAATTGTCTATTTCTACAATTTAAACACTTAGGTGATTATAATTGAATTATTTGAACATCTTCTTATTTGAAAAAGGCTATTTCTTCACGTTATATTAAAATGAAAACCATATATCTATATATAAAAGCGATTTGAATTATCTATACACAATTGATTCGAATTGGTCAAAAATTATTTTAATTTATTAATTATTCTATTTTCTCTTAATATCGGGTTTTTTCTTTTTTGTATGGCATCTATCAACTTTGGGAGTTTATTTTTGAATTTTCTTCTCTTAAAACAAAAGAGGTCAACCATCTTGATCCATGAATGGCGCCTGCAAGTTCCTCGACAACGTCAAAAGAAAAAAAAAAACATGGTTGAATCTCTTATCCTTCATTATTTATTTGACATTTTTTTGAAAATAAAATTTTATGTTGTTGATAAATAAAATAATGAAACTGGAAGCTATGGTCAACTGCACAGTATGGCACTTGTGTCCTCCCTTATATAATTTTGTAATTTTCTTAAAATTTTGAAAAATTGTTCATGTTATCTCCAAAAAATAATCCATAATTTTATGGAGAATACAAGGAGGTTGGCATATATACTAACAAGTTTCAGTTACGAGAAAAACACAAAAACTGAAAAAATACTTGAGATTTTTATTTAATCAAC
This sequence comes from Anacardium occidentale, assembly GCA_026122585.1. Taxonomy (NCBI): domain Eukaryota; kingdom Viridiplantae; phylum Streptophyta; class Magnoliopsida; order Sapindales; family Anacardiaceae; genus Anacardium; species Anacardium occidentale. The sequence continues at coordinate 489,249 of JAJEJH010000169.1, forward strand.
ATAAGCTATAAAAACATATCTCATACATTGTTTATATATGCATCCCAGCGAACTTTTGATTTTAATAATTGAAAATAACAACTGAAATTTGATTTTACCGTCCATCTTACCCTAATAGCAAACAAAAACTTAGTCTCTCATTGATGGATCGTCTAGAGAAGAACAAACCCTAAAAGAATAATAAAGTCTTCCCCTTATGATCGAATGAAAATAATTTTCTACCCTTTTTCTAACTTGTATTAAAAATGAAGCAATGTGTTTTAACTTTTAGTAGTTATCCCTTTCTACGATAACAATGTATTACAAAGCTTATGCGGAGATCACTGTTATATATTATTGTTCACTATTATTAATATATATATATATATATATATATATATATATATATATATATATATATATATATATTATAATCTTCGATACTTTTTTTTCCACTATTAAAAAACATCATGATATGAATTGAAATCCTAATCTAAGTGGTAAATGTTGAGAGAGTGAATATGATAACTGTAAGACCTATTGCTATGTATACTATCCTTTATTTATTTGAGAAAACTCATAATTATGAAGAAAGATTTTAATTTTTTGCTCATATACATAGTAGGGGCCTTACACAAAACTTTTTGATGACATGTAATAAGTAATTAAAAGTACTTCATGCATACTTTAGTTATAAAAACATGTGGTGGGTATTGAATACACGTATGTATACTATATACATATACATATTGTCACAAAACAAGTACAACTAAAACTTCACACGTATGAAAGTAACTAGCTTGCATTTAGCAAAACTAGGATCCCTTTCTTGAGAGCCAACTTTCGCTCCCAACTCAGTAATCAATCTACTGACCTACAAAGGAAATAGAAATATGAAAAATGAGTTATGAAGTCATTCAGTAAGTATTTCCTAACCCTCTGGTTCTTTAAAGCAAGTTATTTATGTTACGATGTTACTAAACTTTTATGCATATTCTAAACTATGCAATGACATGAATGTTATGGTAAAATACATGTTGAAATATAAAGATCTCTTATAATTTTTTATAAGGCTACAATCTAATACATCACTTAAATTGATGAATATTAGGATTCGATACATTGACTATGTGAGTTGTACCATACTAGTGATGTACCAATAAATTGATAATAAAATACCATACTTATTTTTGGCTAGTAAGTTGAAAATGTAACCATACTGATGTTGGCATCAGTAAGCTGAAATTTAAAACCATACTAACTTACAGTCAGTAAACTGAAAATCTGATCTCACAAATGTCTTTTCGTATTTGCGTTGGAATGATACTCTTACTTGGAGTATCTTATCCTTACTCGATCACACTTAGGATCCCTTGATCTTTTTTTTTTCTTTGAAAACTGCTTTACTATAACATGTAATGTGATACAATTATGTATCATGCATGACAAGTAGTTATCCTTACTGTACACTAGGTCTAAGACCTTGAAATAGGTTAAAAATAAAGTTTGATAACCTTTATGATATGTACGGGTGTATGTCTAATCGTGCATATGGTCGTGTTAACATGCACGGGCGTGTGCCTAGTTATACATGTGGTCATGCTAGCTTTCGTAATTCTTACTAAAAGTTAATGCTTGTTACACAATCGTGCTTCTCGTAACACATGGTTATATATACCAAGTGCATGGTTGTGTCCTTCAAAGAGTGGTCATGTTCTTTGATTTTTTAATTATGCACAGTATATAGTCGTGACATAGTAGAATACAACTACATGGGTATGTGCTTGCGAGCACACGGTTATGCGTCTTGCCCTGTTTCTACAATATCACACCTGAAAACTCCAAAACCATGCCAAACTCATCCAATTCAGTTCACAAGCATAACTCACAATTATGCACATAATTATTTCATTCCTACCATCGATACCAACTCACCCAAACTCATCCAATTCAGTTCACAAGCATAACTCACAATTATGCACATAATTATTTCATTCCTACCATCGATACCAACTCACGACATGTTTAAATCTATAAAATCAGCTAATTTCTCATACATACATGAAACAAGATTTTGCCGCCAAAAGTACTTCATCAGATGCTTTTTTCCCATTCATTTTATCACCCAAACATACAAAAACAACCATCAATACAAGAAACACCTATTTATATGACAAAACAACAACTGGAACCATAAGAAAAAGAGAGGAAAAAACTTACCTCCAGCCATCTTAACTCTATCTCTCTCTTTGGCTTGGTTTCCTTCCCTGGGTTGTTGTATAGTTGCTAATGATTTTCGTTCTCTTCTAGGGTGTTGGATATCCAAAAAAAGAAAAAATTTTTGGAAAATTAACCCTATAAATTAACTAAAAATAATATAAATGTATGGCAATAGAGTGGAGAAACACATGCATGGTCATGCTCTTCCTACGCGTATGGTTGTGCGTCATGAAAACTTCAGTTGCCCAGTTTCTTGCTCGTTACATGGAAAGAAACACTCTTAAAAGCGGTCCATCCATGAGTTAGTTAAGCTGCTAAAGGATTGTTTTACCTTTCAAACTCTCTTAACTGTCTTTCCTATTTTAAAATCTTATTCTTAACCCATATTTCCAATCTAAAAGGACAATACTGTCCTTGGAATGTTACAGTAACACCTAAACAAAGACATTTTTCCAATCTAAATATGCCACTCTTAAAGGCATTTGACAAGTTAATGAGAAAGAGTCTACTACAACTGATGAAAACTTGCCCACCACCAAATTCATTGCCTGTAAATTATAATTCGAGGGCTTATTATCGCTTTCATCAAGGTTGAGACCATCTAACCAATGAATGTAAGAAATTAAGGCATGAGATTCAAAATCTCATTGATACTGCAAGGTTGGTTGAACCAGATCAACAACTTGGTGGAAGATTCTTGTGAAACTTGAAGGATCTTATTTTTAAGAACTTATCTTTTTCTTTGACATATGTTTGCGTCTCATGAATAAATGTATAGAAAAAATTCAATAATAAAATGAGATTCATTCCAAACAAGAGGTAAACTAGTATTGGTAGACTTTAAAATACTAAACGTGAGATTTTAAACCCACGGTTATCCACACACATATGGCCTTTGAATATTTTGTTGAGTGTGTTTACTCATGAGCTACAAACCTGTTTGTGCTCTTCTTAACTACGTTTAAGGTGGTTAAACAAGAATGATAAGTCTGTCATGACTCAATCTGACAAGAACTGATGGACATACATACCCATAGAACCTCTCATATATATGGGACAACTTTTTAGAACAAATATTCATCATTGGGTAACAAACATTCATATTCATGGCTAAAAAATCACCATTCATATTGAGAATCGACGTTCACTTTCTTGTTCTTTTGAGCATTCAACTTAATCTTACTTATGATCATTCATATGCCTAAGGGTATTTTTTTCATTTTCTAAATGAGCAATTACATTCTACTTTAATTTAGGCATTAATCACGATCTAGAATACATGGTAGGAAATATTATCCTTATCTTTGGAATGAATATTCTATTATGATTTTGAAAATTGTCTTCTTGTATGAAACAATCATTTCTATCTTTAGAATAACCATTTCGTTGAGTTTGTATCAATGAAATATGACAATTTTTGCCAGAAATTCTTATATCAATTCACCCAAAATAATTCTCTATATTCTTATAATACACTACTGATCATTACAACACATAAAAAATTATGCAAAACTGACTTTGATCTAACAAATCTCATATGCCATTTATAACCTAACGCATTTCCATTATCACGTATCATACAATTAGGCACAAATTCAATTATATTTCCAAATTCCTTAAATAATCAAGTATATTATCCTCAACATATCATCAATCAAATTAGTATCATGCTTTAATGCCCATAATTCATAATTGGAATCCTATTTTCATAGCTTGTCAAACTAAATACATAAATAACAAAATTCAATTCTATTTACTAGAATTCTAAGTCGTAGATTTAGTTGTCAAATCATTTTGTAATCTTGATCTCCCTTTGGATATGTCTTTGATGGTTGGAAAGCATTGAAAGAAGTGGTTTAAGGTAAATATTGTGTCTAATGAAAATGCCAATTCATGTAGTTTGTGGTTTTTTTTTTTTAATAGAATTTTGATTAGATAACTGTTGGAACGAGTGTTTGCTTTAATGAAGTGGTTGTTTGCCACTTAGTCGTCCAATTATTTGAGGTGGCATTATTTGAATCGTCTATTTGGCACAAGTTGAATAGATGTTCCACCCTCAGGAATAACAATTTACTCTTTTATTTCTTATATTATTTTGACTTAAGAAAAATCTCTCATTACCCACATGTAAAGCAATTCATACATAATTCAAAATTACTAAATTGACCTAATATACATCTATGGGTATTACAAGAACCAACCCTAACTATGTGAGCAAAACTAACAAAGTCTTTCTCTTTTGATCAAATGAAAACAATTTCCTTCCGTTTTCTAAGTTGTATTAAAACAAAACGATGTGTCTTAGTAATGACCAAAATAGACAATTTTAACTTTCTTTAGTTATCAAACCCTCTTTGGTATAATAGTGACATTACACAACTTATACTTCTTAACATATATGTATTATTGGAACTCATTAAACTATTTTTAAAGAGATAAAAGTGCCTTCGTTTTTTTAGTTTTTTTATCATGAAAGGTTTTTTCAATTTTTATATAGAATAAATCACTCTTTCCCACCGAAGGTTTGGGAAAACCATATTCCCATCCCTTGAAATTTTTTTAAACTATAGATTTTCACTTAAAACCTAATTTCATTCATGAAAAAAGGCATTGACAAATGGTAGACAAGTAAATTATCATATCAACCCTTAACTATTTATCATATTATCATTAATTGTAGTCAAGGCAATCGGGACAAATCTAGTGGTCAAAATGACATCTAAAAAACTACAATCCAACAATTAGAATGGTAATCAAAGTGTAATTTAATGATATGAATTACTAATATCATACTAGACAAGTGTAATATGGGGAGATTGCACATGTTCAGTGTGATTCTAGAAAAAATTGTATTTTTTTGAATACATCGCAAGAATAATACTTTTTTATATGTAATTATGTGTGAATTATGTTGAAAAATATGCAATTTGATAATTTAATCAATGATTTTTTTTTTCAAAATTTTGGGTTTAGCATTGTTTTTTTTTTTTTTTTTTGGAGTTGTTTCAGATATTTGTAGTTTTATTTTAGTGGATAAACATATTAGATTTAGCAAACCCTGGGTGGGAAATAGTTATAGAATATATATAAAATTTTCATTCGTGGTGTCACAGCCCGCTTCCCAGTGTCATAATTTCAGGACCTTGTATTAATTTAATTAATAAATTCGCACTATCCTCCCACAAGCACCAAAGTCTCTTCAACTTTCAACACTCAAAATGACACATTAAACTCATCTCATTTCTTTACCCTTCGTCCATTTATTGAAGGAAAAAAAATAATAAAACTGGTCCTAGGAAACGACAATATTTCTTAATCCTTACATTTTAATTTTCATTCAACAAAAGGTCAAACTATTTTTTTGGCTTATATCTAAGATACATTTGTTAATTGTAATTCTTGCATTATAATTCGACCGAATTTGCAATAAAAAAACCAATATAAAAAAATATTTAGTTAAGCCTAATCTCTCCATTAATTAATTAATACTCTCTTCCCTATATTAATTATATAAAATTACAGAGGGATTGTTCCTCGTTACATAAGAAACAAAAATGAAAAAGGACAAAAGGTGAAATGTTTTTAAGTAAAAATCCAGCTAGGGTTGACTAATGAGTAATTAAAGACATTAAACAAAAGCAACCTTGGTCAGCTCTTATTCTCTTTCCAATAAACTTTAAGGTATAATCGCATAAAAACTTGCCAAAACTTTGAATCGGAATAGAACAGATTCCCATATTCCAAGATGAGAAGACTCTCACACTCTTTAAGAAGCCTTCAAAATTACACCATTTTAATTTATTTGACTTCCATTAATGGACTTTGCAACTTGTGTTACCACTTGCAATTTATTTGTTGACAAAGCGCATCTGCATATGTTCTTTCTTTTGGGTTATAGCCACATCGATTCCCATTTTAATGGGTGCTTAATTAGTTGGTCTAATGGATAATTAATCATGTTTCAAACTTCCATTTATTATTTTAATTATATTAACCAGCTAAGAAGAACACAGTGGAAGATTGAAAGTGAAATGAAGAGACGGAGAGACTAGGTCATTTTACTGGCCGGCGTTCGGCCATGGTGACCGTTCATATTGAATATGGCCTAAACGGCCGACATGCAAACTAAAATTATGAGTTTAATGCATTTAATTAACGAGCTCAGCTCACTAGACAACAAATATCTGTCCTCGTGTTGATCTTTTTAGTAGGGGCTTTAGCTTTAGGACAAATTTGTTCATTTGTTTCGTACAAAGCAAAATTTGAGGTGATAAATAGGCAATAGGCACTCACTTTCATTAGGGAAATTTAAATTAATAATTAGCATAAATAAAAATGTTTAATTCTGGAATCTTGTTGTTTTCCTTTGACTTTTTATTAAAGTTAGGTCGTACATGTGATTTAGATTTCCTCGTACTTTTTGATCGAGGAAGCTTGTTTTAGCATTTTAACAAGGGGGTCAACTTTTGTTATTTCAGTAGGATTTAGAATTAATAAATAACAGCTTAAAACTTAATTTTGAATAATTACATGATTAAGTTTGTAAATAAACCGTTCAACGCGCTTATTTTGAAATGATAGCATACCAAGTGAATTGGTCTAAAGCATGTATTTTCATTATTGGTGCAACTCCACCCCATTGACCACATTGAGATGTCTTATATACATAAAGCAAAATATATATATAAAAAAAAATAATCACACATAAACACAAAATTTATAGTGGATTACTTTCTGGATGAGAGCTATGCTTATTTTATCTTTTCCAAATTTAACTATAAATAAGAAAAAAATATATTATATAAGCCTCTTGAAAGCCTTACAAAATGATTTTCTTTTTAATTCTCTGTCTAGTGACCCTTACTTTCTTATTATGGTCTTACTTTCTAATGTATTCCATGTCAAGCCTCACAAAATGACTCTCTCTAAGCTTCTCTAATGACTCTAATTTTCTAATTGTGGTCTTGTCATGTATTAATTTATTCCATTCCTAAATCCTAACTCTAGGAGTTTAACTCACTTTTATGGGGTAGTACATAACTCATATCCTAATAAAGAATTGTATTCCTATTCTTAATTGTATTTTTAATAGAAAAACAATTATACATATAAACATATTAGGAAAACTCACGTCCTAATGGAAATAAAATTCAACTTAGATTAGTCTTCATAATTTTAACAGTCCCCCATTTGGAGACAAATTTAACATGTCTTTGATTTTTCACTTCTATTCACAACAACATCAACTCCTCTTTCCTCAAGCAAAAAATCCAATTGAAGTTGTACACAATTTTAGTTTCTTAATGGTATAACCACATTTATAAGCATATCAACATGAGTCCAACACTCCTAAATCTTATTAATAGTTATAACTCTTTCTTCAAAGAACAATGTTTGAAATGGTAATGAGCTTGTAAGTCACTTGTCCTAGCATGGTAGATTAGTTTCTTCTTAAGATGAATGGCACCCGTACTATCACAAACCAAGTGTTATTCTTATAATTTAATTCTTCTAGGAATCATTGATTTCATATCATCTTCTTCCTAGCTTCTATTATAACAACATAATTTGCCTTTGTATTAAAGAGAGCAATAATCTTCTAACAACTTTGAAACACATTGATTGGTATATGATATGATGCAAGGACATAACTTGTGGCACTCTTATGGTAATCCATGTTCCTAGCCATATTAACATCCACTTACCTTGTAGTTCTAAGTTTTTCTTCCTAAAGCATAATGTTGAATTTGTAGCACTCTCAAATATCTAAAAATCCACTTTATTATTTCCCAATGTTGTCTTCTAGGATTGATCATGTACGTACTCACAACTCTCATTACTTGTCTTATGTCTAGCCTGGTACACATCATGGAGTGTGTGTAATACTACTCATTGTTGAAGCATAAGGTACTTTGGCAATATAGTCTTGTTCATGTTCCATTGTAGGTGACTAGTCTTTGGATAGTTTAAAGTAATTAGCTAAAGGGATACTACATGGCTTTGCTTTATCCATGTTGAACTTGTTGAGTGCTTCTTTCAATGCTTTTCTTGTGATGACTTTGAGAAACCCTTGATTCTATCTCTAGCAATCCTCATATCAAGGATTTTTTTTTTTTTAATCCCTTAAATCCTTTGTAGTGGGTGCTCATTTGACAATTGCCCTTATAGCCTGTTTGTTTCTAGTTTACAAGCTCCTATACTTAGTGCCATCTATATCATAATAAATGATATATGAGTTTTAGCATGTTTCTTGAAATAATAGCAAGGGTATACTTGACATCGTAGGAAATTGTTGCTTTATATGAACCTATCAAACTTCTTGTACCATCGTTTAAATGTGTTTTAGCTAATATAAACTATTCCAAAATTTTTGCACCATTTTCTCTTTTCCTAGTACTCTGAAATGTTATGGTTGTTGCATGAAAATTTCTCTATCTAAGTCCCCATGAAGAAGGGCAATCTTCACGTCTAAATCCTCAAGATGAAGGTTTTCCTTACCACTAACCAAAAAATAAAAACAAATAAACATTTTGATTGTAGTTAATTTGACAACTAAAGTGAAACTTTCAGTGTAGTCAATGCCTTCTTTTTATTAAGAGCATTTTACAAAAATCTTGCTTTATATCATTTATTGCCATTACGCTTTTTCTTTTTCACCCAATAAACCAATTTGTTTTGTTATGTCTTCTTCCCTTGCAATAGTTCTAGTAACTATTATGTTTAATTTGTTAACATTAAGTCTATCCCATCCTTTATGTTTATCTCCTACTTGATTAAGTCATCAATTTACACCGCTTCTTCATAACCCTTAACTTCATGACCATTAGTTAATAAAATGTAGGGTAATGAATGGAAGAACCCTTATGATAGTCTAATAATCTTCAAAAATCTTTTATGATCAAACACAAGTATTTTTAGTTCAACTTCTAGAGTTATGTTTGCTCAATCTTTTTCGTTATTTTTTGGCATATCAGTCATTGGGAAATCTTTTAAGGAAATACCTACTGTTTCTTCATTTTAGTGCTTGGATTTTTTGACTTTATGTTAAGTTTATCATTGTACATCACATATTCATTGAAGTTAACATCTTTGCTTCTCATGATCTTGCAATTTTGCTTATCCCAAAACACTAATCAATCTCAATATCTCAATAACCAATGAAAAATATTTCTTAGATTTGTCATCAAACTCAATTCTAAGAGTAGAGTCAATGTGAATATAGGTAAATATAGGTTAAACAATCAAACACTTTCAAAAAAGAAAATATACTGTTTTACCATTCCAAACTTCTTTTAGGATCTTGTAATTTAACAAAACAAAAGGTATTCTATAAGGTTAGTATATTAATTGTGTCAACCCAAAATGTTTGTAGTAGTCCAACATACAACCTTATGCTTCTCACATGCTCATTCAAGTTTCCATTCATCTTATTGACGATACCATTGGTTGAAAAGTTATAAAAATAGTTTTCTCCATCTTGATCCCATTGTTTCACATAATATTATTTAAACCCTTTATCAATTTGTTCACCTCTATTGTTGGAAATTTAGTAATTCACCTTTAGGTTTTCTCATTTTTGACCATGACTTTCCACCTTTTAAAAGTTTCAAAAATATCATATTTATTTTTCAAAGAATAAACTCACACATTTTTGCTTGCAGCTTCAATAAAAGTCACATAATACTTTGAGACTTCAAGGGATAACACATGAATGGATCCCCACACGTCATATGGATCAACACCAACTTTTTGCGTTTGGTTCCCTTACTACTTTGGGAAAACTCACTGTTCTCTGTTTATTAAAGATGTAACTTTCACACAAACTAAGATCAATTGACATCACCCTAGGCAAATTTTCCTCCAGTTGGAGCTTCTTCATTTATTTCATGCTCATATATCTAAGTCTACAATGCCATAAACTCAAGTAATTTTAGCATTCATGACTACAATGGAATATCTATTCCTAGAAGTCATGCAGATAGTTGCTATTTTATTTCTACAAGCAACTCTAAATTATATGCATTTGGCTCCCTGACTAATTTGGAAAAACTCACTTTTCTCTATTTGTTGAAAATGCAACTTTCACACAAACTAAAATCAATTGACATCAACTTAAGAAATTTTTCGTATGGTTGAAGCTTCTTCATTTCTTTCATGCTCATATATCCAAGTTTGTAATGCCAACAACTCAAGGTAACATTAACATTGATGACTGCAGTTGAATTTCTATTCTTAGAAGTCATGTAGGGAGTTGCTATTTTATTTCCATAAGCAATGACAAAGGCTTCTTTAGTGACTTTCCATGTACCACTCATAAAGGATACATTATGCCCCTTGTTGTCAAATTGTCTTATTAATATTAGATTATGCCCCAATCTTGATGAATGTCTTACTTTTTGAATTTTTCACATGGATCTTTTTGTTATCTTTAACCTAAAATCATTCATACCTATAATGTACAAAGGTTCTCCTTTTGCTAGGTATACACTTTCATGATTTCCAACAATATAATTATCTAGAATTTCACAATGTTTAGTGGTATGGAATGTAGCTTGCAATTTTAAAACCCAAGAGTCAATAAGATTATCAACATAGAAAAATAAAACAACTTGTAATTCCTTAATGACAATATTGGCAATATCATTATTGTTGTTCTCTTCTTTCTATGATTCTTTGTATTCCTTTACATAAGGTTTTTACTTACCAAAATTCCAGTACTCTATCTTTCGTTCCCTGACTTCTACTTTCTTTTACCTTAGTTTGAATTTGTGTCATAGCTATACCTCTTGTTTCAACATTAAAAGTATTTAATGTCATCTTGCCCAAATCTTTCTTAAGAACCTCCTCAGTAAGAAATTTATCTCTTACCTTAATAAATTTTAATTTTGCGCTACTTGTTGAATTACAAATTATTGCTCTCATGTGCTCCAAACTATTTGGTTGGGAGGCCAAGAGAATTAAGGTATGAACTTCATCATTAAAATTAACTTTTACATACAACGGTTGATTAAAAATCATATTAAAATCATCCATATGCTCTATCACGAAAACACCTTCTCTTATCTTTAGACTATATAATCTTTTAGGATGTACTTTGTTATTCAAAAAAGGTCTCTAATACATACCATACAAGTCTACTTCAATCCTTTTGTGGTTGTCTCCACCATGTTGCTTGTGACATTCTTGGTCAATGTTGATTAAATGAATTCTAATACTTGTTTTTCAAGGATTTCCTGTTCTTCATCTGATATCTTTTTGGATTGCTTTCCTAAGAGAGGTAAATTTATTTTCTTCAAACAAATGATCTTCAAATTGCCACTTTTGAAATATTTAATTTGTTTCATCGAACTTGTTGATCCCTGGCATAGATTCTCCTTCTCCAATCATTGCTTTCTTCCTCAATCCCCTCAATCCAAAACTCTGATACCAATTGTTATAAGGATTTAAATAGATGCTAACAAATTCTAAATCCCCATCAAAGTAAAAACTAAATTAAATTGAAGACTAGAAATAACCACACAAAAACCCAAGATTTGTAGTGGTTTACTCTCTGTTTGAAGAGGAAAAAATTACAAAATTCTCTTGCAAGCCTCACAAATTGGGTTGCATGAGGCTTCCTAATTGTGGACTTTGCTATTATTGTATTCTATCAATAACTCTACAACTTAACCCATGCTGCCATGAATGGGGTACTATTTGTAATAGAACTATTGCCATATCCTTAAAAAAAAAAAAACCCGCTTATTTTAAAAGAAATTATATCACTACCCTTAGTTTTAGCATAAAAAAAAAAAATTCTATATTGGAATATGTTAGGAAAATCTAAGTCTTAATATAAAGCTAATTATTTGACTTAAATTAGCTCCAAAAATCCAACAATATGTTAATTATATTAAAAAGAAATTTAACTCATTGTTGATTTGTAGATATTTAAAGTCAAATTAAACTAAAGGAGGAAGTGGTGTTCATTTGCATTTTAAATGTAACAAAATCTTAATTTTGATATACTTAAAAAGACCAATGCAAAATGCAAATGAGCATATTCCCAAATGCTTTTTATATTATAATAAACTAGGCTGTATCCTTTAGTTTTTAGTGAAATGAAGAAGTGTATGAATTTCCCTCTGACTTGTAGTTGATGATTACAGAAGGAAACAAGGATTATTGAGTGGAGATTACGCTTCTCCAGCCAGACTGTTGAAAGATTTTATGGAATTTGAAACTTAAACTTCACTCAAATTACCACTGCAAATAAAATCTTCCGGTGTCTCTTAGTCAAATAACAAATCAAGACATTTTAGAGTATGACAGAATAATCTTCCATTAATTTTTTTAAGATAAATCTAATAAGTTATGTAATTAATACGTGTAAAAAAAAAAAAAAAAAGCGGTAGAAATTCAAAAAAAAAAAAAAGGTTTAGCTACTTTTATCTCTTTGAACCTATACAATTATATAAAAAGAAAAGGATTACAACTAAACAGGACAATAATCACCTAATAAATATAAAGAATCTTCCTCGATTTCAGCTTTGGTTGGCTTCTGTTCCTCAGCCTCCTTGCTGTCATCAACCACCACATTTCCGGTGAGCTCTTTGGCTCTTTGTGCCTCATAATCCCAATCAGTTCTAGTCAAAACCATCAACATGGTCACAACACATGAGCCCTGTGCAACCAATAGACCTAACCATAGCCCCTGAAAATCAAACCCTGCATAAAATGCTAACCACACTGCAACTGGAGTTCCGACCAGGTAAAAACAACCCAAGTTTATGTTTGCTCCAACTTTAGGCCGAGCGGTTCCTCTTAAAACTCCACAACCTGTTGTTTGTGGGCAGTTTCCCAGTTCACAAAGCCCAATTATGGGTAAAACAAGTGATGTTAATGCGATGATTTCCTTGTCTTGAGTGAACATACTAGCCCATATGTTCCTAACCGTTACGGCAAAAACTAGGGCCGAGAAACCTAGCATGAAGCTGCCACAAAGGCCTACAATTGTGGCTAATCGTGCTTTGGATGGCTGGTTTGCACCTAGTTCGTTACCAACTCTTGTTGATACACTGAAGCTTAGAGATGATGGGAAGATGTAGATCAGTGATGTGGTTTGTATCAAAATGCCCATCGAAGCGACTGTTGCTCTTGGATTTAATAAAAGACCACATAGTAGAATCATGATCTCATACCACCACCATTCAAGGCACACTGAAATGCAGCTGGGAATGGCTAAATTCAAGAGAGATTTCCATTCTTTGAAGCAGTCCATGGAAAATCCTCCCCATGTTTTTTTATGGACACCTGAGATGAGAATATAGATGATTAAAGATGTCACGAGATTGAAGTTAGTCCATATCCCACTAAGAGCCACGCCCTTGATGCCTAAATTAAGGTGTACAACAAGAAGGTAATTTATGGGGATGTGTACAAGAATTGATAGCGTCGCACAAAACGTTAGAGGTAAAGTTATTGATTGAGTTCTAAGATAGGTTCTTAAAGGGTGTAAAAGAGACTGAACTAAGAGGTCAGGGATAGAATAAAGAAGATATGCTTGTGCTTCCGTGGCTATATCAACATCTTGACCACAAAAGAGTAGAATATGCTTCATGTTTAGCCATAGAAGAGATATCGGAATTGAAGTTAATATGAGCAAAAGTACAGTTCTTTGCAAAGTGAGGCCAAGAAGGGTGTGTTTTTTGGCACCAAAAGCTTGGCCACAAATTGGTTCCATTCCCATAGCGAGACCAGATAGAATAGAGTAACCAGTGATATTAGCAAAGCCAACGGCAAGCGAACCACCAGCTAGGGCAAGTTCACCAAGGCGACCAAGAAACAGCATGGAGATCATTGAACGAGAGTAGAGCAAAAGGCCAGTTAGTATCACGGGTAAAGCTATTTTAGCAATGGAAATGGCTTCTTGAATGGCAAGAGAAAGATGGGTCTTTTGTGGCTTTTTCTGGGTTTGATCATCATTCGGCTGAAGCTTCAACTTTTGCGGGGTTTTGTCGATCAATGGGGCAGACAAGTTGGGCTCAACGGAGTCTTTGATTGAGTGAACGTAAGGATGATGATTTGAGGCACATTTGGGAGAGAGAGTAGAAGTTGGAAGCTGGCACATTCTTTATTGTTATGGGCGTAAAAATGTGGCTATGGTTTTTCCTATTTGAGTTGAGAGAATAGAGAGTGTTGGAGGGGGAGTTCTGAAGGAGCTAGTGGAGGGGTTTTATAGAGGTTTTTCAAGACGGCTTAGGCTGAGAACTTTGCTTCACTCATAAATTTTTTGGAACCTCTCTACTGTCTTCTTATACCGGCCACAAAGCAACAAGAATGAAAATGAAAAATCCACTTTGTTCACTAAGATTCGAGATTGAGCAGCTACTCTTGTTTTTTTCTTCTTATTTTAGCTCCTCTTCCAGACAAAGTGTTCTACTTAATCCATATTTTCCAACTTAAAACAAAAATTTCATTTAGACGTAGATCAACTGTTGATAAAAATAGCCTAAGCGGATTTAAAAACGTTTAGAATTGGGGCCTCAGAAACAATTCGCAGAAACGACAAAAAACTGTATTTGGACTTGGCTACTATGAACCAAAAGGCCCACAATTAGGACCCATGAAGCTGTCTTGGCACTTGGAATTTTAGGAATGGAAAAAGTACTATTTTCCACCCATAGTTTGAGACGTAACCTGTCACCCCCAAAGTTTCAAAAACCCATTTTTTCACCCTTAGAATGATTTTTTATAATTTTTCTACTAAAATAACTAAATTACCCTTTTAAAAATTAATAATAAAATTATAAAATAATTTTTAAATATAAATATTTTCAAAAAAAAAATAACAAATTTAAAAAATAATTTTAAAAAATTATTAAAATTTACAAATTAAAACAGCCACCACCGTCGGTGTCGGTGGTGGTAGCTATCCATAATAGAACCAGGTGGCCATTTTATAGAATTAGGAGCCGAAAATGGCCGTAAAAGGCCAGCCTTGACTCCATTGGCCGTTTTCGACCTTTATTTCAACGGAAGCGGCCGATCTGACCACCTTCACCAAAATTGGAGGCAACCGATCTAGTCGCCTACCCGTCTGGCCTCCTCTGGGACCAGATGGTCGAATATGACTACCTAGTTCTATTATGGGTGGTCATCGCCGCCGGCACCGACGACGGTGGTTGCTTTAATTTTTAAATTTAAAAAAAAAAATTTAATTTTTTTTAAATTTTATATTTATATAAAATTTATTTTATTAATTTATAAAATTTTAATATTAAAAAGACAAAAATGTCTCTACATTATTACTGTACATTATTATTTTTAATATTAAATCTAGTTTGGGGATGGGAGTTTGGGCTTTTGAAACCTTGGGGGCGGCAGCAGTCCCCACCTCAAACTATGGGTGGGAAATAGTCCTTTGGCCTTCAGGTATATATAATTAAGTAGAGACCAAGATACAGCCATTGCCACCCTAAAATTGTCCGCTGTGTGGCTAGACAACTAAGCCATCGCTACACTTGGGAATTTTCTTTAAACATTAATAATCTTATATATCAAATATGATTGCTCCAAAGAACCTGTCTTATGTTGTAGCACCTTCTATTTCATCGGCGGACAACCACAAGAACCCTTAAACCCATTTCCTTATCATCCTATCTCCTTGATTTTATATTTTAATGGTGGATTAATTCAAATATATATATATATATATATATATATATATATATAAAGCTTTTAATGTGAAATGGAGTATCTTGCTATAGTAGGTAGTAGTTTTTGTTGACAAGGGAGACAACAAAATTGAAGAATGTTAATAAAAGAAATATTCAACATGATATTGTTGGAGAATTAAATCAAGAATAATACTATACATACTAATTAATAAAAAGTCGTGTGTAAACTTAATCTCTTTCAAACAGGTCAATTTGTATAGATGAGTTTCTCTATTTTACAATACTACGATAGTGGAGTTTATTATCAACTAAAATATAGACAAATGAATGGTAAGTATGGTTGCTTTAAGTGGGTTGGTCTTACACTTACAATTGCATGCCTTGTAAGACAAGGGCGTCCCACTTTGCCCACAGTATTGGGAAGATGGGATCCTTCATTTTGAGTCAATTCAAATGATAAATCAACACAATTATAAGTACGCGTAGAAAATTTTGCTAACATTCCCAACAGGATGTCTTGTTTAACTGAAATCAGATACATGCATGAACTATTTTTCTGTTTTTCAAAAGCACTTTTTATTTTTTATTACGACTGTAAAAAAAAAAAAACAAAAAAACTACTTCTTGTTTTGAACTTTTTATGCAAAAGACACGACCTAAGGGATAAAGGGGAGACAAGTTTTGCATGTTTCAGGCACCTAATTCTATTATATTTTGGAATACTCTTATACCAAGTTTGAATAGATGCCGAAACAGGAATAGTCCAGTCCCACCATCTTTGTAGTTATAAGGCTTTGTTTGGATGTTTATCATTATCCAACTTTCGGTGGTTCTTTGGATAAACAGGTGGTAAATCAGTTAATAATCGTTTTTTTTATAACATTTATGATCGATCAAGAATAAGAAATAACACGAGAATTACGAAGTTGGGAATAACCAACAAAACAAAAATGGCTGCGCCAATGCTTATAGACTCATTTAAAAGGACTTCATGTTCATTCTTTCATCGAGGAAATCATTAATGCAATGAAACAATTATATGCTTTCACCTTATAATTAAATGAACGGTGTAAATATAAATAATAAGCTTTGTTAGAAAACAATAGGAAGCAATGATGATGGTAGAATCAATCACCGCCGACTGAATCTGAAGCATGAACTGAAATTTTGATGTCTTCTTTGAAACTATCATATCAATGGCACCGACAGCTATTAAGCAACCCACTTAAATTCAATTTACCAACAATGGAATGTAATCTCAGTCAAAATATTGTAGCAAAACCAATGCAAGCGTGCTTTTTACTAGTATTTGTGTTGAAAGTGGAGAGACTTTGGTGCATTTCTTCATTCAAAGTACAATTTGAGTCTAAGGAAGAAAAAAAAAAATTTTATAGGCATGGCTATCCTGTTCACTTTGTGACTGTTGCATGCGTCAATGAAAAATTAATGGTTTGGGTTTATCGAATAGGCTCTTTATACCGTGGCTTGCGGGATTACTAAAGATGATAGCAACATGATACCTAAAAAAGAAGTTCAAATTATCCTGATTGTTAATTAAGGTCCAAAAGTTCTGTTTATATTACCTCGTTTATTCATAATATAATTAATTTATTACTTTCAAATTGTTTAGTTGAATACCATCTAAAGATAAAATGTGTTTACATTATGGTGGTGGGGACTTAGTTGATTTTAAAGGAAAGGAAAAACAAACCATAACTCCAAACTTATTCTCCATATAAAGAAATGAAGTGCTCTCACTACAACAAGCCAAGAATGTGATGATCTCAATCCAAATCACCGAAAGCTAGATAAAGGAATGGTATCCTCAAAAGCACAAAGTTTTTAGTAGTAACTTATTAGTTTAGAAATGAGCTTCTGTTAAAACCGTTTTTAACTATAACTTGATCTTCATCGAAAAAGTTGATTAACACAGACGATAAGTTTAAATAAGAATCATCAGTCATATCATAATCTCTTCTTCATAATCATATATTCCTTTGTAGAAAAAAAATATTCTTTGTAGAAGTTAACAAATAAAAAGATTTGGATTAACATCTTAAATAAACAAGAATTTAATCCATGTTAGGTCAAACAATGAGGGAGATATCTAGATAAAGTTCTCTTAAAGTTTCAGCTCAATACCCTCTAATCTAAAACTTTGTTTCTTTTGAATGAACCACTATTTTCTAAGACAAAGCTCCTTTCTTTTATTTTGTTTGAATCGTTAAAGCCATTCTTGTTCTTTGTTTGTTGTATAATTGGGTCTTTCAGTTAAAACCCTTTTTTTTCATTTGTGTCTTTGTTGACACTCGACACTTTTCTGACTCCAAAGATTTACCCTGCCATCCTATGCACAGACTATTTACATCCCTTAACTTTAGGAATTTAAATTCAACCCTAGAGGTTTCAAAATACGCACTCATTTCCCCCGTTTTCCTTTTCGATCATGGATGTTCAAATATGTAGTTGAAAGAAATTTGAAAGATACGAAAATGAATCTTAGTGCCGAAGAAATAATAAAACTTAAACACTGATTTTTCAAAAATATATATAATTTCAAGACAAAAGCTCACCAAGTTTTATTTTATAATCTTTTTGCTTTTTGTTCCTCTGAAATTTTAGTCCTTTAAAATATCATAATAATGACCGAAAAGGCCAAAAGACTTATTCCCACGCAAGCTTTGCCCAAATAACAAAGGATCACTTGTGAATTTTGCAAAAGCCGAGCACTGATTTATCAGCCATTTTTCATTCATTTTTGTTGGTATTTTCTGTTAGTTAAAAAGTTATTTCTTTTTTATATAATGACTAAAATTCTTTTAAAACCAAATTACAATAAATTATTTGAA
Source organism: Anacardium occidentale (assembly GCA_026122585.1). NCBI lineage: Eukaryota > Viridiplantae > Streptophyta > Magnoliopsida > Sapindales > Anacardiaceae > Anacardium > Anacardium occidentale. Next base: position 507,955 of record JAJEJH010000169.1, read on the forward strand.
ATTATAGTTATTATTTAAAATTACACTTTTTCATTAAATTTAAGTAGTTAATATGTATTGACAGGTTTGATGCACAATGTATCGAAGTGCAACTGACAAAACATATTTATTCTTTTGCATTTTACATCTATTCATGAATATCGTAATACATTTCAGTTTTTTACATCAATCTTCAAATTATAAAATGGTAATGTCACTTGAAATTTTTACCAATGATGTAGACCTGTAATGGTGTAGGAAATCAGTCTGGAATGCTGGAATTGAACCTAGAAATGTAATGCAGTTAATTGATGTTTCTGAACATATAATAAAGACTTTTAATGGACATGCATTAAAATACCCCAACTGAAAATCCATGTTTCTCCAAATGTAATGCAAAACTTTAATGATCATGCATCAAACTAACCAAACTCAGAAAATATTTTATGGAAATGTAATGCAGAAAATGTAATGTTGTTGCATCAGCTTATACATTTGTAAAATTAATATGATCGCTTCAACTTGAAGAAAATATTAATTGTTATTCTCATTGTATCTTAGACTTACATGATAACACTTATCTCTCTTATCCTTCGGTATAATTGTGTAAATTTTCTATATACCCACATAGTAATTCATGTTATAACAACATATTAGATGACATTAAATTATATCAATTTTTGCACGGACTAGTCTAGTGTTCCTCAAGTTAAAAGACCAATTTATATTCTGGATGAGAATTTCATTAAATTCCATTAGTCTCAGAATTCCCATAAACAACATAGAAAATATTAAACAAACAAAAAAAGAAATTGTTTTATATATATATATATATATATATATATATAATGCATAGTTATCCATTACATATAATATTTCCAATAAATGAAATTGTCTATGCACACGATATTCAATCATTTAAATTATCTAGGACCACCTACATAACAACTCTTATATCGGGACTTATAGTTATTAAAGCAAGACATTTTATAAATAAACCTATTTTTATATCTATGACTTGTTCTCCGATTAATATTAAAAAAAAACTAGTTTATTATCTTATATAATTCTTAGAGTTAGTTTACGTATGATAAAGTTTTTGAATTGTTTGTGATGACACATATATCTCGCACTTGTTGATTTGGGGAAATAGACAAAATAATGGATTTTCTCACATTCATTACTGTGCATCACTTTTTAGCAAGTTATAATCCTTCTAAATAATCCCAAAAAAACTTTATGTTTTTGTCCCAGACAAGATCATGTATCACGAGGTTCTAATAGTAAGATATAAACTCAAATAAACCAGTTACCATCTCTTTGTTAATTAAGAGAATGTTACTTTCTTTTAAGTCCAAAAAAATATTATACATATTTTTAACATGTGCTACTTGACTGTTAAATAGTTTCATCTTATGTATTAGATAATGGTCCTTAGTCAAAATGTTGATCTTATACATGAAAATGGATGAAAATGTTGATCATTGATTAGCCATTTATCGTTGACTGTTGACCAATTAACAAATTTAAAAGGTTTGACCGATTCAGGTCACCTAATTGATTGGTCAGGTCAACTTGTTAATCAATAAGTTTAGGCAACCTATTGAGCAAATAGGTCAATTAATTGAGTTTTTCAAACGGATTACAATTGAACTACACAAAGAGCCCTAAGTTTTCTATACCATTCAATTTGCCAATTTCAACAATCAATCAAGTTGAAAATCATAAGGCTTTTGATTAGCCCATGCTAATGATTTCAGTCACGCCATTTTTCAACGATGTTGGCACCAGAACTTGACAAAATCGCAGAAAAATTATGATACCTTAAGTCTCGATTTTTCATCGAAAATAGTTAATTCTAATATGATTTCACAAACAAACAACAAAATGAGTATCTAGACAAGCATCTTAACATGTTTCTGATTCCAATTTCATGCAATTTGGTCAAATTTAATTCAAACTAATGATCCGAATTTAATTCAATTTTAATCAAAATTTCATAATTCAATTTATTCTAATTTTACATACTTGGAATAAATAATAACCCCAGGCTTCGATACCAATGTTGGATTAAATTTTCAATTTTGTAAAATATGGATTCGATAAATTGTGTATTCAGATTTGATTTTTTCATTTGGATTAATCCAAAAAACAACTAAAATGGTCTAATATTAATTATTTTTATAATACAATTTGTTTCGTACTTTGTTTCTGAATTTTGTGTATTTTGATTTCTTATCTCTATTGCATTTTTGCGCAAAGAAAAGGAAGAAAAAAATAATTGCGTTCTTTATTTTATGCACAAGTTTTGATGAATCTAAACCCAATACTTGTGAATGATTATAATGTTGGATCAAGAGCCAGAGAGAAGATATGCATGATACCACTAAAGTCTTAAATAATTAAAAAGAGGCGGTTGAATAAGGTAATATAAGGTAAATAGAAATAAATTTCTTGGTGTCTGAATTTTAAGAGAATTATCTTTAACAAAACATGGGACACTTGTTTTGTAACATATTCATGATTCACTTTTTTAAATCATATGATAAGTTTATGCCTCATAATAAATGGAAAAGGATGACTAAAATAAAATAAAATAATATTTAAGTGAATTAAAAAATATTAAAAAAAAATAGAGGGGGAGGGGTGGCGGTGGGGTGGTGGTGTGGTGCGGTGGGGTTGGGGAATTCTTTGTTGTTCAATGAAAGGTGCCTGCCCGTAAATTGTTATTCAACACCTAAAATCATATTAGTCATTGATTCCTTTTGATAAACAGTGCTTTAGAATGGACTCTGCCTTTTATGTATTATATAATATCACTTTTTATTCTTTCACTTCAACCTTACTTTATCCACTTGACTTTTTGGATGAAAATCCGCTACAGAAGTTACACTTTAATATCCATCCTAATAATATATAAATATTATTTTTCCTTAAAAAAACAACTTTTTATTAAAATTATTATTATTTAAAAAAACCAAAACCACAATTAGATGAAACTTAAAAGGCGATCTGAATGGATCTAATCATCTAGATGACCCTTATCTTTTATTACTGTACCAAACATAGTTGCCGGTGTCTTTATCAGACAAAAGGTGTCCATTTTAGAACCATTGTTACCGTATTGTACGGGGCATATACCGTAGTGTAGTGCAACATAACGTAGTGGAAATCAGGTGTCTGAAAAAGCAAATGCAAATTGTCGGAAAGAGACATTTCCACTTGTGGCTTTGCTTTTCCGAGTGTCGGATAAAATTAGGCAGAGAGCAATTGAGCCAACTTTTGAAATTTGCCTTCGGATTTGGACCTGGTACAGTGAATGGATATAAAGCAGAATATCGTATTCAGGGCGCAACTTGCTTCTTTCCACCAAAATTACACATGCTGTTTCAATTTACCATAATTATTTGTTCCACCAAATTTCATTCTCATCTCTTGGTTTTAGGCAGAAGCCACATCTGTTTTTGAAGTGGAGTTTTTAAAAAATGGTTACCTGGGAAATAAACCAAAATACTCACATCTCAAATTCCCCTAATTCAAGGATTATAACAGTGTGAGTAAATGTGGATACCAGAAACGTTGATATATCTGCAACTACTTCAACTATTTGGTATTACATTGACTACTACTCGCACCATGGGACAATATAGTGGCGTCTTCCTAATTAGAAAACCAAAAGCACAATCATGGAGATGCATGCATTATATTCCACAGTGTCGGGGCTCAACTGTTCATTGCTAGAAATAAAAGATCCATTTGGTTTTGAGCTAAAACAGAAGGTACTTAACTAACTAAACAACATCACGGGTTTCATAAGCAGAAATTATGATTTCACTTCAGCACGGTCGTCATTAGAGGCGGCGGTTCAAATGGGAAATTACCATCCGTTGATGAGGCAATGAAAGATCATCTTCAGTCATCAGCTGGGGGTGACCGACTACATAAGAAATTAACAAGGTATCAAGTGAAAAGTACAGAACTTGAACAAGTTAACAAATGCATCTGAAGAAAAAAATTGAGAAACAAACCTGCGGTATCTGTCATTGTCGGGGCTCTCAGCTCCACCATAATTGGGGCTATGTCTAGCTTCAGCTATAGAGTTTGGGCTGGGACGACGACCATTGTCAGGGCTACCTTCTCCGTCGTAGGGACTTCCACTGGCTTGCCGATCATCGTCAGGACTAGACCTCTCTCTTCCATATGGATCGCGGCTGGGACCATGACCATTGTCTGGGCTTGACTTCTCTCTCTTATATGGATTGCGGCTAGATCCATGGCCATTTTCAGGACTAGGTCTCTCTCTTCGGTAGGGACTACGGCTAGGGCCATGACCGTGGTCAGCACCAGCCCTCTCTTTTCTGTAAGGACTATGGCTAGTACCCCGTCCATAATCAGGACTGCCACGATCTCTCCTATATGGACTTGGGCTACGAACACGGCCATAACTGGGGCTTGCTCTTTCTCTCCGATAAGGACTGCGGCTAGATCCACGGCCGTAATCAGGGCTTCCCCTCTCTCTTCGGTAAGGGCTTGGTGATCTCCTTCTACCCCTATCAGGTGACCTGTCATGACTCCTATCAGGACTATAACCATTCCTTCGGTCATCATCATCACGAACTGCATACTCAACTGAAATAACTCGATCCATCAACTTGCTGCAAACCAGAAGATAAAAAAAACCATTGAAATAGAGCAAAAAGATATTGAAAAAGAGACAGATATGAGATGATAATGGACAAAACAGACAGCAATAACAAAGACATGAAGATCAACCTCATATATGTAGCATCCAATGCTCTAGTGGCATCCTCCTGTGCTTCATATTGAACAAATGCAAAATTCCTTCTGATCCTTACACTCACTATCTTTCCATATGGCTCAAAGTGCCTTTCTATGTCCCTAGTCCGGGTATGGAATGGATCAAAATTGATGACAAACAAGGTCTTCGAAGGTCTGGTATTTGAAGAAGGTCTTCTTGAGCCACCTGGTCTTCTAATAGCACGTTCATGCTACAACAAAGAAACGAAAGAGCTCTTCTAAGATGCCAAGTAATCATCATATAACTGAAATAAGATGAACAAAGTCATTTATCCAAACTACAAAAAGATGTTGTACCTTTGTCCATTCAACACGAAGTCTGCGACCCTTGCGTCCAAACTCAGTCCGATCAAGCCCTCGAATTGCATCTTCAGCATCTCTCTCATCTTCCATATAAATAAAAGCAAACCCTATATACAATAGTGTAAAAGTTGAATAAATGTCATAACTTTTATACATCTTGAAGAAAAAGTTAGGAATCCTCCTGTAAAATGAATCTTCAATATCAGATGGCATTTTCTCCTTTCAGCATCATACAAACCACCTAATCCTACCTTCGAACAAACATTTGGCAACCTTTGTGAAATCTATAAACTAACTGACCAGCAAAAGTAGTAACAGACCTTGTGCGATGAACTAAGTGATGTCAAGGAACAAGATTCCAAAAGTGGATGTCTCATGGTAGGTCAGTGAATATAGAGAGCTTCTCCATCTATTCTGATGCCTCTGCTGTGAGGTCGGCAATGTTTCTACATTGAAACATGTCTGAAATTGAGGGCTGGGCAAAAGTCATGAGGAATGAAAAGGCAATGGAAAAATGTGGTATGGTTGTGCCATTGCAGATGAGAGTGACTCTTATTGAGAACAAGAAGAGGAAGCTTGTCACAAGCAGGAAATGCAATTCTGAAGAGTGCATCCATTAGCCGGGAGTATAGATATCCCAAGAAAATCCTGCGCCAAAGAAAATGTTGAGTATGGGGGTTTACGTTTCAAAAAAGATGTTTTTTCTCAAACATATCCTCAAACCCCCACTGGAACTCAACAAGCAATGGTTGCACTTTCTGAGTCACGTATTCTGAAGTACTGCTGACAACCAGGTAAAACGTGAGGAGCTGCCATTTCATGAATTGGACCAACTGAAGTGCCTTGCAAATGCTGGGCAAATGATTGACTGAATTGCCTTTTAATTATACTTGTGGTGCCAAATTATTCATATCCTTTCATATACAGAATCTTATGACAGAGTACAAGCACATAGGTAATTTTAATTCCACTATGATGAACAAATTTACCTGACATACTAAGTTGAAGACGTACTACTAATATCATTTAAATCTTCCAACAGAAAGTATAATAATGGAGAGTCAATTTCATACAATATCCAACTCACAGAATTTTGCCTCTTCCTTCATTGAAGGATAGATTAAATTCAAATGCCAGACTAGATCATTAACATTAAGAAAGTAAATATATATTTTGACCTACTAATTCATAAAGAAATTCAATCATGCAAAATTCCTGGAACCAAAACCATTGTCAGTTAAAGCCCATAAGAATTCAAGTTATCCACAATCAATCACTTATACATTCACTATATAATAAAAAAATATGTAGTAACTGAGCCCTGTTTATTAAAAATCAACTGAAGAATCAAAATTTGAAGCAAATTATAAATAGCAGCAACAATACCAATCAAAACCATTAAACAGACCTACTACCTGGTTGCAATAGTTAATGAGGGAACATAAAGAGACTTTGCATACTTACCAGACTTCATATCCACTCTATCAACTTTTCCATATCTTCTGAAAAGTCGTTCCAGATCAGATTGACGGGCATCATACTCAAAGTTTCCACAGAATATAGGCCTCGACATACCTGGGCACAAAATGAATAAACACTTTCATTACTTGTGAAGAGAGATAAAAACAGTATAAAACAAATATAGACTTCAAATAACAAATTTTGCAAGTACTATGAAGAATCTCATTTTATGGGCATCATCAAAAGTTGTATACATGTGCCTTACCAAACTTTTTAAAGCATACAAAAAATACGGAAAGAGAATCTGTTGGTCATAAGCCAACATCAAACAACATTTTATTTCCAGTATGCTCAATGAAGGAAGAAAGTAAGACTCAACAACTTTAAAATTTATAAAGCTCACTTCACATTGGAGCAGAACAGCAACCATAAAAGAAAGGCCATGGAAGAACTTATATTAAGAAACAATGTATCGAGATAAATCCTTAGCAGCCTTTGCAACCCCAGAAGATGAAAGTGGCTCAGATTTTCAATTTCTTTCATTAGCCTAAAGCGCATCCCATCAAACATTATTAAAATGTTCCAAATTCTTTGACAATGTTTTTTACCATTCTCCATAATCAACACAGCTTAAACTGCAAGCTATAACCGAAGGTCCATCTATGCGTAAAAAGTCTATCAAGACGTACTTGATTTCTAGACAAACTTCCGAGTGAAAAAAAAAAAAAATTAATACAAGGACAAAATTTTCGAGGTTCTGATGCATTTCCGTAAGGACTTAAACAAGTCTCAGTAAACTTGTGTTATCGAAATAAATATAAATAACTTCACAGTCAGTTCTAAAAATTACATCAAAATTAACCTAGATCTGGTCAAACAAGTATTAAATTCAGATCTATCATGATTAAAAAAAATAAACTTCAGATCTGAGCAAAACTTGATATTTAGTTACGAAAAAGGTCGATAAATGACAATAAATAAAAGCTAAATCTCCAAATCAACAAGATTTCCAACTTTCTCCGTAATTTCACCGGAAGCCAAGGACACGCACACACACACACACAAACCAAAATGAAATGTCAGAAGAAAATCTTAGTTATAAGCATATAAAGCCCACTGCTAGTTCGTTCTTACCTGTGAGAAAGGCGATTGAAAACAATGAATGGAGCTTCGTAACCTAACCCTAACAGTCTTCCGCGACGCTTCTGAAACAGCCAACAAAAAGTAAGTCCAAAAAATAAAGGTGACGTCGATGTATGCAAAGGAGTGAATTACCGTTTCCCCCCTAGTGTTTGGCCTAAATCACTGTTCACCCTTTAGATGCAAAAAACATATTTTGTCACCCCAAACCTGACTCCCTTGGCATAAATTGTTTTCTGACACGTGTAAAAACAATTACGATATTTTTTTAATATTCAATTTTTGATTTAATAATTTAAAAATATGTAAAGTGACTAAAATATTCTTATAATATAAGTCAAATGACCTCTCCATAAGGTTTCTTCCAAAGGTAAAGCTTTATTTATCCATTTTTCTAAATTTAAACACCTAGTTTTGAGATTTTTTTATCTAATTTGGTCAACTTTTTATATTAATTAAATGTTAAATTATTTTGGTTGAGGATGTGAAGTAGAGCCTCATATTGAAAATATATAATGTAACAATTTCTTTTATTTATTATAAATAATTTTAAGTCTTCATAAAAATTTCAAGTTTTCAATTGTTACGTAAGTGAGATTGATTCTAACAGATTTACTTTATTCATTACAAATAATGTTATTTTTTTCTAATTATAATTCAACTTTCGAACATGTTTCTTTTATTAGAAAACTTAATTCAAAATAAATTAAATAAAAATAAAAAAACAAATTGTTTTTGCAAGCTGTTAAAGGCCTGTGAGAACAATCTTCTAAGGGTCCATAAGGCCTTAGACCTTGCCTTTCAACCACGTCGGCTTATCCCACAACACCTGCCAATTGGTGGGCTTAAACACCATCCAATACGAAGGCATGGTGGACCACACCAATGTCAACTCAGCACAACCTATCATCGTGTTTAGTTATGTTTGATTATCTTGATTATCTTGAAAATCTATCTTTTATTATTAATATTACCTTATTTGGTTTGTTAGCTTTGCCCTTAGCTTTGCCTTTACATGTTTGGGCTTCAACCAAAAGCACATTAGTTATCTTTTTATGTATTTCTCTATAGTCCTAAGTATGTTTAAAAGCTTAGGGTGGGATCTTTCCATCTAGCTCATATTATAGTTTATATTGAACGATGAATATGAGTCAAATAAGGATTATAAGACTAGGTCAATAGTTAGGTCCATTAACGACCTAAGGATGTTAACTTCTCAATGTAACCAATCATCTTAATTATATGAAACCTTCTTAAGCTCACTTAGTCATTTTGCACCCGTATAATGCTTTTGACACCTCTTTTATTATAGCATAAGTTGTGAAAATCTAATGCAAATGAAAAAGGATGAATGGAACATCCATATCTATATGTTGTTTTTGTAGCTTATGTATCATAGAAGCCAACATAAGACATGAATTTCTATCGAGTCTTTGATGTATTTGTTATAAGCATCTCATTCCTCATTGGTGCTATCATAAGCAAGCTTAAGGCATATAGTCCTTTTAAGGACATGTAACCTCTTTTCCTAACATAGTCAAACTTCAAATTTTTACTCTAGTCAGAGAAATTACTGTCATCTAGCTAGTTGTCCTTTTTCAAATTTGATAGCGTGAAAATTTGGTAGTAATGGTGTTTATCATCTAAATGTGTAATTATTGTTTATTAGTAATCATGTTTTAGATTAATTATTTATTTAACATGAATTTTATTAAATAAACGCTCTTGTTATTTTTTTCAAGTTAATAACCCTTATTGTTGGACATAAGAAGTCCTGATGGACTTCTTAGTAAGTTGAGATCCCAACAAACCAATTTAACCTTTATTTTGGCAAACAAGCTAAATTAATTGAGTAGGTAGGCCAACAAATCAATCATAAAAGCCAATGGTCTCAAGTCAAGCAATTACACTTATAGACTATTGGATCTCAATTGTAACTTTTATTATCAGGAAGGTGAATACTATATATCACTATACATTTATAACTCAATGTCCCTACTCAGCCTGTAACATATTTTACCTTTGTTTTAGCAAATAAATTAAGTATGTTAATTAAGTTAGACACAACATGAACAAACACTCAATTTTCCATTGGTAGATATGTACTCTTCACTTTGACGAACTAGGTTCTATTGAACAATGGCTTAAGCTAGATGTCGTGTTGGAAGACTTTCAGTTTTCTTTGACTTAACATTATATGAGGGATTTTGTTATTCATGTCTCATGAATTTTAATCTACATGTGAAGTGTTTTAAAATGAAAACTTAACATGCATTCTAAAACGTAAATTAATATGTTGATACATAACTTTTTTCTAATATCAACTCTCTAGAGCCAAGAGAAGACAACTAGTCAACCTAAGATCCTGCTTTTTAGGTCTTTAACTCTCCAAGTATGCTTCTTCTTCATAGCTTAATTTTTAAGTACATTAAACAAATTTTCCTGGTTACATTTTATTCTAAAATAAAGTAAAACTTATTCTAATGTTACATTTAAAGTTTAAAAACTTTGACTCATATTCAAGGGGAGAAAGGTGAAAGGAGAATGTACAATAGAATTTAAGAAAAGGCAAGATAAGAATGTCATGTTTTTTAAAAATTACAAACACGCATTCCGAATAAAAATTTCATTAATGGGTTTTTGGTTATGTATCAATCACTATGCATATCAACTATTTGGCATACATAAAAAAATTAAAATTATAACAAATTTTAATTATTTACCAAGTTTTCAATTACATTTTATACCTTAACTTTTCACATAATTACATCTAAATTTGTAGTTAGGTCCCTGTTTAAGACAATAGAGTTAAAACTGCATTTTAAGCCTATATATGAGTGCACATGTATAATGTATGATCGTACATTTTGTTATTTCTAAAATTCAACAAAATTTCATAAAGGTGTATGTGATAGTGTCATAATCTATACACTTGCAAAAAACTACATATGCAAGGGCACACATGTTAGGTGCATAATTGCACAAAATGTCACGAGAAGAATGTCACTATTTATGCATTGTGAAATTACACTTTTGTCTAGTTTTGTGATCCTTAGGCTTGAGGATTATCAAACTATCTAACACAAGGATTGGTGTAGTTTGATATCATCTAAAGTGTTGTTGTAAATGGCTTTATCAAAATCTATGTATATGCTACAGTGATTTAATAAAAGATTTGTCATTTCTAATAATAAAAAACCTTATTTTTGATGGGTCTATGTTAATGTATGTCAACTACCACTAAACCTATGATTATAATAGGATTGGATTGTTGCCTAATTTAATGGTTTTTATATGGTTTTGGTGGTGATGGTATCAAAGTTGATGAGTGGAGAGATACTAGTGGTGTATTTGGATTTATATTTGACTTTGATTGATTTTAATTGATCATCACAAGTAGAAAATTGGTGGGTAAAATAGATTTTTAAAACATAAAAGATAAAAAAAATTATCATTTCATCAAAGTTCTTGTAAGAGATGGTCATTTGGCCATATGGAAAAGAGTCATGAAGTACAAGATGTGTATACAGTACTATCAACATACAAATCAAAACGTATACATACTAGCGTAAGATTAAAAATAAATAAATTTATCCACCACTTTCTAACAAATATATAAAAAATAAAAAAAAAATAATATTAGATGAAGTTCATATGTGTAAATCAATAACAAATTATGAAGTCAATTTATATCTTTCGAAGGGACAAAATCATTTAAGCAATATATATATATATATATCGATAAAATATCAAAAAGTACAAGTGAACATCCAAGAATTTCAGTATGTAGCCCAATTAATCTATTCAAGTGTTGATGAAAACTGAAAGTTGAGCTTGAGTCTTGGCTAACTGGGTCTCTGCGGTATGTATTTGTTGATAAAGACGATGAATGATCCCAACACAACCATAAACCGGGTCTTCAACTCGATGTCTTGCCTCAAAACTCAACGAATCTGCTGCTTCGGCTCGTAAATTTGCAGGAAGTTGCTGAAATGAATATGGTCAAATGCAAAAAGATAGTTTCTTTTCCATTCATTTAAGTCGATCATGATAATAAAACAATGGAAACCTAGTAAAGAAAAAATGAAAATTTATGGAAAACAATGCAGTTATGAAAGCAGAAACAGAATGTATCCTCATATCTCTGAAATTTCAGACGATTAATACCTGCAACATCTTTGCAACATTGCTAGCACCATAGATTTTGTGAACACAAATAAATCTTTTAGGATCATTGGCTGGAAAATAAAGAGAGAAAATGCAATCCGAAGGGCACCTTCTTCGTAGATGTTTGCAAGCTGCACACCGACCACTACCAGGCATCATTAATCTATTTCTAAGATGAATCTAATACTATATCTTTACCCACAAAGATCTACACACAATATTTTATATTTTTGTTCTAGTATCTTTCAACTAGATTTTTGTTTTCGTAGTGAAGAATAAGTTTTAGCTCTTGAAATATTTTGCAACGGCTACTTTTTGCTCTCAAGACAATTAGGATTTGAGAAGGAAAGTTGTGGATGATGGACAATAATTCCTATTTTATTGGAAGAAATAAAATTTTCAAATTCATATCCTTTATTTTGTTGCAAATGTTGATAGGTTAAAACTGTTTATGCATTCTCTTGTTTAATTTCATTAAAAGTTAAGGCTGAATGAATACTTTTCATCCAAGGTTCCTTGAAACTATGTTTTTTCACACTTCAAGTTTGGAAAGTATGTTAACACACTCGTAATATAATTTCATTAGTTAACTATGAAAGGCAAGAAAGTAATTTATCACATACCAAATCAACGACTAGAAATATATAAAAGTAAGTAAAAAAAAAAAAAAAAAAAGTGAAATACGTTAATAACCTTGTCTGGTCTTCTAATTTGATAGTAATGCCCTTTCCTTCCCAATTACAACAATAATTGATCTTCTATTTGTCACCCCCTCAATTGTTGCCTTTTTCACCAATAGTTTTCCAATGAAGGAGCTCTTACGACAACTTGGTTTCACCACCAGTTTTGGTGGAATTGTGTTTCTGCCTAAGCACCCCCACCCACAAGTCATGTCATTAATTACTCAACCCAACCATAAATTGTTGTAACACAACACCCTTCCTTTAGAAGTATTGTCCTCCAAAAGGAGAATGTTATATTACACTCCAAAAATGAACTCAGGCCAAAAACATTGTGCAGAAATAAACATTTTATAAGACACATTTAAATTATTTAAGTTGGAAGAAAGAAAAGCAAACCGTTTGAATTAAATAATACTTCATTTAATGTCCATAGGTATGTTTCAAGGGTTTTTTGGTCTTTTTAGTTATTTAATTTAAGTGATTGTATAAACAATGTTTGTTATATGACCTTTAAAGAGGTATTGCACAACCATATATGTTGAGGTAAAATGGTTTTTTGTCATAAATAATTAATGTGAATTTTTTAAGTATAGGATAACACATGACCGTGCAAAAGGGTCATGCACGACCATATACCTAATAAAAGTAGAAACTCAAACTGTAATGCAAGACCATATATCAATGATAGACTGGTATTAATGTACATCTATCAGTTTTAGTATGTACTTGTTGGAATATTAATGCCACACAGATCATGTAGATGACATACGCATCTGTGTGTGACATTATTTCTAATTCAAAAGAAGGTGTGTGTAAGTGAAGGGATTATGATATTTCTACTTCCTATAGACACTTACTCACTTAGAGAAAAGAGTAAAGAAAATTGTGAGTGCCATGAAGCCTTGCTGTCATCAGGAATAGGAGGAAGTTATCAGAATTGTTTTTCCAAGAAAAAGGATTGCTCGGATTTCAGAAGAGAGGTAGGCTTATTTTTCTTTAATCTTTTTGGGATTAAATGATAACTCTATTATATGTATCTTTTGTTGTGTTATACTAATCATAATAAGATGAAATTAAGACGTGTTTAGGTTTATGATTTGTATATTTGATGAAGTCATGGTGAGGGAAACTAGTAGATTTAGATTTGTGTGTTATGTGGTTGTACATTATCGTATTTTATAGTATAATAATGTGCTTATGTTGGTGAGTGAATTGGTATAATTACCATTATGATTCATCATCGAAGAGTGGCTATTCTTTGGAATTATAGATAGCAAAGCATGACTACATTCCCAAGGATCACACTTGTGCATTTGCATTGAATAAAACAACATAATCATGCATGGACTATGTGGCATGAGTCCATAACGTGTAATATAGGACAAATAAATAAATAAATAAATATATATATATATATATATATGTATATGTATATCAATTTAGGGCAAATGTCCATGTGTGTGATCATGCACGACCATACTAAGGGCATCTTTGGAATTTCAAAGAAGCAAATGCACAATCGTGACAATGGCAGTCAAGCCTAAGTATCATGCAAGACCATATGACCATGCCTAAGGAAAGGTCACATTTGTGCTAAAATAAAGGAGTACAAACCTGTGCAATAATAAGGAATAATCGTTCATGTTAGTATATAATTACTAATTTATCCTTAGAGTAAGGTAGTCAATTGAGAGGATTTTAATAGACTCGAGTAAGATTGAGACAGTATTGAATTGGTACAGACCAAAAACAATTAAGGAGGTTAGGGATTTTTTTGGATTAGTAGGGTATTATAAACAACTTGTTAAAAGCTTTGCCAAGTTGTCCTAATCGTTGACAACACTAAGAAAAAACGATATCCTATTTCAATGGTTTGAGAACTATGAGGAGAGCTTCTTGGAGTTAAAAAGGAAACTAAATTTAGATCTAGTATTGACCTTACTAGATGAAGGCAATGATTATTATATTTATATAGATGCATAACATATAGGATTGATGTAGAAAGGTTGAGTAATCGCCTAGGCTTCTAACTATGCAATTAAAAAATTATAAATTGAGATATTTGACTCATGATTTGATATAATAATTTGACATTTAAAGTCCAAGGCATCAAAAAGGAAAGAAAGAAATTTAAAGACCAAAGTGGAGGACATATAAACAGTTAGAAGCTGGATAAGTCGCAATGAAATAGTTCAAAAAGAAATCAAGAAGTTTGTAACGTATAAGAATTAACAACTTACACATGAAGGGAATGAAAAATGAACAACTTCTTGAGTTGATATATAAATAATCTATAAGAGATGAGTTCAAATTCATAGAAAACATAAAAGTATCATACATATTATAATTAAAATTAACAACAAAAAATTAAAAATAAAAATTATAAAAAGTTTTCCAAATTTATTTATTCACTTGCAATTGAGTTCAAATATTATGTACTTGACCACCAAGCCAAACCCAACCGCAATTTAACTAAGTCCAATATAAAGTTTCTCCATAACTGGATTTAGCTCGTTGCCTGGTTGTGATCATTCTCTCTGAAAGGGTGGTCGTCGAACAAAGAGTTGAAAAACTCCGCGTCCCATTCCTGAAGTGAAAACCATACACATTTTCTTTTAGAAATGTTTCCAAAAACCTTGAAACTCGAGTTATATGTATTGAAGCCATTAATCTGATGTTATATATTAACTGAGGACAAACTTGATTTTCTGAAAGGACACTGTCAAGCAGTGGGTCATGCAGCTCAGAGGTTATTTTGCCTTCGTTTTCTTGGTTCTATAATAATATGAAAGCAAGTGGCCCAGGGTTACATCAATGAAGTAAAAATTGACATGAAGAGAGAAGTTGACTTGCCTCGGCGGGAACTTGATTGAAGTTTGGGAAGTAGTCATCAATGGTACTGTTGCCATTCTCCGAGTCCAGGTTGATAGCTTCGTCAATCTCCTGAAGCTGAAATGTTGATACATAAAGTTAATTAGAAGCAAATTTCCTTTATAAGTATATCTGGTAATATTGCTCCTACAATGTATTAAAAAATAAAGCAAGAATCAGCCATGCCTGTTCAAGAGTTGGTTGATTGTTAAGCCAAGGATCATTTTCTTCGACACCAAACACGCTAGAAAAGTCCAGGTTCAAAGATGGGTTGCCTGGAGGATTCACTTGAACAAAATTTGAGCTGCTAGCAGTGTTAGGATTCAAGGAACCTTCACCACCTTGTGCCTACACATATCGAAACTATGAGGTCAATGAAGAATCAAAGAATTTGGGTGGAGCACTGGTAATCCAATTTATAATCAAATTACATGCCTGAAATGGAAATGGATAGTTAGTCGTCCCAAACAGAAGGCCAGACATGTTACCTTCCCTGACTTGCTGTGGATTACCAAAGCCAGACATATTATTCATCAAATCAAAAGTAAAATTATTTTGTCCACCGTTGTCGATACGATATGGTGGGAAGAATTGAGGGCTTTCTTGTTGATTAAAACTGGCAAATGCTGGTTGGAATGGGTTATATACGCGATCAAAAATAGCAGTAGAAGACTCCTCAGGAGGTAGATAACTAAATGTGGCACTTCCCATTGGGCCAATATTGACGTTTTCATTGTGAGAAGGATTGATCAAGCCACGGCCACCGTTTACAAAACTACCATTGAGTGTGGTTTGGCCAATTTGAGATACCCCATTTTTATTAGTTATTGGCATCCCAGCATAATTTGGAGGAAAGTTGTTGAAAATTCCTGGAGTTCCATAATTCATATCGGACCTTGCTTGAGACAGTCGAGGATACATTTGCATCGGATTGTTGCCATTCATAAGACCACCGGGCATGCCTCCAAAGGAAAACGAACTGTTTCCGAAGTTATTTGATCCCATTCCAAAAGTGGGACGATTTGCCTGACAAAGAGGATTCGTAGTTACAAAGTTTGGTTGATAAAGAGTAGATTGATTTCCCATCGGCAAACCAAGTTGAGACAATGAATTGCTTGAAGCTCCTTGCCTTGAACCAATGTTTCCACCATTAATAGCCAAGGTGCCGCTTCCATAACTTGTAGGTTGAAATGAAGTTATGGTTGGTTGCATTCCATGGAATTGTAGACTGTCTTGTTGAGCAAGTTTAAGAAACAGTGAGGATTGCCCCGATGCTAGAAAACTACTGGACATTACATTCCTACTAGAGAAATTCTTAGTTGTAACACTAATGCCTTTCTCAGCAACTCGTTTAAGGAAGATCCGGTATTTCTGCAAAATTCACAACACATTTAGTACCATTATTTGACAGAATTTTAAATTAATACATATTAATAAGAATAATACTACTTTTCTCAAATGATATTCTAAATTTTATCTTGATACATTCCATTATATAGTTTTAATATATAAATATAGAGTTGAACTGTTAAATGCAATAAGAATGATCTATGAGATGATATATTACATTAATAAAACTTTTAATATTTCCTTTGAAACAATGTCAACCATCGAATTCAAATAAAATTTAATTAAAAATATAATTTATTCATAAATTATGTGAATATAATTATGAAAGTGTATGAATATAAACAACACTAGTGTATTTTAATTAGTATCCTTTTATGATAAATAAATGCCAAATATGGGCGCTTGTTTAATTACAGCTCAATTAATTATCAAGGTGGCTTTATGTAGTAATTATGCACAAACCTGCAAATGACTAGCAACATTTTCTCTAGTTAAGCCTGGCACATTCATGCACTCAAGAATTTTCTTGGGGACAGCCTCTGCATGAATTCCACATGACAGAAAAAAAAAACCCATAATTAAAAGTTGATGAAAGTAACCAGAGAATGGTAATTTATTATTATTATTATTATTGACAATTATTAGAGACTTACTTTCTAGGCCTATGTGCTTTATGGCTTGCAAAAAGCGATTGTGGAGATAATTTGTCCAAACCACCTTGGCCTTCTTCGGAGCAACGGAGTTTTCTCCTTCCATATATTCCCTACCCTTTTTGCTAGCCTTCCTCTTGTTATCTTTCGCTTTTCCATGCTTTCCATCGTTCACAGATGATGCTGAACTAATATCCTCATGTGCTAAGGATCCTCCGAACTGGATGCTTCCAATTCCCTCCAACAACCTAGATTTACATTTCCTAGAGGTAATAGCATGTTGCCAAACATATTTCAGATCATCTGGGTTGATTGGTTTTACTATGTAAAACGCAGCTCCACTCGCTAAGCTCTCCACTATGACACTCTCTCTGTCATCTGAGGACATTACTGCAAAACAGAAGGAGAATGATTGAGAAGCATTCATGTTAATTAGTAAATAACGTTTCAATCAAAATGGTCCTCACTAATGACTGGCAACTCTTTAAATTCTTCCTCGATTTGTTTTTGCAATTCTATCCCGCTCATCTCAGGCATATGGAGATCAGTAAGGACAAGGTCAATGCGTTCATGCTGTGTCCTGACGGTAGCTAGAGCATCCACTGGGGATTTGACAGTGATAGCTGAAATTCAAAGAGGAAAATAGAGAAAACCATTGTGAAATTTAATACATATAATGTTTTCGCATATGAGAATTTTAAATGGATCTATTCAATTAAGAAAAAAACTGAAAATATAAAATTTGAGTAAAGTTGTATAATTTATATGTGATAAAATTAAAAAAATTGTATTTTAAATACGCCATTTCAATCCCTTATTCAACCTTAACAAGAGTGTTGATGTTGACATACAGTAGACTATAGAATCGAATATACCGTAAGATAATTTGTCATATAATTTTATACTATTTCAATCCCAAAATCCATTAAATATACTTTTTTATTAAGGTAAGTGTTAAATTCATCCTAATGATGTATATAAAATAAAGGGAAAAAAATGTATTCAAGTTTCTAGTAACTATAAAAGCCTTGAATTCCAAAATCGGCTACACTGTTATTGCAAAGAACTAGGGATCATTACACCAAGTGAAAATTGGGTTTTAAGTGCCTGAAATTAACTGTAAATTTGCAATTTTGGAACTTGAAATCCGTTGTTTGAAAAATAGAGAATCATATGTACCCAAAATTCATGCATGCAAAAATAATCAAACAAAAAAATATGAAGAAAAGATTCTACAGGTACGCAAAGAATTTAATAACAAATTACATAGATCTATTTAAAAGAAAATGAAAAGGACCAGAGAAAGGAGAGTCATTATAAAATATAAAACTGAAATAATATATACAAAACCTGAAAATATAAAACTTTTCTCTTCCACTCCTCGTAGAAACAAAAATTACTGACTTGAAAATTAAATGAACAAACCTTAAAATAATGTTAAAAAAAATAGATCGAACAGATATGATGGTATTTTGAGATGTGAAGGAAAGAGAAGTACATAAATGGTGTGGCAGATCCATTGAATACCTTCATATTGCCAAGATTTCAGCAAAGCTGAAACAATAGAAAGAGCTGTAGGATCGTCATCCACAACTAAGATATTGAACTTATCAGGAGAGGTTTTAGGTCTGAACGATTGAGTCATTTTACCACTCAATATAACAGTAGTATGAAAATGTTGTGACTACAACAAGGTTGACAAGAGACGGCTTTATAGGAGAATGTGATGCACAAGGCCGTGTATGGGAGAAGGCAGAAAATGAAATAATCTTTGTTTCTATAGGGTTAAAAAGCTGAAAATAGTATAATTTAACTTTCCACCTTTTTTTCCATCTTCAAACAAAACTATGTGTTTTACAAAAACTTGTCTTCACAAAATACATGTCTTGCCCCTGATTTTTCATGTAATTAATGATAAAATCTAGAGCAAATTCAATACATTTATTGCTCTTTACCGGAAGAGATAGATTCTATCAAAGGAGTTCTTTGTTAAAGAGACTCTGAAATTCCTCTTACTACTAAATTTTTATTCGGAAATTATTACTTTCACTGTTTAGGTCCAAAGCCCTTGAAATAAGTTCTAAAATGTACTGTTATTTTTAATATGAGTAAATTAAAATTTAGTTAACTTTCTTCTTAACACATTAATCCACATATCTTGGTTAAAGTTTCTTTTTATGTACTTATTTAACAAACTAATTACTATAATTATTAAAAAAATAACCCTATTTTGATATACTTATTTTTTTTCGAATATATAATTCAAATCTATTATATTAAAAAAAGTTTACTTTGATAAAAAAGGATCTTTAATTAACAAAATTACAACATGTGTAAGTATTAATTTAAGCATTAGATTTCATACAAATCTTACAATTTTAAAGAAAAACGACAAATTATATTAAATAATGATATAATAATTACAAGTAATTATTAATAATATAAAAACATAGTATCCATTAGATATGTTTGGACTATTGTTTCTTATAATAAGAATGTATATAATTTGGTTTTGGGTTTGATCCGATATGAATTGATTAGAATTTTATATATTATATATTATATCATTGACATGCGATCATCAAATAGTTGGAGACCTAATCATTCAATAATTATATTTATTTAAAAAATAAAAAAATCATTGAAATCTACTAATAATTTATTTAAAAAGGCTCAAAAACATAGATCTATGAAAAAATTCGTTCTTTTTTGTGTTTGAAACATTAAAAATATACAACTATTAACGTATAATATTTTCCATAATTTCTGAACAATTCGAAGTTCTTTATATCGAATTGGCCAGATAAAAACAAGGAATTTCCATTGGTACTATATCGAAAGATTGTCATGCCTTATGGGGGCCTTTGGTACTTATTAATTATGCAATTAGAAAATTAAGAATTAATTGAAATTAATATTTAAAAAAACATAAATGGCATCCTCGACTGGCCCTGGAGGGAAATAATCTGACAGGAAGTCTCACACAAAAACCATGAAACCAAGTACAGAAAAGGACAGCTGTACTGTAAATGAGAACACCTGTCGGACTAACGAGGATCAAAGAAAAAGACTATGACGTCATGATGACGAAAGCTTTCAGCCGTTTTTAGTTTGTATAGAATTTATAATAAATATGAATTTATTATATAATTAATTGTAATTTAACTAAATTTGTATGTATTATAAATTTAGAAAATTGGTCAGAAAATTACTTTATCTTAATTTCAAAACAAAACCACAGTATTGAAACTGTGTGCTGCCCCTTGTTTTAAAATCTACTTAATTTGGAATTTGCTTATAATTAGATATAATTTTCAATTAAGAATTAAAAATAAATAAGTAAAAATTTAAAGTTAGAAATTTATTTAAAATTGAACTATTGAATTGTTTTTATTTGAAATTTAATTATATGCTAAAACAATGCCTTAGACTAAAAGCCTGCTTCTTTTTGTTAAGTCAATGAATTCTAACCCTAAAATGGATGAACTTTTTAATTATCTCATTTTAATTTGATAATATTGGAATTACCCACTTTTTTAACCGATGAAAAAAAAAAAAAATCCAATGTTTATACCTATAAAATAGGCCAAAGGACATTTTCCCACCCATAGTTTGAGGCGGGGACAAATTCCCACCCGCTTAAGTTTAAAAGCCCGAAGTCCCACCCTTCATCCAATTTTCCATCCAATTTCATTAACCCATTGGATGAAATGACAAAAATACCCTTATTAATAAAAATTTATAATTAAAAATATAAAATAATATTTAAATATATTAAAAATTTTAAAAAAATTTTATAAAATAATAAAAAATATTTAATTTTAAAAAAATAAAAGCCCGCCACCGCCGCCGCGCGGGCAGCAGTGGCCGCAGCGAATGGCACCAGGTGGCCGTTCCAACCACCTGGTTCCAAGGGAGGCCAGATCTGGCCTCCTCCGCTCGAAACCTTGGTCGGAACGGCCACCTAGTTCTATTAACTGCGGCCACTACCGTCAGCACGGCGGCGGTGGTTGGTTTTTATTTTTTCAAAATTAAATATTTTTTAAAATTTTATAAATATTTTTATAAATTTTAATATATTTTTATATATATTTAAATATTATTTTATATTTTTATAAATTTTAACTCTAAAATGACAAATTTGCCCCTTGACTTACTGTTAACTGTTAGATTTAACAGTCAATTGATGGGACTTCGGGCTTTTAAACTTAAGCGGGTGGGAATTTATTCCCGCCTCAAACTATGGGTGGGAAAATGTCCTTTGGCCTATAAAATAAGTACAATAATGTTCTTATTCTTATTTATAACACTCTATAAAAAGCCCCCATAATTAGAGAAAATTATAAAACACTATATGAAATGGGTACAATAAGCTCCCATTTCGCATAATAACATTATAAGAACATTATATTATATGGATAATGTTACATATATTATCAAAATGTAGTAAAAACTTTGCCTATGTTGTCCAATTTGTCTTAAAATATATTCTTAGTCTTTTTTCAATTCATATTTATAATTAAATCGCCAAAAAAACCACTAAATCCATCAAGTGAAACTTAAAAACCTAAACAATTGGCTTTTTTTTTTTTTAAACAAAATCTTCAAACTTTAAATAATGGCATTAATACAAGCAATTATCATAAAGTTTGTATAATGTATTGTACAAGCAATTGTAAATAACCTTGTTTTTCCCTATTTATCTTCAATATGTAAGACTGATTTAGTGGGTGTTATTAGATTTTTGCCAGAAAATAGAGTCAGGGGGTTGAAATGGATTTTTGAAAAGAGAAGAGAACGAGCGAAAATTAAGTTTGGATATAAGGGTAATTTCATTGAACCTAAGTTTGATGACTACATAGCATAACCCTAAGATTTTTAGCGACTTTTGTATCCACCCTTACAAAGTGGTTAATTTGATAATTACCCTAACCAAAGTATATTTATCAGTATCCCCGGAGCACAAACTGAATTAACTGGGGGGAGGATTGTGGGGTGTGGTGTGGTGTCTGGGGGGTGGGGGAGGCGTAAGAGATAAAGTGAAGTGCTTGGATTTGGGCTGTCAGATATGGGCTATTAAATTAGGCCCAATGGGCTTTAATTTTGTAATTCCAACACAACTCCATTAATGGACAACATTATTAAAACCATTTTCAAAAATTGAATACAAATTTTTATTAAATTTTTATAGTTCTATAATGTGGCAGTTCCCGGAAAAATAGGATATACAAAATAACTGAAATATGGGAACCTTTAAAATGTTCATTAATGCCCCCAACACAATGGTGCCAATCACAGTGCCTAAATAAGCTCTTAAGGATGCCAGCTAATTAAGAGCCATTAGAGCCATCACTAGATGCCTTCTTCCCTGCAAGATCTCTAAATCGCAAGCCCCCCAGGTCCGATTATAAGCGCATTTATATTATACCATTCATGTGGTCTTTTCCAATCACTCCCAACACTTTCTTTGAGTTGTTCAATGCCAGAGTCCATTCACGAATAACTGTGATCCTGAGCGATAGTCATCCTCTAATGATAAGACAAATTTAATATGTAATTCTTCTTTCTTTGAGACCTTAAAATTTATTTTTTATTTTTTTAACCTTAGGAGACTTATATATCTTGAACCAACCTTGTTCACTGCATGCGAGATACTAAAAAATGCAGCCTTATGTTCGCTTTGTTGGTGGACAAAGGCTAAAAATCTAAGATTCATCAATAAAAAATCATTACTTCCCCTTAAAAGATAGATACCAAATCAAAATCCTTTTCTTTCTTTCTTCTTTTTTTTTTTTCTTTTAAATAATTTTGGGACAATTAAAGCAAAGAAAGTGCATTCATCCATGTTGGGACAATTAAAGCAAGGAAAGTGCATTCATCTATGTTACTGATACTAAATATTTTACTTTGTTAATGGATAATCTGTCTTTAAAGATATCATAGCGTGTCTCGTTCATGGATAAAATGTTGGAAAAATAAATTTAATGCAGAGGAAAAATTAAAAGGTTTTTAAACTTGATTACGTTTTCTATAAAGTAATATTAATTTAAACTCAGTTGAAGTTTAACTATGACAAGTTACTTAGGATAAAAAAAAAAAAACCAGAGACACATAACACTCTTAAAATCTTTCCCAAATTAACACAATAACAATGATATTTTATGTTACTAACTGATGTACCTAATTTAAAATAGTGTGTAAGTTAGGTTATTATAACAATAATGAGGATTTGAATAGATTCTGATGTTTATTATTTTGAGATAAAGCGGAGACAAGAAAAATAAATAAGAAAGAAAAAAAAATTAATGTGATTCGGCTTAATTTATATCCACCATATAACTATTAGTTTATGTTTATAATATGTCTCTAGTGAAGGGTGAATGTGATGAATGGTATAACTATGTGTGACTATAGACATCTTTATTTCTATGTATAGTGTCATCTCTCTCTCAAGGGTCCTTCAAATTTAATGTTAAGTGGAGGTCTTCTCTCTATCTTAGGCTAGATATCTAGCTGCATTTCTTATAGTTTGGCGAACTAGAAGTGCTTGTTCCTTACTCTGGAGCGTAACGACTTCTTTTTGGGAGAAAGAATTCATTTGTATTATTAATGGACTAGACGAATGTAGTCGCTTTTTACTTTTACCCAAGTATATTGTGTTCTGTAATTGTAACTTAATACAATTAATAAAATAATTACTCTAGCACTTTAATTGTTGTTTATTTTATTGTCACCATGCTTGCAATGATCTTAACATACACCTTTCATACGACTATCTGACAAATATAAGAGACACTAAGTACTTAGATATTTGCAATTAAGATGTTCGGGAGGGCTTTGTATAACAAATTAATAGTAAGATTTCGGGGTGTCTCCTAATTATTAGAAAATGACTGCTATGGATTGCGTTTAGCAAATTAATTTCTTTAGGATACAAATTTACTTTATTGTTTCATAATGGATGCCGCTTAAAGAATCATAGAGTTCAAGTCTGTAATCATCTGAGTGATGATGGGGCTTGTACTATTTCTCACTTTTGGTTGGTGCTTGTTGAGTTATCTGTGTAGGGATATGTTCAAGAGTGATTTGGTACTATTTTTTTTTTTTTCCTGACTAAGATTGTAGAACAAATTGTGGTTCTACTCACTTTTTTTTGTGTAAGGTCCATCATCTTAATGTGAATTCCTAGTTTGCACGATGATAAGGTGGTTGGTCAGTTATGTAGCATGCATGAGAGGGCCTCTATCTATGTTATTATGCTTCCTTGATATGGTGATGTTTTTAGTTCATTTCAAAGTTTATTTCAGTTATGTACACACGTTGAGAGTTTGATTTTATTAATTAATGTTGATGATTGTTGTATCTAATTTTGGACTTCATTTCATGACACTTGGGGTTATGTTCTGGGTTTGAATTGTTTTAAGGGCGTTTTAGTAATTTTGAAAATTTTCCATATTTGAATTACTTAAATGTATGTTGTAGCATAAATGAGTAAAAATTTCCATCGGAGGGCAGGACCTCTGGTGTGGGGTGTTACATTGCATATCTAATAAAGACGCATTTAATTGTTTTTTGTCCTAATTTTGATCGCTTACGATCTACTACCTTATAAAATGTGATAATGCCTCGTAGACTTGAATAATTCATCTTGTGAGGTGGCCCTTTTCTTGCTTTACATGGAAAAGCTTTCGTTTTCTTTGAGACAAGGCCTGGTGTGATCATTGTGAACATTCAAACCACACTAAAGCAACCTGTTGGAAGCTAAATGGGAGACCACAAAATCAGAAGATGGGCAGACTTGGTGAAGCAATGGTGTTGAAGAGAGTATACCATTGCCACACCCTAATAACTGAAAATCGGTACCATGTTTTTTAAAAAAAAAAAAAAAAAAAAAAAAGTAGACCATTTATACGAACTGATCAACTAAGCCAATCATAATGTCATTGGTTTCGTTCTATTGCAGAAACCAGTAATGCTCATAGAACCCTACATGTTAATTCTGGGTCAAAGACATCTTGGCTAATAGATTCAGGAGCTTCTGACAACATGTCAAGTAACTCAAGGGGTGTTTGTTTCCTACAGTCCATGTTAAGGAAACCTCAAAGTTAAGATTGCTAATGAATCAATGTCAAGTGTAGTAGGAAAAGGGGTAGTTCAGATTTCAAAAGACCTTTGCCTGCATTCAATTTAGTATGTCCCTAACCTCTTTTTTAACCTATATGCTCTCCATTAGTGAATTGTATTGCTAAATTTTTTGCTTCTAATTGTGAATTGCAGGACCTGAACATGGGAGGATGATTGGCAATGCTCTGAACAAGAAGCACTAAACTACTTTGAAAATAAAGACCAGGGAAGTAAACAAAGCCAGACATCCAAGTGTAATTTTGTTTCTCTAACCCGTAATTAGGGAATTTTAATGTGGTGCCATAGGTTAGGTCACCTTAGCTTATTTTATTTGCAAAAATTGTTTTCTACATTGTTTGGAAATAAAAATCCTTTCATATTTCAATGTGAAATTTACCAATTTGCTAGCTGGGTTCTTATCCTGTCAATCTTGACAGAAGTTCACAACCATATGTACTAGCACATAGGGGACCGTCTAGAGTTCCCAACCCTACTAGCCAGATGTGTGACCACTTTCGTATATTTATAATCTATGAATCCACTGGTTAATCACGACCTGCATTATAGATATGTGTATGCTTCCCATATATATCATTGTAATTTCTAATTCATGTTCCGGTTATGATAACCAGAATTATAGAAGAAATAAAATTATGTTAACCATGTAAGCATACACCATTAACGCAAAATTATTTATTATTAAAATAATAAATTTATTAATACAGGTCTTATTCATTTCTTCCTAAACACAGCTTCATTATACTGTTATATAACTCGGGCATGCTAAAACAAATGGTGCTGCCTTTGGTTTTGAGAAATATTTTATTGGTTTTGTATTGATTTTCATTTAAGGTAAACCAAATTGTCATGATAAAATTTGAAAAATAATACATTATTTTTTTCTGTCATTTATCAGTTAATAACTTCTGTTGCATTTTAAGATTAAAATAAGAAAAAAGAAGAAAATATCGTAAATAAATAATTGCTTTTTGAAGTTTAAATTACAATATGATTAGTTTAAATACCATCAAATCCTTATTAAAGTATTAAAATGACAAAAAAATTAAACTTTGTACACATAATAGCATAGAACAAAATGGAAAAATTAGACCAATTATTAACATCTCAATATCATTCACTATTTATTAATATCATCAACAAAATCATCAATATCAGCTGCATAACAAAATCATTTCCACACCTACACAAGTGGAGATTACCTAGAATTCGAAGTGGGGTAGCAACAGTCTTACCAGTCGACGGGGGGAATAACAGCAGCGAGATGGAGCAGCACGGTTGGAAGAGGAAGCAGGAACCGTGGGACAACGGAGCTACAAAGCGTTAGGGATTTTTTTGTGCGCAGTCAAAATGGGGAAGAAGATAATCGTATTAAAACTTTAACACCGAATCCTTGTCCAATGCTAATTTTTAGTAAATTAAATAGCATCGGCTGAAGACATCCGATATTATATGTCAACAACCATAAAACAGCACCGAATATCATGTGGATGCAAAATAATTACATGGTAAAATTTTTTATGCTAATTTTTACAAATAATGGACAAAAATATAACAATTACATTTTATTTAACGTCTGATTATCACCCAATGCTAAATAATGATATTGTAAAAAATGTTGGATAAGTAAATATGAGATAACATCGGAAAATAAGCCGATGCTATATGTCAACAACCATAAAATAGCATCAAAAACCATATCAATACTAAATAATTATTTGTGAATAATGGCATTGGATAATAATTCATTGCTATATTTCACAAATAATGAACAGAAGTTTGACAATTACATTTTATTTAGCATTTGATACCCAGCCGGTGCTAAATTATGACATTTGAAACAAAATTACAAATTAGTAAATATAAAATAGCATTGAAAAATAATCTAATGTTATATGTCAACAACGATAAAACAACATCAATTAAGTAGTTAATGCTACAGTAAAAAAATTAAATACAAAATATGGCACATCAATTTCACTTAGCATCGGATTCTTAGCTGAAGCTAACTAATGCCATTGTAAAAAAAATAATAAACAAGTATGTATAAGATAGCATAAAAAATTATCCATTGTTAAATTAACATTTAGACAAAAAAAATATTTAGAATTAAAATCAAAATAGTTGTTAGATGCTAAATAGGATCGAATATCTATCGATACTAAAAAGAATTCTTACAGGATACTAGTCCGAAGCTATGTTTCTTTTATCTTACGATCTGATTCAAAGTATAAATTAATATCAAAGGGTTGCACAAGCAAGCTATTACCTTGAATTGATGTTGCAGGATTATGGCAAAATGCCTCTGGTTGAATCAAAACCTTTGAGCATATGTAACACTCTTAGTCTCTCCCATAACAAAATAACGAATTTCATTGATGTTTTGAGAATAGGAATTGGAATAGTACGAACAGTGAAAGAGATGAAAATTAGATAAAAATTAATTTTGAAACTGATTTAAACTCTGACTTTTACAGACCTGCAACATACACAATTATCGACTAAAAGTTAAAAAAAAAATATTAAATCAGTGGCCAAAGAACATATTCCCACCCATAGTTTGAGGCGGGGGCAAAGCCCCCCCCCCCCCAAGTTTTCAAAAATCCGGTCCCTTACCCTTTGACCAAATTTAATATTAAATATAATTGTAAACAGTAGTATTTTAGGGACAATTTTATCATTTTACAATTAAAATTTTATAAAATAATAAAATAAATTTTATATAAATATAATTTTTAAAAATTTTAAAAATTAAAAAATAAATCCGCCACATGCCAAGTGGGCTATTGATAACGTGATCGGTGGCCGTCTTTGGCCACCTGGTTTGAGGGGAGGCAAGATCTAGCCTTCCTGTTCGATGGAGGTGGTCTGGCCATCGAAAACGGTCGAAAAGGACTGGTATTGATCCCGACGACCGTTTTTGATCACGTTTTTTGACAGAGAAGGCAGCCAAACACCCAACGGGAAGGCTCGATCTAGCCTCCCCTGGAGCTAGGTGGTTAGAGACGACCACCTGATGTAGTGACCCCCGCCCCAGGTTACTGTGCGCTGCGAAAATTACTATTCATATAATAATAAAATATTCCTGAGACGGGGACCTCTACAAAAAAAATTACTGCTGAAATAAAATTTTCTTTATAAAAGAAACTAATAACATAATTTACTGCGAAAGTAAATTAAATGTAAGCGTGTAAAATCCCAGGCTACTCATGTATATATAAAATATAAACTGTCATACAGTGTATAATAATAAGTACTACACACATATATACATGAGAAAATAAAAGCATACGAGCCAACATGCTAACTACTGCTGCCGAGCCATATCCCCAAAAACTCGCAGCGGTCTTGCTCCAGCTCAGCCCTCGAACTACTGACCTGCAAAAGGAAACAGGGAAAGGAGTGAGTGACAAGGTCACTCAGCAAGCGTTTCCAAACACTACGCTCGCAGGTCAAAACATTTCACTGACTACGTGACTCGCCACGTAGAAGGTTCTGCTAGACAGTTTTCTTACTGAATTCTGTTATGTTTCTGTTCTGATACTGATCTGTTTCTCATATGTTTCTCATGAGATGCTGTACATGACAATGAAATGTATATGCTGATGTCATGTATGCTGAAAACTGTAAAAACTTGCCCTCAGGCTTGTTTTTCTGAAAAACTGTCTTTTCTGAAAACTCTTTCTGATAATAAAACTGTGATCCGAAGATCCTGAATATATACGTATAGTATATCTGAAATCTGTATCAGAAAGTACTGAAAATCTCTGAAATATCTGAAAATATCTGTTGTGCTGGCCAGACTGATGAATACAGGGATTCGGCACCCTGGCCGTGTGAGTTCAAAGTCCTAATGAATCTACTTATGCACAACCAGCACTCTCTATTGAGCTTGGTCAGTGACCATGTCCTCGGGTGGACGCTGGTTTTCCTCTCTTGTAAGACATCCCAGAAGGGTATTACTGTTCACTGCTTAATAAAATAATAATTAAATAAAAAAAATATGGTCAATAATACCCCACCGAAATGCTTAACTGAACTAACATATCACAACGGAAGACTTGTAGTACAATGTATACATACATATATACATGCCCAATTAAAACTGATTATATTAAAATATTCGCGGAAAACATATACATGTGCATACAACAAACTGAAGTAAACTGGATCCCAAATAGCAGCAGACTCCTCCTCCCAGCTCCCAACAACCTACCTGCAAGAGAAAGGAAAGTAGGGAGTGAGTGATAAAATCACTCAGTAAGCACTTCATATCCTCAGACCCTAAACTCATCCTTCTCGAAGGATTGCCACCTCAACACAACTGAACAGGCTCAACTAAAAACCACTCTGATGGTTTCATCTTCACGGATCGGATACTATCTCATACTGGGTCGTAAAATACGTATATGAGTATACGTAAACAACCTAGAGTGAAGAGTAATCCGAGAGGTCAAACTTGACGCACCGAATTCTGACTGAAATCATAAACTGAACTGTTCTGATCTGATACTGGTACTATTATCTGAAGTTCACGTGTCAATACGTGGTTTATCATGTTCTGATGTTTAACTGTTCGTGTCGTTTACACGTTGTTTCATATTCTGCTCATTTACAGTTTCTTACTGTCTTATCATTCTCTGAATGATATGCATTGTATCATATAATCATGACATGATATGATAACATGCTGAAATCATAACTAGGCATGGGCCTGTATACTGAAAATAGTTTTCTGAAAACTGTTCATGAAAACTGTTGTTGGATCCTGGGATCCCATATCTGAAAATCATAAAGCTTTATCTGAAAACTATACTGAAAACTGTGCACCCTAGGGTACATGATATGCTGAAAACTGTGCTGCGCAGACTGATGAAATACAGGGATTCGGCACTTTGGCCATGTGAGTTTCCTCTGCAAATACGTGCCACAAACTGTATGGCCCACGTGATGCCATCAGGCCTGGGCCTGGAAACTGAACTGATCTGAGTGCCTCGCGCTAAAACTCATCTGATCCTCGGACCAGGAAAACTAAACTACTAGCTGAGCAACCCGGCACATGCCAATACATAGGGCTAGTAATGAGTATATAACTCCTGGTGACACGGGTGCTGAAACTCACAAGTGCCCCCTCGTATTCACCTCTGAAAACTGTGTTTTTCAACTGAAAACATGAATTCGAATCTTCGGATCCGTATCTGAAAACACTGTATGGCATGCCATGCTATGCATATGCATATGATGCATCATGTATCTTATTTGAGCTCAATTACTGTTTACTATCCAATGGATAGGGTTTACTGTGCACATTCTCAATTTAAAGCTTATCTTCTCATTTTAGCCTGACGCACGGGCGTGCGTGAACTCGCACGGGACCGTGACCAAGTCGTGCTCATGATCGTGCAAGGTTCTGGAATTTCAAAGCATTTTCTCACATTTCACTGGGCGCACGGGCATGCATGAACTATGCACGGTCGTGACCCCTCAAATTAGGTCATGCACGGGCACGTAAACACGGCCGTGACCATGCAGAAAAGGCAGTATGCACGGGCGTGTGCCTCGGGTGCACGGGCATGCGTCCTGCTCTGCACCTCCATGACCACTCGGAATCAACTCAATTCCGGCCAAAATCGCATACCAAAAGCAAATTAAACATAATCCACACACAAGGCACTTCCAATAAGCATAAATAAACTTCCAGCAACTTCAAATCTCAACCAAATCATCCAACCCAATCTCAAAACATATATAAACATACTTTCTCACACATAAGCATAACATATGCATAAATCATCATCATAATCATCTCAAATCATCATCAGCATACAAGGAGAGCATCACAAGCATGCTGGAAACACATCTCATGCATAAAGCAAGCATCAAACCGAATCAAAACACAAGGGAAAGAGGAAGGAAGCACCTACCTTTAGACATGCTTTCTCTCTCAAGAAGATCTCTAGCTCAAGCTTGATTGGAAGGTCCTGGAAGCTGCTCTTCCCTCCTAGGGTTGATGTTCTCTGAAAATCAAACGAAACTTTGGGTGAAAATGGGTTTGAAAGCGGATAAGCGCGACTTAAACTCAAGACAGCTGGAAAAATGCTCATGCACGGGCGTGCATCTACCACGCACGGTCGTGCATCCCGAGAAAATTACAAAAATGTCATTTTCCCGCGCTCGCATGCAAATCCTCCCATACGGATCCATGCACAAGCCCCAAAACTCTCTAAAAACCACTATTTCACCCCAAAACATACAAACAACCCTAGAAAACTCAGAAATCTCAAACTGACCCCGAATCTGGGATGTTACATCTCTAGCGGGTGTGCGAACTCACAGACGCCCCCTCGTATTCACCCCTATCTGATATATGAAAAATCATATATGTATATCTGAAAATCATGCTGTTGGATCCTTGGATCCAGTCTGAAAATATCTGATATGATATGTCGTGCTAATGCTGATAATCATGCATGAAATGCTGATTTATTAGCTGATTACTGAGTTCTATGTGCTTAGAAATGGCTTAGAGTGGCTTAATTCACTTTTAAATTTCATTTCTGCTGATTTCTACTATGCACGGGCGTGTGTCAAGGCACACGGGACCATGTGGCCATCGTGCAGGTGGGCGTGCAAGCTTCTGAAAAATTTTCATAAAAACTGGGCAAGGCACACGGGCGTGTGTACTCGGGCACACGGGCGTGTGGCTGCCTTCTCTTCTTCCCGTGTTTCAACAACACGGGCGTGTGGAATTGGGGGAGAAAGCACACGGGCGTGTGTCACTCGGGTACACGGGCGTGTGTCTGGGTTTTCAGACGTACACGGGCAACATGCACGACCGTGTCCCATGTAAAAGTGCAGACGTACGGGCGCGCCTCAGGGACGCACGGTCGTGTGCTCGACCCAAAAACTACAGAAGGCGTCTGAAAATCCAGAAATTCTCACACCAACACTTCCACACACCAAATCATCAAACATAAACACATACTACTACTGCAAGCACGCAAATAATCATCAAATCATCAACTCAAACACGCCATATAACATAAATAAAGCATATATCATCTAGAAACAGTATATATGCATTCAAATCATGGAAAACCACTCAATCATGCCATCATCCATCATATCACAGCTCAAGCATGCTGGAAATATCTCAAACAAGCACACATAACATTCTCATACACTGGAAATAGCCAATCAGGCTCTGAAAACGGCGAGAGAAGTAAGGAAAACACTTACCTCGCACCATGGAAGCTCCATCTCTCTCCCTGAAAGACTCTGGATCTCTAATCTGTAGCTGAGCTGCTGGGGGATCTCTCTCTGGAACTCTAGGGTTCACTGGAGCTGAGGAAGAAGAAGAGAAAAGCTGGAAATTAAGCTGGGAGCTGAAATCTGCGCGCAACTGAAGAAATTAAAACACTTTATCTAACTGGGGCAAGACACACGGTCGTGTGTCCTGGGCACACGGTGTAGTGGAAAATAGCCATTTTCACCCCCACATGCGCAGAAACTACAACTAAGCCCCAAAGGACTTCTAAAATGGCTCTTCTACCCCTCTAAACTCTCTAAAATGACAATTCTACCCCTTGGGTCTTTACACCTGGTGTGGTAATCAACGACCACTGTTGTCGGCATCAATGACGATGACTAGTTTATTTTTTAAATTTTTTTATATTTTTTTATATTTAAAATTTTTTTTATAATTTTATTATAAAGTTTTATTTATTGAAGGACATTTTAGTCATTTCATTTGAAAAATTATAAAATATGTTCGAATTTTGGTCCAAGGGTGGAAGACTGGGTCTTTGAAAACTTGGGGGTGGGACTTTGTTACTGTCTCAAACTATGGGCGGGAATAAGTCCTTTGGCCTAAATCAATTCACCATGTGCCCGCATGTAGTATCATTGTATTTCACATTTATAGATTTTAGCTTTTCCCACAAAAGCTTCACCAAAATCATTTGAATATACAAGACACATGTTGCAAGAAGAGATTTTAGGTTATATTTCTTTCAAAAGCAAGTACAATCTACTATATATTTGTAACATAAGAGGCTGCATGAGTGATGGGTACAACTTAGCTCTTTGTAAAGCTGAAAAGTGTTGTCATCTGGAGTTGGTTCCTGTGACAGAATTTGAGAGAAATTGAGAAATATTATGACAAAAATGCTGGAATGTAGAATCATAATCACTTAAAAATGGAACAGGATAGATAACTTGCATTGGACTTTGATCTTGGATTACATATACCAGAAGCTCATCAAGACTTATCATACAATGCTTTCAAATATAAAGTCCACATTTATATTACATTCTGATACCGCGCTGCACTTTATATACTTGTTTTGGCTTCAACACACCATCGATCCCTTTCCTCTCCTTTCCGAGTCTTATATATCAAATAAGCTTCACCACCACCAGGACAACCAATATTATTAATGTGGGTGTTTGCAATAAAAGTTTTCTTGGAATTCATAGTATGTCATTGATCATAAAAGGGGTGGGAAGATAGAGAACAAGGCAGTCCAAGTTCATTAGGGTTGATAAATCAGTAAATTAGTCCAACCATAATTTTAAGCATAATTTTTATTTTGTTCTCATTTTCCATGTTCTATGGCAGGCAGGTATCTAAATCACTTCAAGAAGTAAGAAGACAATGGTACAAAGGCCTAAGACTGCTTAATGAAAGCATACGTTACATGTGTACGGATTCAATACCAGTAAGATTTATATCAAAAGAAGAAATTAAGAGGAAAAAAAACCTTAAGATTGTTCAACGAGACATCAGATGATGATGTTATTCCGAGAATAACTAACATCACAAAACTGAGTTTCTCAGTCCATTCCAGAGAATCCCTTTCAAGCTAGAATTATAATCTTGTTTCATATCACAATGCATACATTTATCACAAATAATACAAGTGAATTTTCCAATCTCTATATACTATTATATATATAATATACATATAAAGGAATTGGAATAAATTGTCCCTGTAAAATACTTGTTTCCAGTCCTTTAGCTCATCCCCAAAAGGGCAGTTGACATCAGAAGAAAATTTCAGATGAGAAAATGGCCAGGAGTGGACGCAAAGCTAGAGCTGTTTGACCTCCGATCATTTATGCGCGAACATTCAGTAAGTTTCCCTTTTACCTTCATTTGTACTTAAACAAAAACAAACTCACGAGAAATCAATCCTCACCCAAAGTAGTGCTTCGACCAACAGCACCCGAAGAAAAACCCTTACCGCTCAAAGAAAAGATATTTACTCGCAATCGTTGGTCACCCCCATGATATGTGCAATAACAACGAATACCTCATTTGCATTGAACTTGGATTCGTTTATCTTGACTAAATTATTAGCCAGAAAATCCAAAGGGCTTCGTTGATAAAAGCTAAAGCTTCCGGGAAAGCGAATTACAAAGAAACTTGGTAGCTTCTGCAGAGCTCGACAACCACATTATCCACATTATCCGGCTGAAATTCCCGCACGACAGGCTCCACGTCAGTGACTCAACGAGGAGAAAGATGAGTGGTCCTGATCAACCATATGGCGTCAGGTTCAGTAAACTCAGTCCTCCAGGCTGGCACTGGACCAAACTGCGCCATCTCTATCAATACTAAGGTCCCGTTTTCTGCAGGTCATTCTGGTCATTTTCTGACAATTGTGGCTCGAGAGACTGACACAACTTCTCCCCTGAAGTCAAACTGTTGCGATAGACGTTTTATCGTGACCTTCAAAGGTTTAAGAAGTTTGGATGTGACTTGTGAGATGATTTGGGTTGGTGGAGAGAACGGGGAACGTTGTTTTTACAGGAGTCTCCATGGACGAGGAGGTGAAAGAGTTCTTCTTCTTAAAAAATGACCAAAAAAATGACCACTCAATGCTTATTTTACAAAATCGTGCAAACCCTTCTGGTACATAATTACGTGATCAGAAGGTGGTAAGATTCTTTCAATAATTTTTTCTATAATCAAAATGAAAAGGAGTAGGAAAGAGGGGAATGATTTATTCGCTCAATTATAAGTGGAGCCAAGAAATTGGGGAATTATTGATCGGTAACACTGATTTGACAATGTCTGTACATTAACATGTGAATGAGTTTAGAGATAGTGATTTGACAAACTTAATGCACATCACGTGAATACTCTGTGACTTCTTTATTTTATTATTATTATTATTATTATTTTTTTTTTTTTTTGGGGTTGGGTTAATGTTTTTTCTTTTTTATTAAGAAGACTTTGCAAACCTGTGGAAGAGTTTTTCGTTAGAAAATAAATGAATGATCCTCTCTTTTCGTACAACATGAGTTGGGCCTAAGGGTAACATTTCCACCAAATTAATTTTCCTCGAACAACCATTTAAGGTCACTCTCCCACTATGGTCTTTCCCTTTGCATACATGTCCTTTTCATATATTCTAATTAAGGACAACATTTACAATATAAAAAAAATCTAATGACCTAAACGAGTGAGAAAAAACAAGTGTTTATTACTATTATCATTATGTTGTGTTATGGAGTGAAGTCACAAAATTAAGATGAGATTTGTGTGGTGATCGTGATTATTGTCGTTATTGGATTTGTTGAGTATTAGACATGGTAATAGGTTAAAATCGGTTCAAATACGGTCTGCCATACTTAGATAACAATTTTTTTTTCTTTCTAATTTGCCTATTATGGAGATGATTTTCCAAGAAATTTACTTGAGGCTTTACAACGACAAATAGGAATAGATTTTGAAATTTTCTTCAATAAGGTTAACTTTATAACAATAAAATTATGTGTACGCATTTTTTAATATTTATTTATACACTAAGACAATATGTCATTATATGATTAGAACATAATTGAATCAAATTGAGATAAATTAGTATGCAATCACATAATAATATATAATCTATATTCATAAATGGGTATTCAAAAGTGTACACATATAATATTGCTCCACTTATAATATAATAAAGTGTATAGTTTTTTATTAAAAAAACACAAATTAAAAGGTATATTCATAATATTTTTGTTGCATATATTTATGGTTACTTCATTAATATAATATCAGGCTTGTTAATTATCATCCATTTATCTCTAAAGATATTATTAATTGTTTTTCTATTGGTCGAAAATATTCATACACATATTAACTAATAATGAATTAATAAATATAATGTAATTATATATATTGTTATATAGTGCTCCAATCCGCAAAATTTATATTTGAGAAGTATTTCTTCGAAGAAATCTATTTGAGCAATCACAATTAGTGACCAACTATAAGACTAACAGTTGAAGAACAACTCCTATTCACCAAATGATATGAGAGGTGGGGTAGATATTTTGGCTCAGGCCGTAAGAAGACCTTCGTTTGATAGAAAATTTTCTTCAAAATCTTCAAAACAATTTTCCTTCGCTTTTTGGTGACGGCAAAGGAAAACTATATATATCTTCTCAAAGGCGAAGTTTCTAATATTCTAACATTCATCTTCTAGTTTAACTAAAATAAGAATAAATCCTCAAAAATGTTGTTTAAATTAAGAATCCCCTTATTATCCTAAGTTGATTATTATTTTTTTAATCGATCCTATAAATATGAAGGATGAGGAGAG
This sequence comes from Anacardium occidentale, assembly GCA_026122585.1. NCBI lineage: Eukaryota > Viridiplantae > Streptophyta > Magnoliopsida > Sapindales > Anacardiaceae > Anacardium > Anacardium occidentale. Next base: position 545,122 of record JAJEJH010000169.1, read on the forward strand.
ATGCATAATCTTTAAATACACGCAAGTATAATTAAAATAAATGCTATTTCTTGTAATCATTCTTTACATGATATTCATTGGAAACATTAACTAATATTTACATTGTGAAAGTAAGTATTTCAATCACGCTGTTAAATCATATTAAAAATTATGTAAATTTTTTTATTTAATTTTAATCATCCTATACAATAGCATGCATCAAAGTCTATTTGAATCTTTATCACTATCATCGAAGCCTAATCTAAATTATCGATATTAGTTGACGGAAAATCTCATCAAACATATAATTATAAGAGGCAAATGCGGTAAAGTCGACAAAAGTAGAGTGCGAATTTCATATTTGCAAAGCTATACAGGTTGCATTATTATTTTTTTTATTTTTAATGTTAAGATTTATTCTTATTAACCAAAGTTAATTGTTAAGTTTAGCCATCAACAATTAAATATTAATGATTAAAAAGGTATTTTTTATCTTTTTAATAAAAATTTTAAAAATAATAAAATAAATATTATAAAAATAAAAAATTATTTTAAAGTAATATTAAAATATTAAAATAAAATTTAACAATCTTAAAAAATTATAAAATAAAATTAAAATAAAAAAAGCCACCGAAAAATGATCGACCACCTAGTTCACGAGTTGGCTAGATTTGATCATTCCGTTTGAAAGAGGTGGTCAAATCAACTTCCTTATTTTTATGTTTTAAATTTAAATATTATTTATATTTTTATTATAATTTTTATTTTTTAATAAAAATAATTTAATAATTTTATCAATTAAATTTAAAAAAAATTAAAAGATAAAATTTTAGCTTTAAATAAAAAAAAAAATCTTTAGATGAATATTAATTTATCTCCGATTCAGGGTTGGTGAATCAATCTGTTAAAATATACGGAAACAGATGTTGACCCGTGACAGATTTGGGGCACTGAAAACCGCTGCAGAGAAATCTTTTCTTTGAGGTGGGGGCAAGGCTTTGCAGGCAACAGTTGTGCTGCCCATCTTATTATTTCAATGTTGATGGCTTTTTTTTCCTCTGCGTTTCGTCAGCGTGGGGGCCAAATTCTAAAGCGTCATCTTAATTTAAAATATGAAAAAATAAAATAATTAACCAAAATAAAAAATATATAAAACAAATTAAGTATTTCAGATTTGGATTAAGTTTAGACGATTATATTTTTCAATTTCATCAATTATAATGTTAATGTATTATTATTATACCAACTTAATTTTTAAAATATAAAAATATATACTAATCTTGTATTTTATATACTAATTTGTCTTTAAAAATATGAAAACAAATTTTTTTTTTTTACAAAAACAGATTAAAAATATAAAAATTATACATAAAAAAACTTAAATAGTAATTTTAAAAAGTTTTCAACTCTCTCCCAATCGTGTGTCACAAAGTCAAAAACTTTAAAAAGTAGTGAATTGCCCCCACACACACCCAAAACTTTTCAAAAATGACAAAATATCGCCCACAAGACTCAACTTGTGTGCCGCACAACGTCTCACAAAGCCACACAATTTGAACATCGATCAGACCAAAATCCTTAGAGCTTTTATTCAAGACACATCGACGGTCTCAAACATGTCCTGAATAAAAGCTCTAAGGAATTTGGCCTGATCGATGGCCAAATCATGTAGCTTTGTGTGTCATCATGCAACGCATGAACTAGAACCATTTTGTCACAATTCACTAGATTTCAGTGACAAAACGACTAGTTTTTTACATGCCTAAGATTACCAATATGTCCTAAATAAAAGCCCTATAGATTCTGGCCTGATCAATGGTTGAATCATGTGGCTTTGTGTGGCATCATGCAGCGCACGAACTAGGTCATGCAGGAGGGATTTTAGAAGTTTTGAAAGGTTTTAAGTGTGTGTGTTAGTGGCAGTTTGACATTTTTTTAAAGTTTTTAGGTTTGTAAGCTGCATGATTTGGGAAAAGTTTGAAACTTTTTAAAGTTTTTACTTAAGTTTTTTTATATGTAATTTTCATATTTTTTGTTCCTTTTTCGAATAAAAATTTTGTTTTCGTATTTTCAAAGGCAAATTAATGTATAAAATATGAGACTAGTGTATATTTTCATATTTCAAAGGCAAATTGGTATATAAAATATGAGACTAGTGTATATTTTCATATATTAAAGGCAAAAAAACATTAATGTGATCATTTGAGCATAATTCTAACATTTTATATGGCTAATTTGCTTTACAACCATTTCGTTTTGGTTAATTATTTTATTTTCCTTTAAAATATTACAAATTAGTTTATTAGATTATAAAAAGCCAAAGGACATATTCCAACCCCAGATTTTTCCGATAAAAAAAAAAATCTCACTCTTCAATTTTTTAAAATCTAATTATCTATCTATTAACTATTTTTTATACAATTTTTTTAATAATTTTGATAATAATACAAAAATACTTTTATTAAAAATAAAAAATTGTGATAAAAATGTAATTTAACATTTAAATATAAAAATATATAAAACTTTTAGAAAATTAAAAAATTAAAAACAAAAACATAAAAACAACCACCATTGGCGATGGCGATGGTGATGGCTATTGAAAAATAAACCAGGTAACTAGAAATGACCACATGGTTCTTGGAACGGTTAGATCGACTGCCACATTTTTTAGTAAATGAGGTCAGATCTAGTTGTTTCTACTATCAACATGATTGGAAATTATCGATGGGCCAAAGTTGGCCATTTTAATTTTATTTTATAATTTTTTGAAAATTTTTATAATTTATTTTAATATTTTTTTTATTATAAAATTTGCTTGATTATTTTATTAATTTAAAAAAAATTTGCTAAAAAGACAAAAAATATCATTCTTATTATTAATATTTAACTGTTGACCATTAAACTTAATTGTTGACTTTGGTCAATGGATGAATGATTAAGTTTTAAAAAAGTTAAAAGGTGAGATTTGGTTTTTAAGAGAAACATTGGGTGGGAATATGTCCTTTGGCCATTTTAAAAATCTCATATCTGTAACGCGACTTTGTTTTGTATTTGAGATGCGATTTAACATAATTTCTACTCGACCTTGTTTTATACTCAAGTTATATGGATGAATTTGGAAAGTTGCAAATATATATATATATATATATATATATATATATATATATATATAAGAAACTTAATTAAATAATTTTTTTAAATAGTAAAAAAACAAATTTAAGTCATTTTTTAAGTGTTACATGTATTTCACCTGATTTTTAAATGTATTAAACACTTATTGTTGGACACTTCACAATGCGTAAATATCGTGCATGATGGCAAAGCTCTTTGTGGACTTCACCATTGTCACATGTTGTGACAAGTTCTGGTAATTGATGATCCAAAAAATGGCAAAGTTTGTTAACAAAACGTTCTTTAGCATTTTTACTTGATTTTAGTGTAAAATTTTAAGCATTTCAGAGTGGATTTATGACATATCTCACATTTACAATTAGGTTATAAAAAATTGGATAAGAAGTTTAAATTTTAGCCAATTTTGGGCCTTTTTTTGGTTACTGGAATGGTGTGAAATGATTGTTTTTTATGTTGGTGTTGAATCAGAGCAAGAAAATAACAAAATGTTAAAGATTGAGCAGAACATGTGTTTTACAACAACAACACGTGATTCATAAAGAAAAATGTGGAACACACATTTCTAACAATATTTGGACGAGAGTGTTATGGGTAGTTTTTAGAGCTGGCTAGAGGGATCATACAGAATGCAATTTTTAGGGGTTTGTTGATAGTTTTTAGCAGATTAGGGGCTTAAACAGTAAGAGGTTTAGATGAAAGTGATCAAAATACCAAATAAAATACATTTTTCGCGCTCGAATGCTCTTATTCTCCTTGTATAAAGCCACCATTTTGAACACATCTTTTCCACACCAATATTAGAAATTTTCTTTCTTTCTTTCTTTTAAACTCTTTCATTCAATCAGTTGCCTAATAGCAAGGGATAAAGTTTGTGTCCACAATTTGTTTTTTGAGGTATTTATGCGAATTATTTTTGAAATTTTATTTATATCAAATTTAGATGTTGCATAGTATATTATTAATTGAAATATTATGTTTTGTTTTATAGTAATTAAGAAATGTAGTTAAACTTAATAAGGACTCCATTGAAATTAGTATAAAATTGGAAGGGGAGAATTGTTCATTCACCGTAATGGTTTAGTTGAAATTGACCATATTCAATTTAATACAATTCAAAAAATGTAATTGATAATCAGCAAACTATGAACCCTAAACTGCAGACCCAAAATAATAAACCACAGACTCAAAATCATATACCTTAAATTGTAAATAGTAAACCATAATATTGAAATCATAGACACTAAACAATAAACGGAAAGCTGAAAATCGTAATAGCTTAACTATAAAAACTAAATTGTAAATAATTAATCTTAAACTGTAAATAATAAAAAACTCTAAATCGTAAAACTTTTAAGTTGTAAACCATAAACCAATGAATTATAGACCCTAATCACTAAATCTGAAAACCACAAATTAAAAACAATAAACCTATAAATACTAAATTGTATACTTTAAACTTTAAATCGTAAAAATCTAAATTGTAAAAGCCTAAATCATAAAACTCTAAATCACACGGTCCTAATTTGTAATACAACATAATAAAACATTATTTATTAGGAATATATTGATTGTTATTTTATTTAAAGCATAATTAATAAGTTATTTAATTACCCTTTTTTGGTAATATTTTGAATATATTTTATCAAATTAATTAATTATATATATATATAATTTTAGAAATAAAATATTTCCACACCATATCAAATATGTTTCCATGTTAAAAATATTTATATATGGTGCATTTTATAAAATACTCTTCATGTTAATTAAATATTAGGATTTTAATTCATGTTGCTAAATGATTTAATTAATTAATTAAATGATTTTTAATTTATTATATAACAAGATTATGTAAATTATTAATTGTGTTGTTCATTATTTTAATTGAAAATGGGAGAGTTATTTTGTAAAATTTAACAAGTGAAAGTAAAATTATAAGAAAATTAAAATTATCTTGTTAATATTTTAATATCAAAGATGAATATAATAATCATATTATCTTTTCTATATTTGACATATCGCTTTGCTAATATAAAATTACAAAAATATTTTATTACTAAATGAACCAAACAAGTTAATACTACTAATAAAAGATAAATATTCAAGATAATCATATATTAACCCTAACCAAACACATGCTAAGGGTGCGCGTGTTTGGTTTAGAAAATTTTTTATTATTGAGGTTGAAATATTACTACAAATATAGATTACTTTATTTAAAATACTAATTTATATAGATAAATTGTTATTATATAAATAATATTGTGTTTGGTTAGCGAAAATAAAATAATATTGTGAAATTATTTTGCTTAAATATTTTGTTATATTAAATTAAATTTATTAAATATAGTTAAAATTATAATAAAATTAAGGAGAATAAGGTAATCAAATGACTTTTTTATATTACTTCCCACATGGGTAATACAAAATTACAATAGTTTGTAATGTCAATAATAAAATATAAATTATTAAAATAATTTTTTATTACTTTAAATCGATACAACCGATTTGAATAATCTTTTTTTATTAAAGTTAATAAATTACCGAAAAGATAAATTGTCTTAAAGGTTAATGGGATTAAATAATAAGGTGAGGTTAAATTAATAGGTATAAATAATTTTAGTGCTTAATTAGAGTAATAAAAAAATATTATGATATCACATTACTTAAATGTTCTTAAAATTATAATAAAATTAAGATTATTATATATATAAGGAGAATGCAACAATTAGATTATCTTTCCTTCTAACTCTCACATCTACATAAATATATTAGAATAATATTTTTATTATTTTTAAGCAAATACACCTTAAGTAAAATATTTTTCTGCTTCCAAACCAAACACATTTTACTACGGCAATCCATCTATCTGTACCTTCAAAATGCAAATGGTGTAAAAAATCAAAGTCATGTATAATTTGAATAAATAAATTGGCTGACCTAACAAACAATAAAATAAATTATACACCTACATCAATGAATAAAGGGCATATGATGGGAATGTTCTCGTTTAGAAGTGGTAAGCATGACCTAAAAAAGTACTAGCTAGATATTTAATTATGGGGGTCCTTCTGCGCCAAATACGTGTTTTAGCTGTATCCTCTCTTCACAATCACGTCACCAAATATAACTTTGAAAAAACAGAAAGTGTAAATAAAAGTTTCTTCAGCCCTCAGATTTCTTTGTTCCGCGATTTCCCCACGCAATTCCCCGTTGGTTTACAGTACATATAATTACCAAATTATATATATATAATCTTGTTGTTTTTCATTATAACACACATGTGGTATAATATATGGCTGATCCTGATCCTCTTGGTAATTTAGACCACCCACCAAACCCAACTATACAAGTCCCACTATTTGACTCTTCATCATCACAGCTTTACCCAGATCAAAATCTCTCTTCCTCCTCTTCTTCTTCAACAACCACTCGATCTCCTAGACCCGTTGTGTCTCCAGGTGGGTCTTCAGGAAGGCATCCTACTTATCGTGGGATTCGAAGCCGGAGTGGGAAATGGGTATCTGAAATACGTGAGCCACGTAAGTCTACTCGTATATGGCTTGGTACGTATCCTACTCCTGAAATGGCGGCCACAGCTTATGACGTGGCTGCTCTTGCTTTGAAAGGTCCTGATACGCCGTTAAACTTTCCCAATATGATTCTTTCATATCCAATACCGGCTTCTTCGTCTGCCAGTGACATTCGAGCGGCTGCTAGTCAAGCGGCGGCCGCAAAACAAGGGAAGCCGGATACGGAGTCAACTCCGGATCTGGGTGCTACGGAGAGTTCAACTTGCATGGCTCCAGTTCGGGAATTTGTTGACGAAGAAGAGCTTCTAAATATGCCTAATTTGCTTGTGGACATGGCAGAAGGAATGCTAGTGAGTCCACCCAGGATAAACCCGCCGTCTTCTGACGATTCACCGAGCAATTCAGATGGAGAAAGTTTATGGAGCTACAATTGAGTTAATTAATTGAAGTTGTAATGGAATTTATAGTTAACGCAGACTATTTTTGCAACAACTTTTCTCTTATCTATATGTACGGAGTGTTCAAGTCTCTTCTACCTTTGTTTTGGTAAAGTATGAGGAGACGTCTCTAGTCTTTTGTTGAACTGAATTCTGGTAATGTAGTATATATGTTTGCCCTTCAACAGATTAAAGAATATCGTATTTATATTACTTGTCCTTGAAAGTTCTAGTGAAAATATTGTTTTCTTTTCCCTTCCATCCATTCTACTCTTTACCCCTTACCTAAATCCTGAAAACGCCATTAACTTTCGTGATTTTGGTGTGGCAGACAGGGAGCAAAAGTCAGCGAAATTCAAAAGGATCCTAAAAAGGGTTGCAATGAGGTTGAATTCTATCCTGTCGATCGGCTCTTATAATGACTGAAAAATGGTATGACTGGCTGCAGGAATTGAGACATATTGTTCTATGTGTTGAGCTTTTACCATTCAGTTTATATGTTATTTTAAGTGACTGAAATTTTTACAACTTTGTGAAACAAATAGAATCATTGTTCTTAAAATAGACCCTTTGCCATAAAAAAATGATATAGTCTAGTGCTGCATGAAAACAAGAAGAGCTAAGTATATTGATTCATGAGTGAAAGAAAATCAAGTTAACTTGGCTCTTACTTTAGGAAGAGACGCATCTATTGATTAATTTCATTAAGAATCAATGATCCCTAAATAACCTAATACCAACTGAAGTTTAGGGTTTCTTCAATTCGTGCCTGACTGAAAATATAAAAAGTTAGAATGCTTAAACTGTGATCACTGTGTCTTTTTATGGAGAAAGAATATGAATGAAAGTTTCTGATCATCGCAAATTTTTTGGTTCTCTCTGATAAGATTACACAAATTAAAGGGTTTATATGTATATATATATATTTAATCATTTATTTTTCCATGACTGCCTGTGAGAAAGTTTGATGTTCAATGATTTGGCTGTCTTAATTCATCATCTCTTTACTACCAAAGAATTGCTTTAGAAGGGTATGGAAGCATCATTTATTTTTCCATGACTGCCTGTGAGAAAGTTTGATGTTCAATGATTTGGCTGTCTTAATTCATCATCTCTTTACTACCAAAGAATTGCTTTAGAAGGGTATAAAAGCATCCATGTGCAAGTTTAATTCAAATTTGGGAATATTTTCATTCTGATAGATCACATCTTTCAAGATGAAAACACGACCAACTAGAAAACAATATATGAATTATTGAAACAGGCTCCAGTTTGGCTTGCCCAGATAAAGCAGGCAGGCACTTCGGCCGACTCAATCAATTCTATATTTAGTACTCTATTGGAATAGATAACCATTTTGAGCTTGAAAGAAATTACCACATGATCATTACTGACGGAAGACGAAAACTAAATAAGCGATTAGAATAAGAGAGCAATGTTCTTTAGCTAAATGATGAAGTGCCGACATTAATGTTGAATAATTCAAGTTACGTGCTGAACATTTGACAACTTTGTCTGCGAAGGCCGTGAAATTAGTCAGAGTGCTCACATTGTTAAGTTGTTTTCACTCTTTCAATGCTTGTAGTAGAACATGGAAAACTATCTTAAATAGAATCCTATACAATACCAGGTGAAGAATCATTCACCAGAGTAAAATACGAAGTTTTAAAAGCTGCATTAAATTACCCACATGTAACCTAGGCGTTTCAATGCTTGTAGTAGAACATGGAAAACTATCTTAAATAGAATCCTATACAATACCAGGTGAAAAATCATTCACCAGAGTAAAATACGAAGTTTTAAAAGCAGCATTAAATTACCCACATGTAACCTAGGCGTCGGCATTGCACAGAAAAAGAGTAGGTCAAAATTAAGTTGAAAATATATGTTGTGTAGCAAAAGCAATGTAGCTCTTACTGCGAAGCACTAAAATGATCAGCAAAGAAAGATTCTGATAATGATGTTGATTGTCAAAGAGAAGAATAATTATGGTTGCTTTCCAGAAGTGGGGTTTAGCGATCTTTAAAGATTATGCATATGATAAGAGAAGAGTCGGTCCGGAGAGATTAGTTTATTTGGAAATTCATTTGTTACAGAATATTCTATGTATTTCCTGTTTCCAGAACGGCAATGGATAGGTTCAATTCACCTGTCGAACCATACTGTTGTTAGAACGGCTAGATAAAGGGGGGCCGGGGTGAATTATAGTGAAGATTTAGTTGATTAGAAGTAAAATCATTGCTTCCTTTCAATCTTTTATATATTTTCTTCTTTATGTTTCAAAATGGAAATTGGTCGTCATGAGTGACATAGGAGAATCATCACATGGTGTCCATAATAAAACTATAGAATAACTTTTATTTTATGGGTGAATTAAATTAAGTACTGTTGAGCTCCTTTTGAATGCCCTACCCATTCTTTAAATTTTTCAAGTCTCTTTGTTTGCCACGAATCCTCACTTCTTTATCAGAAGGTTTTTTCAAATTTATAATCACTCCCTTTTCTTAACCCTCCTCTCCTCCATACTATCCTTTACCTTGGTAAGAATATGTTATATGCTTGTTTGATTCTTCAAACATTTACGAACACAAAATTTTAGGGTTATATTAAAATTCATAAGAGCTTTCGATTGAATTATACAATTAAATAATAAAAAGTTACATAAAAAATAATCTTATCGTTTGAAATTATGATTGAATAGACATTAATTGATCATACTTGATCAACTTAACTCGTTTAACCTTAGAGACTCCAAAAATATCTTAAATCTAATAACCCTAACAAACCCAATTTCTTCCATTAAAATGAAAACATGTAATTAATTGATGTAAAACAGTAGTAAATATCATTAATAATGAAAAAACATAACATGCCCTTCATTTCTTTCCTTCTTTCCTTGATATTTTGTTATTTTTCTTTCCTATATTTTGAGCATCAAATCATTAAAAAGGTTCATTCATGAGATAAAACGCACAATTTTCATAGTTTCAGAGGTTGAAATTATTGCTTGCCCATGAGGGCTTGACCCAGTGGATGTCAAATAACAAAGGGACACATATGCAGACCAAGTCTCCAGAGAAGCGTAAGATTAAATTGCACATAGCTCAAATTTCAAATCCTGAATTATAATAATAGAGAGACAGGGACCATGAAAACTTAAAAAATTAAATATGATCAGTGTCCCAGTCATGGTCCCGTTTGATTCTTGAAAGCTAATTAAAAGCATGAGGCTGAAAATCTTTTTCAGCCTCAGTTGGTGACCACCACCACCAACACCTTGCCACTTGTGACCCGAGACTGACAATGGGCCGAATAGAAAATAAATATCTTAATCATCTTCTTACAACACATTTTTCTATTTTTGGTACAAGAATATTGAGAAATTCTCGTTCTTGTTTTTGCAAGAGAAAATTATTTTTTTTTCTTGTTTCATTTTCGATACGGGAATCTCTTCCTTTATTCATCCTTGTAGAAAAATTTTCTTTCACTTTTTATCTCTCTACTTTATTACAAAAATAACAAAATATCTATTAGATATGAGAATTTCTTTATAATAATTCTAAATTTTTAAGAATAATTCATTATTTTAAGATTTTAAAGACATATAAGAGAGTAAAAATCCAAATAAAATAGAGTCGAGGATAGATATATACTTATTTCTATCCCGTTTTTTATCACAAAAATTTTAATTTTTCTAGTCTTTATCTTTATTTTTATTAGATAATTCTCTTTTTATTTTAAAAAAATGAATTAAAAATCTAATTTTACGAATTGAATTATTATCTGAGCTTATTACTTGCTAAAAATATTTTAAAAAAAAAAGAAAAGAATAAAATTATATACGAATATTATATATATAATATATATTTGTAGTATTATATAATTAGATATTAATTTATTTATAATTGTACCGAATAAAAGGGAAAAAGTCTCGAGTCCCTAAAGACGGGTAATTGAGTCTTTCAAGTTCGTACTCTTTCATGATGTTGACGCTCTCGCTTTCCTGACCAACTTCCTTCAGTTATTTCCAACTGTCGATTCTTCAACTGTAAAATAAAGAGAGAAAAACGAGGGAAAATGTTTTTAAAGGTGGGGAACTCCAGTTCAGCCACGTGGTCCACGCGAAACCGCGGGATCATAGAGAGCCGTTGGGCTGGGATTTAACTGTCAACCGTGTTTTTTGAAAGTCGTGTGACGTCATCTTGAAAAGGGTCTCCTTTGTTTTCTTATGCGCCAGGTCATTGCTGTGGAGTAGAGAGTGACGTTTGACTTTGGAAAAAAGGTCAAGATCACCACGTGTCACTCAGATAAGAATATGACTCGACTTTGTCTGAAAGACAGCTGGCAGGTTATCCAGGGAAGACCAGCAAAACAAGTTTTTGTTAAATCCGTGGACTCTTTTCCACCTCCAGCTGTTTCCTCTTCATATTCCGTGTTCGCTTTTCTGGGATACTAAGCCACCGTTGATATAAAATCTTTAATCCATGGATTCTTCTTTCTCAGATTCTTCCCTTGAAAGGATTTTACTCACACTCATAACTAAACTACACTCTCAACCCACTTATCTTCTCGGTTTCTATGGAGTTCTTCCCTAGTTTTTCTGATCCACATCCTTATGCTTCTGATTTTTGGTCACCTGGTTCTGACTTGCCTGCTGCTTCGTCTCCGGTGTCTGACGGAAACAGTGCTATTTCTCGCCGGGGAAATTTTTCTGATGAAGATGTGTTATTGGCGGCCAGCAATCCCAAGAAGCGAGCGGGTCGAAAGAAGTTTCGGGAGACTCGTCACCCTGTGTACCGAGGAGTGCGGAGGAGGAATTCTGGGAAATGGGTTTGTGAAGTTAGGGAGCCGAATAAGAAGTCGAGGATTTGGCTTGGTACATTTCCGACTGCGGAGATGGCTGCCAGGGCGCATGACGTGGCGGCGATTGCTTTGAGAGGACGAATGGCTTGTTTGAATTTTGCAGACTCAGCTTGGCGACTACCTGTTCCGGCTTCAAATGATGCCAAGGATATCCAAAAGGCAGCAGCGGAAGCGGCGGAGGCGTTCCGGCCTGCAGAGGAAGAGGGAGGTTCGAAGCAAGAGAGTGAGAAAACGGTAGAAGAAGAGAGGACGACAATGTCGGATGAAGTGTTTTTCATGGATGAAGAAGCAGTTTTTGGGATGCCCGGATTGCTTGCAAATATGGCGGAAGGGATGTTGTTGCCACCCCCTCAATGTGCAATAGACGGTGACGAAGCCGAAAAAGACAGCGATATGTCACTGTGGAGTTACTCAATTTAATTTAAAAAAAAAACAAATTATATATAACTAAGAATATTATGAGCACTGAGAGTGACTACTTAGTCTAAGGAATTGTGTTTGGCGCTAGGAAAATGTAATTTAGCTTATTAGGTTCCGTACTTATAATTTTTGACTAGTACGGTGAAATTATATATTGTTATGAGACAAGGGAGTGAATCAGATGTTCTACATGATTGCGCATAATTATGGTCAAAATCCCCTGAAAAGTGAAAGAGAACAAGGGAAGTTCGGAAAAACCATTACCCACTTGGGTTGTTTTAATGTATCACGGCTTTGAGCAGAAATGTAATCAAAGAAGTTCTTGACAAAGCCCTGAAATTGACTTGAGTGGGTTTCCCACTTCTTTTGGTAAAGCCCTCATATTGACTTGAGTGGGGGAAAGCCCAAAGAGAAGAGAAATTACAATAAATCACAAATAAAATCCGTACTTAGCCCACGAAGCCCAAAAAGACCGCTTCTCCATTTACATTTTTCAAATCATCTTTTCGCCACTACTGTAAAACCAGAAAGTGGCGTTTGAAGTGAATCATATACTGCAAAACCCAGTATAACTGACCGACTGACTGACTTCACCACATAATAACCAGCATTTACAGCAAAATTAAGGTACCTTACTTCTGTGAGTCTTTCTACCTACCAAACCTAACTATTTATCTTTAGGGGAAAAGCAAACACAATGACAGGAGAATTCAAATGCCGTTACAATAACATATCCCATATACTCCATGGAAATGACGCAACATTGAAAACAAAAATTTTGAAACAACAGGACCTGCAAATCTGGGAAAAGAGTAACATCAGGTGACATAGAATACAATCTGATGTTGAAGAGATGGATGGGCATGTCAATGGATTTTGATACAATCTACCATCTGATAAGTGCATGTTTCTGGATAAAGAAACGGTTACTTCACTTTTTTGAGGAAAGTTGATGTTCTGAACTCGGCGTCATCCCGAATAAAACTCCACCAGAGGTATGTAAGAGGGATGCTAGTGGCATGATATAAAGCATGAGCATCGACAAAACCCCAGTAAGGTGGGAAGTCATATATATCCAAGAGCATGGCTAGACCACCTCCGACAACAACCACCCACAGTTTGCAGCGTGATGGATGACGAGTGATGCCAGCCCATACTGCCCATATGAGAAGTTGAACTACACCCATGGTCACACAAACTTTCTTGTTCAGTCCTGCAAAAAGGGTTTTGAATGGGAAAAACCATTGATTCATCGATAGTCACGAGTCTATTTTCTATCATTGATGTATGCTTTAACAACCACAATCTTTCAGATTATTAACAAAATCTTGGAATAGTAATTACATGTCCTCAAATCCCATAATGTATATTAAACTTAAAATGAAACTTGAAATAAATTAATGGTGATAAAATAAAACAATCACATGTAAATGCTATATTAGAGGGAAATATGAATTTGTAATAGGTTGGTCAAGTTTGGTGCAATGGAATCAGTAACTCCAAGATATGAAGCAAATGCTGAAGTGGAATATAAATCTAGAGAGAGGACAAAAATCATGTTTATAATGAAAGTACAAGTTTTTGCACAAGAGTAGTCCAATTAGATAGCAAAAAAAATTTGCTGGGCAACTCCAAATAGTAGATAAAACGTTATTTTGATATAAATTTTAAACCAAGCAATAGAAAACCAACACTATTGTCATAAGGATATTAACATAGGTAATAGATCATGGTCAGACATGTGCATTATGTATTTATGTTGATACACAAAGATTCCTTATATGGTGATATGACACAGTATGTCACAACTGAAAGTCAATAGAGAATGAATTACCATAATCAAGTTTAAAGAAGTTCAGATACAAGATGTGAGTTGTCACAAATGCAATCAGAGGTGCAGCAACCATGACCCTGGCAGCCTCATCTCTCACATTGAAAGTTCTCAGTATTGCTAGAATAAAGGTAAACCCAAGTAATGCAACAGCAGATGAATAGTCTAACTTCTCTGTCAACTCAACATCTCTACATTTAGATAAAGCACAAAGCAAAATATCATTAATATGGTACCAAGAAAATGAAAATAATAGCACAATTAAACAAACAATCTGATAATTATTTGACATCAAAAGATTTACGAGAAACATGGTAAACTAGCTTGTTTTCCTCTCAGTACAGTATAGCAAGTCTGCATTAAACTACCATCCAGTCAAACTTTGTACAGATTATAATAACTTGCATATTCTGTGATATTTTCTATTTTTCCCCTGGCTCCACAAAATGGCTCCCCATATAGCACCAAAAAGAAAATAATTTGTTGTGGGATGAACAAAAACCAATTGCAAACAGCATCTGAATATAGAATTGAAAGAATTAAGGTCTACTCCTACGAAAAAGAATGCATAGATTGTTAAAGCAAGTGTTGACATTGGGAAGAAGGCTTTACAGGTTATGTTGCAGGTATAAGGTATAAACAAGAGGCGACTACTTACCGACTATGGAAAACAGCATTCCAAAACCAAGAATTCATGGCTAGTATTCCATAGATATGCCACAAACCAGTATATTCGTAGTAGGTCTTCCTATCTGGCCTCAAAGGCAACTTGTAGTTTAGAAGGATAAAAAAGGACAACCAACCATGAAATTGTATGGAAAGATTGAGTGCAGAGAGAGCAACAGAAACAGGTTCCTGAAAACATTAGAATGAATATTTAGATTGGCAGATCATTCAAGTGAAATTAGCCTAGTTTCTTTAGTTACATCAACAGTAAAATAGTGTTCCAGCATATAAAATGTAACAACCTGGATGCCATAAACACGACGGAATGGCCACTTCCCATGATACTTAACAGGCTTGTCACCAACTTTTTCTCTCTCCTCTTCCCTATCAAGCATACATTGATATCGACAGTCACTGCTGCAGTCCCATTGTTTCCACCTGATATAAAGTGGTTCTTGAAGATACCATGGTCCACCCATTGGCTTACCATCAGATGAGAAATTACAGTGCTGGAAGCATTTATCTCCTACACATCCACTTTTCTCACACTCCTCCACACAAGCCCTGGAAAATAAATGAAAATTATCATAAGGATAATAGCTCAACAGGCATAATCATAATCATACTAAACATCCAGGAAAGTATGCAGAAATCTAGAATTACAATCAAATAATGAAACAACATAGATAGATGGAGTACTTTTAGTATAATATAAATCTCAGGTCTAGTCAATCCCCTCCACCAGTACTTCAAGATATCTCAAAAGTTATTGTGCAGCCAAAATTGACTTCTTAGGAAAACACATACCTAGCTTCAAGGACTACCATCTTACTCCAATATAGAGTTTGTCAAGCACAACAGTTGATAACACAAGAAATTTCTCACCGTTATAAAACCACACAAGCAGAGAGAGCACATCAAATGCTGGAGAAAATTGATAGGGAAAAGGGAAAGCATGCTGTAATCTAGCCAAATAAATGGTAACAAATTTCAAGTATCTGGCGAAAGGGAGACAACAAGAATTGCAAACACACCCCATGCAATCTGAATCTAAAAAGCTTAAACCGACTTTCACAAATGCAACCCCAAAACTGCATAGGTCATGATTTAATCATTAAACTCAATGCACACTAGCATCAGATGTGTTTGAGAATGAGCTCCGTAGATCAACAAATGGCCTTTATAAAAGCACCTATCAAATATATAATTAAAAAAACAAAAATATTTTTTAATTTATCTTTCCTTTGTCTCTTTCAACCTAACACAACTAATATCGCACAATAACAAAATTGACAATTTGATGAACTTTCTATAATAACTATTCTAAATTGCGTCCTTAATCTCCAAAAATCTTAAAAAAAATAAATAAATAAAAGGATTCTTATCACAGAAAATTTCATTATTTGCAAGATATATCAAATTACTTAGAATCTCAAGCAACCGAGTCTTCAACTATACTATCCATATCCATATCCATCATAACAAAATAAGAATCTAAACTTCTTTTAAACAATTGCTCACAATAAATATTAGTTGCTCTTCATAACAAAACTAAACAAGTAACTAATATTCCAGAAAAATTGAATCTATCTGAAAAAAAAAAAAAAAAAAAAGACAAGAAGCAACCATATGAGTTGAAAAACTTTACTTGTAAATCGGATCAGCATCACCGGCACTTGCTTGAAGAGAAGGAATCAAACAAGAAAGTGTAAGAAGAAGAGCAATCCAGTTGCGGTTAGCCATCCAAATCGTGGAAAGTTGAAGTCAACAGAGTAAGGTTTCAAGATTTCTACATAATCACGGCGACGGAGACTGCAGTGAAAACGTGATTGAGTTTATTCCATAAAAGCAGAATCGAGTTAGCGGATTGACTCAGTGGTAGAGAGAAGATAGAGCAGAGGCTAAGGTGAGGTGACTGGTGAGTCTGTTCGAGTTATGGGAGTCTTGACTCTTTTATGAATCGAGAGTATGACGAGGCAGGGACCGGAATCCCGTGAATAGCTGATCTCATACGAGAAGACACGTGGAATTGAAGATGCTGGTATACTCTTACGATATTGACCTTCAGCTTTAGGACTAAAATAAAAGCTTGCTGTTCACGTACTTGCGTTGAAACCGCGAACAATCTCTGTGCTTTTCGTAATTTTATTTTTTACAAAATAAAATATTGAAAATAATTTTGATAAATTTAAATTAAATATGCAGCGTCTTAAATAAGAAACTTAAAAAATTCATAAATAGTAATATTTAAAATACAATAAATATTTTAAAAGAATTTTTAAACATTTATTAAAAGTGAATTATTGTTTGCTCAATAAGTTTCCCGAAATCAGGGCAAAAAATTGGCGGCCTGGCTTTGTACTTGCCTCCTGCGGCTTTCTATAGCGTAATTGCCTCTTCCCATTCGGTCAAAAACCCTTTCTTTCTCTGGAAATTCCTTGTTAAAACTCGATACCCGACTTCAAAGCTTGCTCTCTCTGCTGGTATTTTCTGTTTTTTCATTATTTCACTAAAAATTCTGCTGCCATCGGTGCATTTTGTTTTGATTCTGTTTGAAGAGATAAATGTTTGATTATTCCTCATCAATCATGTTGGTATCTTTTCGAGCCCTATTTTATAGAATCATTTTCTGATCATTCGCTATTCATCTTTGCAGGATTTATTGTTACATTTTGATTATGATTTAAGTTTTCTTAGAGTTTAATTTATGGGTGATATTATGGATGACGCATCATTGTTGAATATCCCTCTGCCAGATGATGTCCTGCAGCCGTTACTAACTGCTTCGGGGTCATCTTCTTTGAAAGAAACCCTAAAAATTCTTGTAGAATCTTCTAGAAGTGGAGTTGGCCGCTCTGACCTTGCTTCCAAGAATATCCTTCCTACAGTTCTTCGGCTTATTCAATCAATCTGTTATGCCTCTTGTCATCAATATGTTATGCTATCACTGAAGCTCCTTAGAAATCTCTGTGCTGGAGAAATTACTAATCAGAATTCGTTTATTGAGTGCAATGGAGTCGGAGTTGTTTTATCAATTATGAACTCGGCAGGACTTGATTCTGATGCAGATTATGGGATCATTCACACGGCATTACAAGTTTTGGCAAATGTCTCATTGGCTGGTGAGAAACATCAGCGAGCTATTTGGAGTATGTTGTTTCCGAATGAGTTTGTTACACTTGCTAAAATACGAAGGCAGGAGACTTGTGATCCATTGTGTATGGTTATATATGTTTGTTGCGATGGCACTGCTGGATTATTTCAGGAGTTATGTGGAGAAAAAGGGTTGCCTATTATGACAGAAATTTTGGTGACAGCTTCATCAGGTACATTTTCATTGACAGCTTTGAATTGCATGTCTCTTAGTCTCCATCCAGTTTTGCTTTAATGGTGTTTGTAGTTGAGCTATTGATAAAGTAAGTTTGATTTCCTGTGTTTTCTTCTTTTGTTGTCTCACCAGTGGGTTTTAAAGAAGATTGGTTGAAGTTACTTGTTTCAAGAGTATGTGTTGAAGAAATATGTTTTCCACTTTTGTTCTCCAGCTTATACCAAGTCAGTGCATCTGAGCAACATGAAGACCCTAACTTAAGAGACAATACTTTTTCTACAGAGCAACCTTTTCTTGTGAGAATTGTCTCGGAGATAGTAAATGAACGAATTGAAGAAATCATTATTCCCATTGACTTTGCAGTAACTGTTCTAGAAATATTTAAGAGATCGCTTAGGGTGGTTGATTTTTCCTCAAAGGGCAAGTCCAGTCTTCCTACACCCTCTTTTGCAATCAACATTCTTGGATACTCGCTTACAATCTTGAGGGATATCTGCTCACGGGAGGGATCTGCAGGTTCTAATTCTGAGGGTTCAGTTGATGTTGTTGATACACTAAAATCCTTTGGACTCACTGAATTGCTTTTATGTTTGCTCCATGAGCTTGAGCCTCCAGCAATAATCAGAAAAGCTATGAGATTGAGTGAGAACCAAGAAGGGATTAGTTCACACTCAGGCAAGACCTGCCCCTACATAGGATTTCGGAGAGACATTGTTGCTGTAATTGGCAACTGTGCTTACCGGAGAAAGTATATACAAGATGAAATTAGAGAGAAAAACGGTGTTTTATTGCTACTACAACAGTGTGTTACTGATGAAGATAACCCATTTCTAAGGGAGTGGGGCATTTGGTCTATTAGGAATTTATTGGAAGGCAATGCAGAAAACCAACAAGCGGTGGTTGATTTGGAGCTTCAAGGATCTGTTCAAGTGCCTGAACTTGCTGGACTTGGTCTCAAAGTGGAGGTGGATCAGAAAACACGGCGTGCGAAGCTTGTAAATATTTCATCAAAATAGTTACAAGAATAATTTTCCTTCATTCGGGCTAATTAGATGATTTTCACTAATGTCCAGTGCGCCTCCTACATCAATTTGATGGTTGCCTGCTTTTCATTTCTGACCTCGGTCCAGAAGGCTTTTGCTTCACACACAATTACATCTTTTCTTGAGTATTGGCAATGGATTTCGGTAGTTTCGGGAGTCAGAGGCTTATGAAAGTGCAAGATGGAGCGTTGGAATGAGTAAAACAGAAAATTGAGGCAGGGGTTTGATTTACTTTCAAGCGAGAACTTGGAGGGCTACATACATTGTTCTTTAAACTTTTCAGCATCTTTTACTCAGGCTCTGTTATTTTACTTGTGCACTCGAATTATATGAAGAGAATTTTGATTTAAGGCACAACAAAATGAGACTCTGCTTGAAGCTAAATAATGTCTCATTTACTGATACCACCAATATCATATAAACTGGACTGAATCTCTTGGTTCGACCAATTGAACTGGGTACTGAGGCTCAGATTGGTTTGATCAAAGGTAGTAAACCATTTCAATAATTAGACCAGATCAAACTATGGTCGAACCGGGGTAATTGCAACGGTGCAATTTCCAGTCCAATTCCCGGTCTAGTTGCTTGAATCGGTATGAAATATAATCACATTGAATCAATTCATTTGAAGTGGAACTCCAATTCTCAATCAAACTTCAATCCCTTTCTCTAGGGGTCCTTCTGGTAATTATATAGTAACTCATCTTCATAAGTAAATGACGGTGTGAGTCTATCAAATTGGAAAATTCATCTTTCTACATGGGTGACAAAGTGAGTGTGTCAAAATGAAGAACTATTTTTACATGTAGATCATCTTTCCACATTTACGACAATAAGAGTATATGGGAAACTAGAGATATATCCCTAAAGTTTTGGATACAATTTCAAATTAATTACTACATATATATTTTGTATTTTATTATTCTAAGTTTAGTTTGATATTTTGGGATCTAATTTATTGCAAATTATGTATATATTTGTCGTATGAATAAAATTAAGAAAGAATTGTTCCATTTCTTAGTTTGTATTTCATTGTATCAAAACTTGTTTATATTAAAAAAGTATATATATTTAACTTTATTCCTTAAAAACACCTACTTAGACCATATTTTAGGCTTAGTCAAGAAGAGTCAATGTCAAATAAAGATGGACTACATTATTTGGGGTTAAACTAGGAAGAGTTCAGTAATATTACCCATATATGTGTAGAATACTGATCAAACTCTTATTCTCTCGTATCAAAGGGGGAAAATGCTAGAAACATGAAAGTCACAAGCCAAGTTGGAATACCTTTTAATTTGATATGTTGTGGTCTGCCCAGACATATAAATTCTCTGCCTTTCTCTTGATCCCAGTCTTGCAGGGTGAACTCTCCATTGGAACTGTGACTTCTTTTATTGGATTCCCATTCATACTAATCTATACTATAAGTTGTGTCTTCTCATCCTTATGTTTTTACTTGTCTCTCTGTGTTACTTGACCTATTTTACATCTACCTGGTCCAAGATCTGGTTAACACCTTGAAGGTATCTTTCATGCAGTTTTGCATAATTCAATGGACGCAAATATCACTTAGACTGACTGATTTTGGCTGTTACATGTACTGATATATTCTCTCTATCCTTAAATATGAGTTACTTAAACTCTTGTGAGAATAGCATACAGTATTTGTTGAAATTTGAGTGAGGTGTGGTCTTTTTCGCAAGTAAAAAGAATTACTACTTTATCATCAGAACCTATTTATTTCAACCAACTTCCTAGTAGTCACAACTTCTGAATTCTTATTTAAATAAGGTGGCATTACTACAAATGCTTCTCTTAGGGAGCTATTGATTATGTGCTATTTTGTTGTTATCTTTGATTTGTTTATAGAATACGGGTAACTTTTTGTTAGAGCCAAGGTACATGTAACACGCAAGAAGAAAACAAGGAAAGTGGGGTAATACTGCAATTATAATAAAGTGGAAGTGCAGGGAGGAGGAAAAATAGGTAAAGTGAGACAGTTATGAAAAAGTGGAAGAGTAAGGATTGAAGGACGAGGAACAGTGGAGAGCATAAAAACATGTGGAAGCAGTTATGACAAATTAGGGAGAGATTCTAGCCTCTTTAGAATTGTGTTCGGTTTCTGTTTTTGTTCTTTGGAAACACTACTAGTTTTCAGTATAAAAATTGTGTACGTGTTTGGTTTCTGTCTTTGTTCCATTCTCTATGTGTTGTTTGGATTGATTGTTTGAGAGTTAAGGATTTATTGGTTCATAACAAATTGGTGTCAAAACAAATATGATTTTTAAGGATAGGGAGGATTTATTTCGTGAAGGATGAGAACAAGGGGTGAATGCCCGACAACCCATAGAAGCAAAGGCTTGGGCTAAGTGAGAGGGGGGTATTTTGTCTACGCTACGAGAAAGAAGATTGAAGTCATTGGTGATCTTGGTAGTATGTAAGGATGGATTAGAAGATAATATCTTGATCATGGACGACGACAAGCTAGAGAGAAGAGAAGTTAGTTCGGTTTCTAACTCAAAAAATTTATGGTAATTAAAATCTCATGTTTTTAGTGAGATTAAGGTTAAATATAAAAATTTTAAAACATTTATGATAACAAACTAAATTAAATATTACATAACAATAGTGGCAAAAATATTATCGAAAGTTGACATGATTGAACTTAAGGATATTAGATTGAGAGAGACAATTCCGATAATAGAGATGACCCGATATGATTTAGAAGTGGTTGAGATAGTGTTGGGATTTGAGGGAGACAATGAGATCAAGGTAGGATTTGAAGTTCTTGGTGGTGGAGGGCATTGGATATGATGGGACAATGTCATGAGGTTTAGATTTGAGACATCAGAGATCGGGCTCAAGGCAAACAATAGCAGCGTGACATTTAGGATGATAGAATAATATGAGCTTGTCCCTTTTTCCCAAGGTTGAATAACAAATTATACAGGAACCTGTTCTTTTTTCAGTCTCTGTTGGTGAAAATATAGTACATGGGCTTCCAGATGATGATGCATCCAAGGATGATATTATAAAAGCAGCCAAAGCAGCAAATGCTCATGAGTTTTATAATTTCTGTTCCTCACGTTAGTCTTCCAAATGTGAATGCAGTAAATATCTGTGTTTTTTCTAATGATACCCCAACTAATCTGCATTTCCTTTCTTTGTCTAACCTCTCCCCTATTCCACTTCTGATTTTCCCATGGATTCCTCTGATGTCAGCACTGTCTTCACCAGCATGGAGGCGCTCTATAGATACTTCCTACAGAAAACAAGAATTTGGCCATAAATTCGCGGTCAACCTTTAAAAGAAACATATTCACTGATATACAAGCTGTTCATCTTTTCCTTTGTAACAACAATCTATCAGTTTCCCCCTTGTGCATCATAATTCAAAGTCGGGATATCTCGAAATGCCAAGTTTGCAAGCTCCGAGAGTCTTCAAGCTAATGGTGTAGATCAGTTTTTGGTAGCTGAGTCCAAGTAGTTGTTTTGATTCTGGAAATGGGCGGTTCTTGGCTAGGATTGTAAGAAGAGAAAGCAAGTGTGCTGATACTATAATTTGGTTTTCTTGAGGTGAAGAGACATAGAACTGGAGGATTTAAGCAGTTTACCTTACAACCCATTAGTGGAGAGTCTTACTCTTGAGGTCTATCAATAAAGTATTTTAGAGCTTCTAATTTGGAAATTCATTGCATGTAAAGTGACCAACCAGAAGCACAAGTTTACAGGATATGAGGAGGCTGGTTGTATTTTGATTATTGACCTTATCTTTCATTCCAGAATACCGTGTTGGACCTGCCCCAGAACAAGAGGAAAAAGTAACATATTTCACAACCAAATCTGTCCCCCATCTCTTATCTTTCATGGATGTAGGAAGACCCCACCATCCACATCAGTGAATGTCTTCCAAAGGGCATAGCAGTATGATGGTCTTTTCATGCACAAGTTAACTCCACTCTTCTCTCCACAATCATAATTATGCCTATTTATTAGAGCATGTTATTCACTAACACTAATATATTTTCAGGCATAAGGATTTTACATTTTTTTTTTTATTTTTATAACGAGGAACCTGCCCAAGTCACCAACTCTATTTGTGTCCACGCATGCCAGATTCCATCAAAGATTTTTCCAAATGGATTGAACGAACTCACTCAAGGGAAATATTCTCAGAAGCACTAACAATCAAGAATGATCAACAGTGAGAATTCCATCATCAAACTTGGAAAACTTCATTCTATCAAAATCAGAATCCACTTTATACACGTGGCATAAGCCTATCAGACACAACTAGTTAACCATGTCCCCCATCACTAGCATAAACATCACATCACTACATTACAAGACAACCCATTTGAAGCTAACAGGAAACTACTGGTATTTATCAGCATTAACCACCACACAAACATTAACATACTAAGATTTGCTGTAAAAAATTTTTCAGGGTAAGAAATTTCTGAGCTTTAGAACTCAGTAAGAGCTCTCTAATTCAGCTTACGATGTTGTCTTGTTTGGACTTTCAACACACAAGAGAGGATCTCAAGGATGGGGCAATTAAAATATTTGTGCATGATGCCCAGCGGATCACTGACTCAGACACGACCAAATCAAGTCGCTCCCTCTCACCAAGACCAATTGTTCGATTCCTCTTACTGTGGATGCCCAAAATCTTGGACCCGACGATCCCTCCTGCTCTTTTAACTTCAGCTGTCTTATGTTCCATTTCTCTTGACTGATTCTCAGTGGAAGGAAAAGAATCAGGCACTGTAAGAACCTCCCTCAAGTTAGCCTCTACTTGATAGGTTAAAGATGAAATTTAGATGAAAGTTCTACAAGACCAGGAGGCAAGGTTGTAAAAGATAGAAAACTGAATTACCTCCGTTAGTTGCATCCAGTCTGCTTATGCTGGTTGAACAATCCACAGAAATACCTTGCAGAATGGAACCAGCGCCAAAAAATGCAAAACTTGGCATTGAGGGTACAGGAGAAGTGAATTCCAAAGTATTAGAATTGCTGGGACTACAAAAAGAAAACCTAGCAGGAGCAGAACAAGGTGTTGATGGTTCCACCAAGAAAGAAGAAAATGATGTTCTGCATGTAAATGCAGGTGATTCAGCATCAAAAACAATTGGTGATCCAGTTCCAGAGCCAAAGCTGATGTCCTGATTCCTGGTCATGAATGGAGTTGCGAATGAGCCACTTCCTAAATCCCATTCTTGACAACCTTCAAAGCTGTTCCCACCCATAACTTCAGTATACAGTATGTCATCCTTCATCCACGAATGATCTACAAGAATAAAGGAATCTGTCAGCAGGGAATATCCGCAATCAGTAAGAAGAGATAATTTTCTAATCAGGGGCCTAACCAGCACTAGTCATGTACACAAGTAATTACCCTCAATTTGTAAATATCCTACCACAGGCACCAGTAATCATAGCTACATCCACATCAAGAAAATACAGCAAGAATCATTGATACAAAAAGAATTATTGGTGGATGGTCTCAAAAATTATCTACAATAAGATATTGTTTGCATCATAGACACAAACAAGGACTGAGAGAGAGCTGCAATTGAAGATGGGCATTGGACACCAAAAAAAAAAAAAAAGCATCTGTTTGAATGTGATCATCCCTAAAAATAATTAAACAACATTTCAGGAATGTACTCATAAATATCATAACTTTATATGCTAATAATGGCATAGCATTTAAAAAAGACATTAAGATGTCTCCCATATGTTACCACAACCCAGAAAGGATGTTTGAACCTAGATGTTGCATATCTAAGACATGGAGTTCCAGTTAAATAAGTCAGCATCCACCATACCTAAAACCTGCTGGGCTGTGAGCCTTACAGAAGGATTTGTAGAAAGCATTCCCCTCACTAGTCTCTTTGCAGATTCAGATATGTTATCCCAAGGATTTGATGGGAACCGTAGATCAGCTGCCCTAACAGCATCAAATATCTGTGACTTAGTGTTACCCCAGAATGGAGGCATGCCACTGAGAAGAATATACAAAATAACACCAGCACTCCAAACATCAGCTGCTTGGTTGTAGCCCCCAGTCAATACCTCAGGAGCTATATAAAATGGACTCCCAACAGTCCCATGCAGCCTCTGCCCTGTTTGGCCAAAACCCCGAATGCATAAATCACTAAACACCTCGAAATTTACTGGGGATAATAATATACATGAAAAGAAACAAACATTATGGAGCTTTACCAGACATTATGTAGGTAGCAAGACCAAAGTCAGCCAATTTAATTGGTGAGGATGAGGCCTTTGTAGCCAAGAGAATGTTCTCTGGCTTCAAGTCTCTATGAACAACACCAATTTCATGACAATATAGAACAACTTGCATCAAATGCCTAAAGAGAATCCTAGCCTCTGCTTCAGAGAATCGGCCATACTTCTGTAACTGGTGGAAAAGTTCTCCTCCAGCGCAAAGCTCCATCACCAGATGCACAGAGTTTTCATCCTCGTAGACTGCCTTGAGGTCTACAACATTCGGGTGACCTGATAACCTAGTCATTATTTCAATCTCAAGCTTTACACTCCGTGCATCGTCGGAGGTCACTAATCTATCTTTGTTAATTGATTTGCAGGCAAACACCTCTCCAGTCACTTTATCAGAGCAAACCCTAATAACACCAAATTGCCCCCAACCCAACTGCTTCCCTAGAATGAACCGATCTTTTAAGTTTGAGATCTCATTAGCTTCCAAAATGGTTTCAGTTAAGCTTGCCGCTTTATAGCAATTGCATGGTTGCCTCGATTGTTCACTGCTGCTGTTGCTCCTGGCAACAGCCATACCAAATCCTAGTTCCGAAACCAGCCAAAAGATAACAGAAGACTCTCAACTTGCTCAAATAATCAAAACTTGAGGGAAAAATTTAATGCAAACACCCTTATGAAAACAAGGGATGCGGTGAAGGACCCTAATAGAACATGAGGGTCAAAATAACAAAATCTTGACTCCCAAAGCTAATAATCCTCCAGAATCTTGAAGAATCAACCGGATCTGCAGTAAAAATATATATACTTCAGGGTCATTGGATTGAAACAATAATAACAAATAAGTGCAATTCACCAGAGACAAAAAAAAAAAAAAAAAAAAAAAAACCTCACAGATAATTTGTTCTACTGCAAAATAGTAATTCAAACTACAAACGATACAGTTCAAGCTCAGAACAGAAATCAAGTAACTCCATGAGGGAAAACGAAAGTTTTTTACGACACCATCTCATCTATGAACAAACAAAAGTTTTAATGTTGGTTCAGGAAAGTATATAAAATCCTAAACATCAGAAACGAGCCCATATCAGCTTCAAAAGGCCAAAAGCCAACATCACTCATCACCATCATCAAAGAGCTCCTAGATTTTACAAACAAACCGAAACCCAACACTAAACCATGAAAATTTACCACAAAACTGTGCACCCCAGATCCAAAAAACCAGCATAGAACAACACAATAATCATACCCACATTCCCAAATTCACAAACAACTACAAAAGTCGCATCATGATAAAAACTCAAAAGGAGAAAAAGGAAAAACAGAAAAAGAACCTGGATAAAAAATAAAGTGAGAGACACGGAGGAGGAGTACGTTGGAGTAGTGACCCAAGTCCCCAACAAAACTCCTGTCCCGTGGGCTCCCGTTGGTCTCCTTTAGAGAAGTTTTAGGAAAATGTTTTGTGAAATGCAAAAGCCTTAAATTCCTGCTTCTTCCTCGGACGTGAAAACTAAGTTTAATTTAGTTAAATAAAAATTTACATATGATTTTGATGGTACCGGACATTCCATACATAGATACGTTGTTATAGACTTATAGGTGTAGGTCAAGGTGCGTACTTGCTTGTTTACATTTACTTTAAAAGCTGTATACTGACAGGGATTTGACCACCTTTCCGTTTTCAGAAACATCCCTGTTCGCTATCACAGCTCGATATTTCTTCTTTCGAGTTTTACATCTCCATCTTTTTCATTTTTTTATAAGCATTATTAATGTTCTTGGTGTACGCCTCTTCTCTCTCTTTTCTCTCAACTTTCACATTGTAGAGCCATTATTGTTGATGGTGTTTCAGAGTAGAAGAATCTGACTATTCATGCAGGAGACTCAACCAGTAAGTATTTTATTTTTTTCATGTTTTCCTTCTTTTTGTTCCCACTTCCACATTTTTTCGCACTTTCCAAACACAAGTATAACTACAGCTTGTACATTTTCAAGAATAAGGAGATCTTCAATCTTTGCATTTTCACTCAATCCACTTTTCTCACCCAAAGCAACTCCACCTCTTGCAGGGTAAATGACTCAAAAATCTTTTCTTTTCTTTTCTTTTCTTTTCTTTTCTTCTTTCATGAATGTCTCATAATTGGCTTTAAAATCTTTGTTTTCAACTCTTACAATTCATAAAATTTCTTATCCACCCATTAATCAAAGTAAAAGTTGAATTTGATGAAAGGATAAATATTTTTTTTTTAAGATAAAAATTCTAATGAATTAAAATTTATAAAACAAATATTTAAAAATATTAAAATTAAAAAAATAAAATTTGAATCGCTAAAATTCCAATCAAATAACTAAAAATGATTAATAAATAATGATCAAATCTAACTATATTCTAATAAGAAAAAACGACAAAAACATTGGGAAAAAATATAAAATTTGTGCAAACAAATCAAGTTTAAAGATTAGTTTTAGTTGGCTTACCACCTATTGAAAATCTATTTGGAACAAAATGGATTCTCAAAATTAAATTATATAGATATAAAGCTTTGGTGAAAAAGAAGGCATAGATTATCAAAAAAACATTTTGCCATTTGTGACATTTATTTTAGTTCGTTTAATTATAGTTATAATAATACATTTAGATTTAAAATTACAACACATGAATGTTAAGAACAGTTTTTTTGATAGAGAACTTGATGAAGAAATTTATATGAAACATCTTATAAGTTTTATCATAAAAGGTTAGATTTAAAGTATGCAAATTTTAAAGATTAATATATGATTTAAAACAATCATTTAGATTGAAGTTTTCGTATCAAATTAGGTTTGGGGGCCATTGGTAAATTTTTTATTCTTTAGTTTAAATTTTAAAAATATAAATTATAATTATATATTATATTTAGAAAAGACCAAATGACATATTCTCAATGAAAGTTTTCTTAAATGACAAAATTTTACCTGTAAAATTTTAAAAAGTTAAATATTCATTTGTTGACTAAAGTTAGAGAGATATTTTTTTTAAATAAAAATAAATTTTATAAAAATAATTAAAATATAAAATAATATAAAAATAATAATAAATTAATAAAACATTTAAATATAAAATAAAATTTTAAAAAGCAGTCACCGTCTCAATAGCGTTGTTAACAGCAGTAATCGTCGATAATAGCGTTGCTTAAAGTAATGGTCACCATTAACATAATCAAGTAACCGAAAACTACTATCTGGTTCTATTGAAGGTCAAATTTGGGTGCCTTGATAGTGGAGGCGACCAGATCCGATCGTAAAAAATCTAACAGAAGCAACCGTATGTTGGAGATGGTCAGAAACGATCAATTTCAGGCATTCCAGCTGTTTTTGGCCTTCTACATTAGCTAAGGCTGCTAGATTCCACTGCCAATAAAATTATATGGTCGTTTCGGCTATATGATTATGTTAACAGTTGTCATTATCGACGGTGACGCTACTAACAGCGATGACTGCTTTTAAAAATTTTTATGATTATTTTAATAATACTTTATATTATTATATATTTTAATATTATTTATATAAATTTTATTTTAATATTAATATTATTTATTTTTGTGATGGGTAATTTAGTCTTTTCTAAGGGTAACGGTGGATGCTTGGCTTTTTAGAACTTTATGGTGGGACTTTGGCAGTTAAGGAAACCTTGGGTGGGAATAGGTGTTTAGCCTTTAAAAATATATAATATAATATTAAAAACCAACATAGGCATTACCCTAGATCCCCAATCATGCCTCGCATCGTAAAAGAATATGGAATCAACCCAATTTATAGGCCTGCAAATTTGTGAGCTCAATCCAATCTGATCCGTAGGCCTGGTGGGATCAGGCTCGATCCGATCCAAGCAGACCCTAATTATCTTATAGCCAACGCGATCTTCCCTAAACCCAGCAACTTCTCTTTCTAGTTCTGGTACCTCAATTTTGCTTTGGACATAAGCCGCTGAGAAGGATGTATCAGTTACACACGCTTCAGATTAGGGTTTTTTACATTAACAAATTTTAATTAAAACGATATACGAAATCACGATTGAAAGATTTTCATTATCACTACCACCAGGGTTTTTGGTATGATCGGATTGGTTTCAATCGAGCACGTGTCAGATTCGAGTAAGCTTGTGCTTGTACAGAAGCATTCGTTTTTCTGCCGTTCAAAAAACTGGTCATGGATTTAGATGCGCGCGGTGGAAATAAGCGCGTGTTCCAGCGGTTGGGGGTTGGGCCTTCAACGACCGACACAAAGCAGAAAGTTTGTTACCATTGGCGGGCCGGAAAGTGTAATCGTTTTCCCTGTCCGTTCTTGCACAGAGAATTGCCCCTCCCGCCGCAGACGATGGGGCCGACCAACGGAACCACCACGAAGCGGTTTGCGAATTCGTCGTGGGGTCGGGTTGGGAATAATAATCGGCCTGTGAGGAAGACAGAGAAAATATGTACTTATTGGGTTGAAGGGAAGTGTGGATATGGAGAGAAGTGTAAGTTTTTGCATTCCTGGTTTCTGGGTGAGGATTTTAGGCTGTTGACGCAGCTTGAAGGCCACCATAAGGTATACTTCTATTAGTATATAAGATCATTTTATGTTTTTTTAATTTTTGCTGACTTTGGGTTGTTCTTTTGAATTAATGGGTTTGTTAATTTGGTTAGGTTGTGAGTGGAATTGCATTGCCATCTGGATCCGATAAGCTTTATTCAGGAAGTCAAGATGAGACTGTGAGGGTTTGGGATTGTGCGTCGGGTCAGGTTTGTTATTCTGATTTTTTTTTTTTTTTCCTTCTTGATAAAAGTACAATTTCTTATTCATTGATTTTAAATAAATTGGATGGTAAGAGAATTGATGCTGATGTTTTCTGTGTAGTGTATGGGTGTGGTTAATCTAGGTGGTGAAGTTGGCTGTATGATTAATGAAGGTCCTTGGATATTTGTAGGTCTACCAAATATTGTCAAGGTGAATTTTTTTCTCATGTAAAATTTATGATACAAGCTTATGGTTGTGCTAGTAAATGATATCTTCCTTCATGGGACTTGTGATATCATTGCAGGCATGGAATACCCAAACTAATGCTGATCTCAGTCTTAGTGGACCTGTAGGACAAGTTTATGCTATGGCTGTGGGCAATGATTTGCTCCTAGCTGGTACACAGGTAATAATTTCTTACTAAAATTAGATTATTCTTGTTCCTGTTTTCTCTGAATCTTGTTTTGCTTTGCCTACTCCCATCTTGGCAATAGGTGTTTATTGGGCTTCATGAGGTGGAGCTGACGTTTTCTGAATGATACACTGTATGTTTTAAAAAGGAGAGGGGGGGGGGGGGGGTTGTTGTGAATTGCGATATTCAATGCTTCTGCAGTTTTAAAATGATTTGTAATTGCTATGATATATGCTCCATAAAATTTCATTCTAACAAATATTAATGTATTTTTGGCATTATATGTGGAATGCTTGTATTCATCCTTGAAAATCCTTTCCCATCATACAAGTATTTTCTGATCCCTTTAGAGAAAAGGTTATGCACTGCAAAGGCCCTTGCATAAGTTGATGTGCTTTCTTCATCTCTCTCTTTCTGTTGAGAAATCAACATATATTCATTGTCTTAATATGAAATTCCCTTGGTGCAGGATGGGTCTATATTGGCATGGAAATTTAATGCTGCCACCAATGGCTTTGAACCGGCAGCATCACTTAAAAATCACAATCTTGCAGTCGTATCATTAGTGGTTGGAGCTAATAGACTTTACTCTGGTTCTATGGACAATTCTATAAAAGTAAGTTGGTTTTACCATCATGTGAATTTTTCTATAATTTGCCACTCATTGTTAGTGGATAAACTTTGGTGATTCTCCAGAGTGCCACAGTAGTAGATTTTGATATGCTATTCATTCTTTCTTGTTTATAATGTTTTATTGTGCTTGTTTTCAGGTCTGGAGTCTTGAAAGTTTGCAGTGCATACAAACTCTAAGTGAACATACTTCAGTTGTGATGTCCCTTCTTTGTTGGGATCAGTTTCTCTTATCATGTTCATTAGACAAAACAATAAAGGTTTGTGCCATTAAATTTTTTATTTTACACTTTTTTCTTTCGGCACAAGTCATAGATTTTAATTTATTTCTTTGGTGTAGGTTTGGGTTGCTACAGAAAGTGGAAACTTGGAAGTGACATATACTCACAATGAAGAATATGTATGTTGCTTTCTGTAAATCATATTTTGCTGTATTATGTATATCGGCCATCACGTTTTAATTTTGATAAAGTTCAAAATCTAAAGTGGAGTTTTGGTTGTGTCAGTGATTTTTAACTGTGTGTCCTTGAATCCATATCTCATTGATGTTATTAATACTCCCTTGAAATTTCTTAAAGATTTAGTTATGCCTCTTGGAGTCTGCTTGGTCAAAGGCGGAATTGATGATTTAAAGAAGTATAAGAAGATGCTATTGCACTTTTCCCTGCCCATGATACCTGTTTTATTTGGTTGGTTGCAACGCTTTGCAAATTTTTTTTACATGTTTACTCTGTGTATATGACTGTGTGTCAGCAATCCAGATTTTCTTGAATCACTGCAGGGAATCAACAAACCTTGATTTTGTAATTATATTTCATTTTTACAATTAATTTCATTTTTTAAGTTCTCATATAGAACCTTTTATTTCTACAGTTGTAGTGGGTGCACTATCAAGTTGAAGCACGTTGATTTAGATGTTGGGAAATTTCATTAGGCATAATAATTTTAGGCATTTATTCTGATGGATGTGTGGAAAACTTGGCTGTGAGCCGTAGCTAAGGTGATACTGTGTTTATGGTAGATTTTAAGTTGAATCCTGCTCAGCAGGGTAAGGAACAAGTTTGATATAAGGTTGGGATTCATTTTCCCTCTACATCCTTATTATATTAGAAGATTTCTCTAATTTGAAATATGTATGTATTACATCCTTTTAAAGAATATTCCATATATGGAGAAGAGTGCCAAATTGTTATTATGGTTCTTTTCATAAATTTTTATGACCTGATACATGGGTTAAATGTTTCCAATTAGAGGCAAAACTTTTTGATCTTTATGGGGTTGTCTGATGCCAAAAGGAAGCAGAAAGACATGGGCCGTTTGGTCTCTGCTTGTGATAGACTATGGGGGTTCATGAATTCATTATTTTCAAGGAGTTGATGTACGCTGAGCTTGTAATAATTTGGTAGTTGTAGTCCTTGATGTGCCATCTACTAACATGTTTTGTTCTGATATGTGGTCTGAATGATTAAAAGAAACTAACGAAGAGAGGCTATTTATATTGTCTGTGTTGTATTGCTCCTGGTTGCACCTAGGAGTAAGCTTTTCATTTGGAAAATTAACCTCTGTTATTATTCAAAAGCACTCTATTTTGGTGGTGGTAGTTGTCTATGAAGAAAACAGTCACCAATTTTTTTTCTTTCTTAATGTATAAATAAACTATGAATGGTTTTCACTTATTTCTGTACTTCTTTTGTCATGATGTTACTTGTTCATTCCTCTTATTTTTTCTCTTTAAAAAACTGTTCCAGAGAGAATTAAGGAATATTTGTGGTGCTATTAGTTGATGATTATGTTATGAATTGCCTGCTGCAGGGGGTGCTTACTATGTGTGGAATGCCTGATTCGGAAGGCAAGCCAGTCTTGTTGTGCTCTTGCAATGACAACTCCGTACGTCTCTATGATTTGCCATCGTGAGTTTTCTATTTGGCACCTTGTTATTTTGTTCTGGATTCTAGTCCTCCCCTTGCTTGTCTCAAACCATTGACTTAGCAAAGTTGCGTGTCATCTTAACAATTATCTTTATTGTACTCTGGTCTAGGTTCTCTGAAAGGGGTAAAATTTTTGCCAAGCAGGAGATTCGAT
Source organism: Anacardium occidentale (assembly GCA_026122585.1). Taxonomy (NCBI): domain Eukaryota; kingdom Viridiplantae; phylum Streptophyta; class Magnoliopsida; order Sapindales; family Anacardiaceae; genus Anacardium; species Anacardium occidentale. The sequence goes on from JAJEJH010000169.1 coordinate 578,479, forward strand.
CCATTCAACTAGGTCCCGGTGGTCTGTTTTTTACTGGTGATGGAACTGGTCAAGTGAAAGTGTGGCAGTGGTGGAATGGACCAGCTGCCACAACTTGATGACCCGTGAAATTATATTCACAGTTGTGTATTTTTATATTCTTTATTTTATATCGTTTTGTTATATATTTTGGGTTTTCTTCTGATATATAAGTTTGCGAGAGTAATTGCAACTCGAGATGCCATTTATGTCGTCCTAGGTGTGGTAGGTGTTTAGCAGCAATGGCAGAACCCTTATCACCTAACTAGTGTGTGTTAAAATTTCTCAAAGTATCTGCTATAACTTGTAACAGTGCCAAAACTCTACAAGCTACATAATGGAGAATTTCTTAGGGATAGCATTTCCGGCCTTTCTTGTGACTAGTTTTAGCTTAGTTGTTTTCAATTTTCAGAGGGCTTCCTCAGTGATCTTCACCTGTATGCTACAATTTGTATTGTAAGGATAACCTAATTAATTAATACAACAATTTCAGTCATTATATTGTGGTAATATTGCTCTTTCTTTTTTCCTTGTCTTTTGATCAAGTAGCTCAAGTCCATATGCTGTCTTAATTTATCATATGCCAATCAAAAAGCTGTTTAATTTATCAGTTGTTAAGGAAATGATTGAGATTGTCTTAATCAAATACAGACCTTGCATGCACATGGGTATAATCGCAGAAGGGAGGAGTCCAATTCAAACATCTGGAAACGACAGAATTAACATCCAAAGCTTAAAGCTGTTGACATGGTTTTGTTAAAGCCTGCACAGTCAAAGCTCACATCCACTCTCCCCATAGCTTTATCTATCTGTGCCGCTTCTTCTGCAACATTCAGTAAAAGACTCAAATTAAAACTTAGAAATTGGATACCAAATGAAAGATCTCAGCTTTTATGCTCCTTTATTCATTGGGTCATCAGTTACACAAATATGAGTAATTGCATACCCAGCACACTCATGACTGATCACCATAGGCTGTCTCACAGCAAAATCTGCACATCTCACTGTCTGATCTGAAACATACATGACATTCATAGAGTTCTTTATTAAGAAACTCAAAGTAAAAATAAAATAAAATATCTGATTTGAGTCTTGCATACAGATTCATATGTTTAAAGGAATAACAGCAGAATCCTGTCTAATTAATCCAAGAAACTGAATTTGTCTCATGTTCAATAAATTCTAATCCATGTAACAGAGGTTCTGGGAAATCATAGTCATAAAAGAAATAAAAATGATTTCTTATAAATTTCGTTTAGTCAGATTCGAGAGACATGGAAGAGGGATATATGTTCACTTCTTCATAATCATAGTCATATGTTCATTTCTTCTCCATCCTTCACTTCTCCATGTGACATTCCTCCTTTTGCTTGCTTCTTCAGAGAGACAGAATGAAGAGACAAAGGCCTTAATCTTGAAGCAACAGAGATTGATGATTTACAGTGGGATATTATTTGCTTAAAGGTTTTTTTTTTTCACTGTTGAAAATGTGAAGAAGAAATGTTTATGGGATTAGAGCATAAGTTCCCAGTATTTTAAACTTAGATATGTGGAGAAAATTGATTTTTACTGTTTGTCTGATTCAGATACTTTTTTATCTTTTTGTTATTAATTCTTTTAAGGTAAATCCACTAAATTATTTTATTTATAGTAATTGTAATAGATGTGCTTTTTTCTAAGAGTCGCTGTTAACCGAGAACAACTCATCAAATGTGGACAGAGATGAAAAAACATGGATGGTTTGGTGATTCAGCCTAGTTCATCGTCTTTGTTTCTATTCATTTCCAATTTCTTGAAGATAGACAGCCAATGTCTATCCTTTTATTTTAATCAATAATTCTATACCTCTCTTAATTTAACAATTTGAATTTAATTTCTTAATAGCTATACTGCAATAAATCCTCTATATATTGAACATGAAAATCAGGATATTACTATTTGAAATTTAATAAAAAGATTAGTGGATGACCCTTTTTCAAAAAGTGGATAAGCATACAATATAAAAGACAAAAGGGTAGGAAGACATTTTAATCAGAATACACAGGGCTACAGTGCTTCACTTCTGAGAGGAAAAGATACAAGCACATCTCAGAGAGATGGATCATACTGGTGAAGAAGTTAAGATAAGCAGAGATGGAGAGGAGAACATGGCAGCTTGGCTTCTTGGAATCAAAACTCTTAAAATTCAGCCTTACCAATTGCCTTCTCTTGGTATATCTTTTGCCGCTCTTCTTTTTAATATTATGCATTCCAAGTCAATTTACTAAAAGGATAATTTCTGAACTGACCTCTTAAGTAAGAGGTCTGACTTTCCTGTTGAATAAATTGCTGTATTGTTTTAGGCCCTCAAGATGTAAAAGTACGGATTAAAGCTCTTGGTATATGTGGAAGTGATATTCATCACTTCAAGGTCAGATGCAGTTACTTAACTCAGCAACTTATTGTTTATATTAACAAAAAATTAGGACGATTTTAGACCTTAATGTCTCCTTAATTGCAAAATTGTTCACAGACAATGAGATGTGCAAATTTCATAGTGAAAAAGCCAATGGTAATAGGGCATGAGTGCGCTGGTATCATAGAAGAAATTGGCAGTGAAGTTAAGTCCCTAGAAGCGGGTGATCGAGTAGCACTGGAACCTGGTATCAGTTGTAGGTGTTGCAGTCTTTGCAAAAATGGTAGCTATAATCTTTGTCCTGAAATGAAGTTCTTTGGATCTCCTCCAACTAATGGCTCTCTTGCCCATAAGGTGAGCTTATGTCTTCGCTTTCTCAAATTGACAAATTCCAGTTAACTTCAGGAAATTTAGAAAATGGAAGACTGCTTTTTTTTCCCCCTTTCTACCAGGTGGTGCATCCTGCAAACTTATGCTTCAAGCTACCGGAAAATGTGAGCTTGGAGGAAGGGGCAATGTGTGAACCTCTGAGTGTCGGTGTCCATGCATGTCGCCGCGCAAATGTTAATCCTGAGACTAATGTACTGATTATGGGATCAGGACCCATTGGCCTTATTACCTTGTTGGCTGCCCGTGCATTTGGCGCCCCTAGAATTGTGATTGCTGATGTTGATGGTCACCGTCTATCCATTGCTAGGGATCTTGGGGCAGATGCAACGGTTCAAGTTTCAACAGAGGTTTTGAAGCTAAAATAATAGTTATATTTGATCCTGAAGCTTTCAAATGGAAGAAACCAGAGCAACATATATACTGCTTTTACCTTTTTAAAGTTTTGATTCTACAGGATGTGGGTGCTGAGGTGGTAAAGATGCAAAATGCGATGGGCTCAGGCATAGATGTGAGCTTTGATTGTGTTGGGTTCAACAAGACTATGTCAACGGCTTTGTCTGCCACTCGTTCGGGCGGCAAGGTTTGCCTCATTGGGCTGGCTAAGAGTGAGATGACTCTGCCTCTTACTCCGGCTGCTGCAAGGTGAGCTATTGCAACAGTTAAAGATTGAATCTGGGAAATATATTTTCAGACTTCACAATCGGATAGTAGTAATTATGGGGTTTTTGTGTGTGTGTGTGTGTGTTGACAGGGAGGTGGATGTAATTGGGATATTCCGGTATAGAAATACATGGCCGCTGTGTCTTGAATTTCTAAGAACTGGAAAGATTAACGTTAAGCCATTGATAACCCATCGGTTTGGCTTCTCACAGAGAGAGGTAGAAGACGCCTTCGAAACAAGTGCTCAAGGTGGCAAGGCCATCAAGGTCATGTTTCATCTGTGAAAATAAATAGCTCAAGCTGGAGAGAAAACTGATTATATTATGCAAAGGCATGTAGCCATGGCTTTTCATATTCCCATACAAGTTGTAGTATCAATAACGTATGTAAAAAGCATCTCAGTAGCAGTTGCAATGTTAATCTTCAGCTTAACCTAACTTGCATTCACATGGTCTAAACAAAGAACTTACTAAGAAAATTATTCTCCACAAGCATGGGACCTCAAATGATGGACAATTCCCTTGAACTTTATGGATGACTGACCCTTTTTTGGGTCATCTATGCAGAAAATTTGTATCTTAACATCTGCAAATATACTGCCCCCCGCAGCCCTGGCCCTAGAACTGCTATTATTCCATGACCTTGTCTTCAAAAACTCATATGCTATCTAGATCGCCAGAGCGGCTTAAAAGGTCGCACCCACAATATTTCATTTCTAGCGTTAGTCCTTAAACTGCTGTCATGTTTCCAATAAAGTTTAATTCCGCTACCAATCCAGCTTCCTGAGTTGGCTGCACACCTTCTCTCAACATTTCTGCGAGGAGCTCAACTACAGGATCAGCAAAATCATTCACTACAAGGCCTGAGATAACAGAAGTCCATGGAACACAATCCTTCTTTTTCACTTTATTAAACACGACTAGTGCCTTCTCAACTAACCCGAATTTGCAATACATATCAATAAGTGAATTCCCCGCACATACGCCATGTCTCTGAATATATTTATAAATTGCCTCTCCTGTGTCCACCGAGCCCAAATGACCACAAGCTGAAAGAATGCTTGCCGCTGTGATTTCATCAGGCTTCACCTTGGCTAACATCATTTCCTTAAAAAGCTTCACTTCCTCAGCAAATTAGTTAGTTTGAGAGTATCATGTGATATTACATCCCTTCTATGTAAGATTTCAATAACATGAACAACAATGAAATCATATAATCTTAATTCCTCAAGATTTATGCACAAGTTATAAAAATCTAAAATCCAATTTTTAGGGTTGTAGGAATACTTGAAGCACCATACAATCTAAATTTGTAATGTTGTTTGAAATTACTTGCAATGAAGTTGATAGTCTTTTATTCCTAAAACCTCTTCATATGACACTTTTCAATAAGTTATACTATATTGGTTTTTAGGAGGGGACCTACCCAATATACGGTAAGTTAGTGGATCATTTATCAAAGATTTTATAAACTTTAGGGCTTACAATAATATTGTCTATCTATATTATAACCTTTTAGTGTATTGGACTTATTTTTATTGATCATGTAAGCTTATTTGTAAACTTGTATTAGATTATTTAATTTTCTAATTTTATTAAACTAAAATTATAATTAATATTAGTCTACATTTGTAAATTGGTGATATCTTAATTCCCTATATGTCGTACGGGATTGGCTCTCACACATGCCTATGAGCTACTAGTAATCTAAGTGTTCTACAAAATTGTTCCTATTGTATCTCTACAACATAAGTTATGATAACATGCAATGAAATTGGTCTCATAGAGAACACTCCATGATATGCTCTCATTTATTATGTGCACATTGGAGCCTAACTAACTATCAGCTCAACTATACTTTCACCTATTATCGATATCTCACACGCCTAATTGATGTGTACACTTATTAGGGGGCATGTTGGTACTGTTGTATACTTTGGTTTGTCCCTAATAATTATTGAACTATTCTTAATCTAAGTTTATCAAACTGGAAGCTTTGATCCTTATTCTTGTTTAGGTGCACAGGTGTACACCTTAGGCAAAGGATCATGTATTCTTCATACTTTATGCATAACTACTCTTTCTTCTCTGTACGGACATGTTTCTACCTTGAAGATATTTTTGTCTTTTAACTATGATGAACAACCATGAGATTGTACAACCATTCACCTAGATAAGTCTTACATGTTATTGGATGATCATACATGTCTTCCATATGATATCCACACCAATATGGTCTCTGATCTAGTGCATGCATAGGCATGTACTCTTGGGTGCATGTCCATACAACATGATTTTAGGTCTGTCACAGTTGTGCAAATTGTCTTAGTTTTCTTTTTCCAGCCATCTTTGTTGAACTTCACACCAAACAACATTCTCAGAATATTGCCTAAAGTCTCTAACTGGTTTATAATGATCATAGAACAAATAAAATCTATGCAAACATACAAATTATGATCCACACTCATATTCCTTCTATTCTTGAAACCAAAACATGCATAATCAATTATAGTGAACATTCTACATATCTTAACTCCTACTTCAATACACACACACACACACACATACACACATGCTATTAGAAAATTGCATAACCATAGAATTGATCAAATTTCAAGAAACATGCCAAACATAAGAAGGAACTTCTACTTACTTAGATTCCTTAAGCTTAATGATTTGTTGTCAAAATTTGCCCTTCCTTGTTCATCAGAATACTATTAGATGGTTGTGGTTACAATGGTGTGATTGGGAAAGACTAAGGGTGTTAGACTTTTATAAAAAGAATTTTTACTTAATTGAATAACGTGCTCTTAAATATTTTTGCTAAGTTGGAATGATGCACATGCATGCATCTTGTGGATGCATGATTATGCATCAAGTCAAAAGTTGACTTCTTTGCATGTTCTCACTTACCCAATATGGCAATTGATGCATAAGCATACATATCTCATGCACATCGTACATCTACCTAGAAACTTAGGCTTTAACTCTTTCCATGTTGATTCTAACCCTTGAACACAATTGCACATATATAAAACAACTATAATACCCTAAAGCCATACTTGTGGGTGTTACACAACTCCTTGAAATGAACTTCGCAAAATCACTCATGCTTTCTTTGCAATGACTACATTGGTCACCTTTACAAACATGGAATCATCCAAATATTGATGGATGAGGATGGCAACTTGTTGTTCCTTCTTCCTTGTCTTCATTAAAGCATCTTTCTCATTTTGTGATAAACAGGCTTCATTTTTCAATTGTACATAACCTTTCTCAACAACATCTCATGCATTTTATGAGTCAATTACAATTTTTATGCCAAGACACCTTTTATCATAATTTTCTTTTGTGGGGCAAGGAAATTGAAATGAACATAATCTGTTATTATTTGTCATCTCTCAAAAGAACCTTTTGGTTCTAATACCACTTTATTAGAAATGAGAGAAATTTTAGAAGAAAGAAGTGTTTATGAGGAAGAATTGTAAGTTTGGATTCATATCACAAATTCGAAACCAATAAAATATTTATAAGTACAAAGATGACTCTTTAAATCCTAAATATATATATCATGTATGAACATAATTAATAACTTAACAATGAGTTGTACTATGAATTTGCATAACTAACATTGAAATTGTGCCAGGAACCATGTATGAACACCATTAATGAATTTATACTCTGAATTTATACTACTAACATTGAACTTGTACTATAAACTATGCATCTAAAAAATGCAAACTAATCTTCAATAATTAATGCAAACTGTTTTCTTTATTAGTCGTTCTACCTCTAATTCGTTGAAGAGGTGATGAGGTATGAAGATTGACACTAGTTAAAGGGGAAAATTTGAAGTTGTGAGACGAAGAATAAAGTTTGTTAATCCTTGTACTGGGTGACCCATCAAGCCCAACTATTTGCTAGGAGTGTGCTAGTATCATGGACAAAGTTTGTTAACCATTATACAATTGAATAAGAGTTACTTCTCTATTTAAGGTTTTGTGATCAAATGTAAGAATAGAATGCAAATGATAAAGAGAGTTTTCTTTTAGAAAAAATTAATACCTTTGAATAGGATTTCGAGTTTGTATCAAGTAAATGCTCAGTTTGCTATCTTTGTATGGTGTTTTCCCCAACAATTAACTTAAAAAAGACGCAACTCTTAGCCAATAAGAGCTTGAAAGGTTGCATTGTCTTGACAATCAATTTGACATTCTTGTGGTGTAGATAAACGAAGAATGGTTCTTTCTCTCTTGCGATAAGGATCACATCCTTATCCTGCTTTAGCCAATAATTTCGCGTTCCATTATGATTGACATAGAACCGTGCAATCCCAATCTACACCATAGTTGAAAATGAAATGTCTTTATCGTTTCCTTTAAGTGAAAATTCAGTTTTAAGTTCATCGTTTCGGGACCCAAAAGGAAAATTGATCATTTTTTGCTTAAGAGAGTAACAGCTAGATGGCAATAAGTAAATTGAATCTGGAGAGTATTATTTAAACAAGTTTGGAATGCCTAGAATGACAATATGTAATTAACCAGGTTCTCTAGAGATTGATATGAAGACCCTCCTTGCTTTAGACAAATATCAACTTTCTCCTTCAAATATATAATTCTTTCTCTCATTTCCTGGCCTTCCGCTTCCAGCATTACTCTTTTAATTGTCTTTTCTATCTCCCCTCTCTCCAACTTTCTCTCTAAGTGCAACCCAACTTTCCAAACGTGACTAACATACCTTGCATTCACCATTTGGTCCCCAAAACAAGGTTGGCAAATCATGGGGACACCTTCACATATACTCTCCAATGTGGAGTTCCAGCCATTATGCGTCCAGAAACCTCCCGTGGCAGGATGAGCTAGAACTTCTTGTTGGGGAGCCCATTTCACAATATGTCCCCTTCCATGGAGCAATTTCAGAAACCCTTTTGGCAATGGTTCAGTCCATTCTGCTCCGCGAACTAATCCTGGCCGGACCACCCACAGGAATGGCACCTTGCTATTGGCTAGTCCCCAAGCTATCTCCAGGAGTTCAGTCTCGTTAATAGAAGAAATACTTCCAAAGCTCACATAAATTACGGATTTCGGCGGATGCTTGTCTAACCAGGAAATGGAACTTTGGTCTTGTGATAGTAAGCTACTTGGGGAAGCGGGAAAGTACTTGTGAAACGGACCTATAGGAAACATTGGGATTGGAAATTCCTTCTGTAATGTTGCAAGAGAAACTTGTTCAAGGTCCTGAAAAGAGTTCCATATGCAACCTGAAGAGACCTTCGTCTGATTTGTCAAGCCTAATACCACTTGGTGAAGAGTCTCGGGAATGCGTGTTTCGATCACTGGAATATCTTTGACTCTTAGGGGTGGAAGCTCCGGTACTGGTTCTTCAGGTTCACAATCTAAGGGGTAAAAGTTAAAACAACGCAGAAATAAGTAATAAAATACTAGAAAAGAACGCAACTATGATTTCTCCTATACTGCATGTAGTTTCAAGCACATATCAATCAAGTTACAGTTAACTGGGCAAAAATGTAACAAAAAATTAGAAACAAAAGTTTGCACCTTGGGCGGGGATATAGCCTTTCTCACGCAGGAGTGGAAAGGCAGCAAAGGCAAGAAAAGAAGAGACGCTATTAGTCCGCAACACGAGTCTCGGGATCTTAAGGTTTTCAGCAACAGTTTGGGTGAAGTACCAGGCAGCATCCGTGATTAAGCAACCGATATTTTCCCCCTCAACAATATTTGACAGCAACTTCCCCAAGCAATCCTGAAATGGCGCCACACACCTAACATTGAGGAGGGAAAGAAGAGCTACCATGTCCGCAAAGGAGGCTTCACTTTGCAACAGGCCGTCGGGGATTGAATGGAAAGAAAAGTGAGGGTAGTTAGAAGCGTTTAGAGAGTTGAAGTTTGTATGAATTATGGATATGGAAAAACCCTTGTTATAGAGAATGCATGCAAGCTGAAGCATGGGATTGATGTGGCCTTGTAAAGGCAAGGGAAAGAGTATAACTCTTCGTCCCCTTCTTTGTTGGAGATGAAACACTCTTTGGTTCTCCATAGCTAGAGAGCTTGTTTTTCCTCCTTGCTGTGTGCTTTTTCAGCCTTTTATATATGCAGCAATAAGATGGTGGAACGAAGATGCATTAATTGTTTTGCCTAGAAAACTTGAAAATGGTCAGAGTAGGTTTTCTGATGCATGCATGTGAAATTATGTTCTTGCTTTTTGAAACACCACCATCAGTCCAAGAACTGCTCTATCTAGGAAAACAACAAAAGCCACCCCATAAATAACAGTAAAACCCCGGGTCGAGTGACTCTTATATAATCAGTGTACTTCGTTCTGCATATGTGATTAGTGAGATTTAACCCATACCTTTTTGGGGTTCATGGATACCTTATGGCGGTGAAAAGGGTTTGACATTGATCTTCTGTCCAGAAAAATTAAATATATATATAAAAAAAGAGAGAGTATATTTAAGAGGACTTGTGCACGTTGAAGGGCAAGATTCCTGCAAGGAAATTGATATAAAAATGACAGAAAATGACAACTCAATATGAAACAAGGGGACCGGATTAGACTGTTCCACCGAGAACAGCCCACAGATTAGCAGAAGAAGTTGCTGAGATCAAGAAGTCAAAGAGAGCGGATCGGAGCAACGTTGCAAAAGCTATATTAATTACCCTCTTCATCTATCTTCTTTACACTTTTACCTCCCATTTTTATAATCTCAACAGAGTCTTCTTTTTTTCGTCAGATTCTTCCCATATGCTTTTCATGACTTTAATCCATATATTCGCAACTAGACACATCATCAATCTAGTGAAAAATATGATTCGATCTAATCAACTTAAATTATTTAATTAATAATTGAATTAATTAACTATTTAAAGATAATATTTATTATTAATTTTATAAAATTAATCATTAAAAATTATTTTAATATAAAAATAAATTTAGTTCGATAATATTTATAGTTAGAATTTATAGATAAGGGTTAAGATTCAAATTTTAATAATAATTTTGTTCAAATATTGATTTTTGTGCTCGTCAGGTTAGACCCAAATTGTTAACTTAGTTCAATTCGGCTTAATTCTCAAATCGATTTTTTAGGAAATCGTATTTATTTTTCCTAGAAGGTAACAACTGGACCAATTAATCTAATTTGATTTTTAGTATCATGGTTTTAATATTATATTTACAAAAAACAGAAAAATAGTTAAAATGAAACAAAAATTTCAATGTTTATAAAAATTTAGGATTATAGTTTATGAAAGACTTATTTTTAATAATTCAAATTAAATATACATTTTTCAAACCAAAAAAATAAATGTTCGGTTGTGATGTGGCCTTCCCAAATTTTGGGCCATTGAAAGTTATCGATGATGGGCAGTAGTTCTCTGGCCTGACCCATGCTCAAAGACTAAACGTGATTCCTTTGAAGAACCAGTCAAGTATTTTGTCATTTCCTTTTGGAAGTTGATTTGGAAGGGAAAGACCCACCACTTTCTTTTGGTCTGGTCTAGTGCCGATTAGTTCGGTCTGACGAACCACATTAGACTGTAGACTTTGGATAAATAATTGATCTCACAACTGTTCTATATGGGGTTAAAAGAGATTCGAATCTATATCATATTATTATTATTATTATTATTATTATTTTAGTATGCAGAAAGACCTTCTTCTCCATCACTTGAGCTAACCCTTGAAAATAATTGCCATATTATTGAACCGGATGAAACTTTATGGTCAACCATGGCTGTGAGCTAACATCATGCCCATCAAATCATGGGCTAAAGTGGGCCTTACTTTCCTACCTTGTGTCCATCAAAGTTAGAATCTTATCTTAATTTACTTCCATTCAGATTTCAACCGACCAATTCAATTCAAAATCATTATTTTTTTTTAATTATGATGTAAGAAATTTTGATGGGTTTGCTTAATTATTTACAGACATACTGTATGCTTATTGAATATTGTGTAAAAGCATTTGAATGTAGTCGTTTTTGGTCATTCTTTATAATTGAAGAACATCATCTACGACCATGAATAATGGAGAATAAAGTTATTTCAATGTCACTCTTTGATAGTTTCCGCCATTGAAGATATGCTGGATAAGCTTCATGATCCAGATTTATTATAATTTACTTAAAACAACAGCCACGAATTTATTAGTGAAATCCATGCTGTCAATCACTTGGTTCTGATAGTGCAATAGAATGTTGAATAATTTTGATGTAAATGCAATTAAGGGCATGTACTAATTATCATTTATTTGACCATAATTAATTTTTAGTAACTTCCTTTCGTGATCCATAATTCATCTAATCCTAATTCTATTTGTAAATGATGAAGAAACTGATCATTGAACACCAAATACAAGACTGTTCTTTGAAATTAAGATTGTAACTAACGATGGGATGGTTAAAATGCTATGGGTGGACTTTACCTAATCTCATCGGATGGTTAGGTTGATGATTAAAGTTTAATACAGATCTAAGAAAAGAAAAAATGTATTAGCTTGAGGGCAACCATGGCCGATCTCCATCAAATGTTTCCTTCCTGTTCTATTCCAATAAATTGGCCTTACTTGTAAGATAGCTTAGAGTTTGCTAGATAACATGTAGACACATTATTTTAACCTAAGTAGGTGTTTTCCAATGACAACAGTCAACATGCTTCTATTATGATTGACTAATTGAGATTCGAGACTCATGAATGAAGAATAGATTCAATGTGTGCGTTTAAGCCTAAAATATAGAGCCCATAAAACACTCCAAAAGCTAATTTCCTTAGAATAATAGTTAGAGAACCATGTTTGAAACCGTTTTGAGCCCACATGGTTAATTATCCAACTCTACTAGTCTCCCTAATATTATAAATCATTTATAAAGAAAAATTCTCTATATAAAATCATTACTAAAGAATATTATTCATAATAAAAATCTTTTAAGGAAAATATTCATAAAGAAAATATCTTTTAGAGAAATTATTTATAAAGAAAAATTATTTAAGGAACGTATTCAAAAAGAAAATATCCTTTAGGAAAATTATATATATAGGATCCTCTAAAACTTTCCTAAAGGAAAAATCCTTTAAGTGAATCATATCTAAAGGAAAGTTGATTTAAGAAGAACATTCAAGAAGGAAGAATTCCTTTAAGAAGAGAAATCAACTCTAAAAGAAAAATCCTCGTAGAAACCACTATAATAGGGTGACTGAATCATAGGAAAAGATAAAGAAAAATTACACTTTAGAAGAACTTTTTGGGGGAAGAATATTTTTTATAGGAAAATATACTTTGGAAAGAGAATTTTATGGAGCATTTATACAACAATTATACTTTAAGGGAAGGGGAATTCAACAAATAATACACTTTGAGGGAGAAACATTGTGAGAATTTTGAGGGAAATACCATAAATACATATTGAGAGTTCTTTAGATTGCTAAGAGGGGTCGTAATCTATTTGTGGAATCTCATGGTGTTGTTCATTAGAACAAGATCTTTGAAGGAGCCAAGTCAACAAGTACATATATTTTTTAGGAGAATACCCTTATCTATGTCTTCAATCATTTTGTCATCGATATTGCTATTTTTGTATCATGGCTCATTTTGATAATATGACTGAACATATGATTGAATTATGTTTGATTGAATATAGATTGAATAACATGTTGATAGTATGTTAGTTTTCATGTTCTAGGTAATATAAGTGGTTTGTCTATTTTGATTTGTTGTCTACTATTGCTTTGAAATTATTCATGGAACCCTTGAAGTGGTCCTCAAGCACGCACAACCGATGCACATCCGTGAACCACTCTTGGGTATCCATAAGTAATCTTGAAACAATTGTAGTTTTGTTTCATTATTTATGTGTTTTTGTATTATAATAATAATGTACTAATAATATAGTTGTGGATCATGTTACTGTAGGGGTCATATTGCTCTGTTAGTTGTACAATTTATAAGGATCAATTACTTATTGGATATTTATTATGTTGATTTGTAGGGATTACGAGATTATGCATATATATATATATATATATATATATATATATATATATATATATATATATATATATATATATATATATATATTATTAATCTCAATTATGTAGGGATTATGTGGTGGATATGTTGATTATATCATTATCAAAAATTATGCATATGTCATTTTTTGGAGTTATATTATTATGGGAGGATTGTGTGGTTGTGGGGATTATAATTGTTGTTTGGGGATCATGTTTTTGTTTATTGAGGTTTTATCAATGTCGATTTATGTATTACTGTGGCGCCGGTTTTTGCCGTGCCATGCCAGGACAGACTTGCCACTCTTGTTTAACCACCCTAAACGTGGTCAAGAGGAGCGCATAACGGGTTTGTGGCCCGTTACGGAGTCTATGGAGTCGCCACCTAGGAGTAACCCCGGGAAAATATGCGTCGGTGAAGACGGACGATTTTATGGATCCCTTGCAGAGGACCCAACCTTCCTCACCGGCCCAATGGTTGGGTTCGGAGAGTCGGGTACGACGATGGGAAGGTGTTAGGCACCCATGCCGCCCGGCCCGAAGGCCGGCCTCCACTTTTGTGGTTTATTTGTTAAACGCGTTACCGAATTTAATTAGATTTCATTTTTATCACGCAATGCATTATTATTATTCATTACAATCATTCAAAAAAAAAAATGAAATACGGAAAATAAATAAAAAATTACAACCCTTTTTCATACACCCCTATACATTTCTTCTAACCCTAAACAAGCCTATGAAATAATAAATAAATAAATCCTGCAAAACAATTTTGTTAGGAGCAAATTGTAATTATAAAAATAAAAAAAATAAAAGAACTACAATAAAACAAATAAAAACAGTTTGCCTAGAGAAATAAAGATAGTGCAGCCCAGCCGGCCGGCCCAAGAGAATAAACAGCATGCAGCCCAATAACAAATATACACACATGCACAGTAAATAAGCAGAATCCACCCCAAGCCGCGATTTGAACCCAAGTGCTGAGGGGGATAAGTCTCCCACCTCTCGCCACCAAGGCTAACAATCTAATTCATTCAATATGCATACAGAATACTAAATATACGGACGCACACATAAGATATCCTAAGTATAAAATATATTTATGCACAGAATACAAAATATACATTAACACCTTAACACAATACACACATGCATTATATATATATACATAAACATGTAAAATAATAACAAGAATAAAAAATTAAAATGACACACAAAAAAAAAAAAATAATAATAATAAAATAAATAAATAAATAAATATATATATATATATATATATCTTATACACAACACAATATACATATAGAATATACACAATTCACATATATAATTAATAATCAATGATTTTTTTGAAAAATACAGAATGAATAAATAATCGAATGCTTTAATTAAATACCCCTCAGTAAACATACCTGAAATTTGGCTGTATCGATGCTTTCCTAATACTGAATTGAGAGCAATTGGATGACAAATCTCAGAAATTGAGATTAATTTTTATTTGAGCAAGGTTTGGGTATATATATTTTTTTTTGGTTGAAAAATTTTGTCTTCTGTGAAAAATTCCTCCTCCCTTTTTTATAAAAAAATTTCTCCCCTCCAGTTCTCAAAATCCCACCCCTTTTTATACTGCCACCAGGAAAAACCGCTGGCAGCAGTTGATCATTACGTGCATGAGAAAAACATGAAGAAAGTGGAGAAAATGCTGCGTGGGATGAAAAGTGTATAAAAACTGCCCATAAAATGGCAGAACTGCATTAAAACTGCAGCCACGCGCAAACTGGGCCAGCGTGTCATGCTTTCTTGCCTGCCCCCTCTCTCTTTTTCTCTTTGGGCTTCTCCAACTGGGCTGACTTCTTTGTGGGTTTAATTTTAAGGATTAGGATTTTGAATTTAAATGGTTTGGGCTAGGATTTTAGGCTTTTGGATTTGGATTATGGTGGGCTTTGGATTTTGGCTTTGGATTATGGTTATTGGGTTTATTATTGGTGGGCTTTGAATTTTGTTTTCTTTTTATTTTATTTTTTTATTATTATTATTATATATATTTTTTGGTTTTGGTTTTATTATTTTATTATTATTTTTCTTTGTTCGGGTTTGCTCATCTATCCTCAATTTAATATCTTGAAAGCATCGATTCGAATTTTTCAGGTTTATCATCATCGGGGATGACCCTGTTGGGTCCAAAATGAGGTGTTTACAGATGCCCCTTACTTTGTGAATTTTGTGTGCGTTGTGAATGCAATGAAAACACATGCAAAATGCAACAAAGTATAAAGAAAAGACACCTAATTTTGGATCAACGGGGACAAAAAACAACATGTAGAAACCTAGAGATGTTCCTACGCCTCGGATTGCCCTACTTCGAAAGCAAATCCGGAATAACAAAATGTAGGAACCTAGTGACATCCCTACGCCTCGGATTGCCCTACTTCGAAAGCAAGTCCGGAATAACGACATGTAGAAATCTATGGATATTTCTACGCCTCGGATTGCCCCACTTCGAAAGCAAATCCGGAAAAACAACATGTAGGAACCTAGTGACATCCCTACGCCTCGGATTGCCCCACTTCGAAAGCAAGTACAGAATAACGACATGTAGAAATCTATGGATATTTCTACGCCTCGGATTGCCCCACTTCGAAAGCAAATCCGAAAAGACAACATGTAGGAACCTAGTGACATCCCTATGCCTCGGATTGCCCCACTTCGAAAGCAAGTCCGAAATAACGAAATGTAGAAATCTATGGATATTTCTACGCCTCGGATTGCCCCGCTTCGAAGGCAAATCCGGAAAAACAACATGTAGGAACCTAGTGACATCCCTACGCCTCGGATTGCCCCCCTTCGAAAGCAAGTCCGGAATAACGAAATGTAGAAATCTATGGATATTTCTATGTCTCGGATTGCCCCACTTCGAAGGCAAATCCAGAAAAACAACATGTAGGAACCTAGTGACATCCCTACGCCTCGGATTGCCCCACTTCGAAAGCAAGTCCAGAATAACGACATGTAGAAATCTATGGATATTTCTACACCTCGGATTGCCCCACTTCGAAAGCAAATCCGGAAAGACAACATGTAGGAACCTAGTGACATCCCTACGCCTCGGATTGCCCCACTTCGAAAGCAAGTCCGGAATAATGACATGTAGAAATCTATGGATATTTCTACGCCTCGGATTGTCCCACTTCGAATGCAAATCCGGAAAGACAACATGTAGGAACGATCTAACCTTTGGCAGAGTTGATGACTCTGTAACGGTTAAATCCTATTCTCGATATGACTGGACGATTTAACCTATGACAAAATTATGGAAACTTCGTAATGGTCAAGTCCTATTTCAACATGAGTGGACGATCTAACCTATGGCGAAGCTATGAAAACTTCGTAACGGTCAAGTCCTATTTCAACATGAGTGGACGATCTAACTTATGGCGAAGCTATGAAAACTTCGTAACGGTCAAGTCCTAGTCTCAATACGACCGGTGAAATGCCCCTGGTTGGGTAAGCTTCATGAGATTGGATTTGCCCTTGGTGGGTGAATTTGACAAGAATGGATTTACCTATAGTGAGAAAACTCAACAAAATTGAAATGTCTTTAAGGGATGTGAAAAATAACAAGGTTACCCTTTATGGTGAATAATGACAAAAATGCTCCTTATGACAAAATGATGATGAAACCCCCATAAAATATATAACGAGAATGCCCCTACAAATGATAACAAGAAATGCCCATAAAGAAAAACAATGATGAAAATACCTTACGAGGTGGACAATGACAAACATATCCTCACAAGATGACAAAATGTTTTTTTTTTTTTTTTTGGGACAGACACAAGATTCAAATGCCCTTAGCCAATGAATAATGACAAAAATGCCCTTATGTCACAAGATGACTATGACAATGAAACAAAGCAACAAACTATCTTAAGTATTCCTTCCATGGGATGCATGATGACATATGTATGTTGATTTTGTTGATTTGTATGCAATGCTTACTATCATAACCATATCAGTAGGAGGTAAAAGACCTAGACCAAAGGATAACATCCTCATCGATTGACTTTTATTTCTCTTCTTCAATTTCCATCTTCTTTTGTCTTGATGATAAATGGGCCTTGACATCTCAGCTCAACTCACAATTCAATATGACATGAGATTTTTATCCAAAAAGAAGTTTACTAGCTTGATAGACACTCATATGTCACTCAATTCGCTCAAGTGTTTGAAAGGGTGAACAGTTTTACACTCAAGTTCAACTCATAACGATGTTTATCATAAACTTGCTTGTTCATCCGATTTCTATCACTGAGGCCATATGCATTCACAAATCTGATGATCTTTGTCAAGGTTGATATGAAGGTGGTTTGAGGGGAATGATAGAGTCATCAAAGACTTTCTCTTCAAGATAAGTCCATAATCGTTTCTTGCATACTTGCACTAAGATTCTCTTCTCTTTTTTTTCCTTTTTTTGTTTTTTTTTGTTTTTTTCTTTTTGTTTTTGCTTTTCTCTTCTTCTTTTTCCCTCTTTTCTTCCTTTTCTTCTTTTTTTTTTCTTTCTTTTCATTATGTTCATATTTCATATGGATAGGTACAAATATCATCATTTTTCATTTACTTGACCTTACTATAATTGTCTTTAATGCTCCACAACCCCCCCACAGTGGGCAAGGGATAAAAAGTCGATGATTTATGGTGTGAGGTTTGTCAAGGAAGTGTTTCAAGCTCAATAGGGTTTCCTAGAGTCAACTTATATCATGGTTGGTTTTGTGGTCAAAGTGACTCATTTTATAGTGTCATCATTATTTCTATGAATGCATGTGACTGACTGTGATCTTGATCAGTATTTGAAGCAAGTTTTATAAACACCTATGTAAGTGAACACACTCAACAAAGAAATCAAAGGTCATTTGTGTGTGTATGACCATGGGCTCAAAATCTCACATTTAGTGTTTTAAAGTCTACCAAGACTAGTTTACCTCTTTTTTTTTTTTTTTTTTTTTGGAAAATTCAAATCACATTTCATTGTCAAATTTTGTCAATACATACATTCATGAGATGCGACATATGCTAAAGAAAAGACAAGTTCGAAAGATAATGCCCTTCAAGTTTCACAAGAATCTCCCGCCATATTGTTGATCTGGTTCAGCTAACCTTCATGTGTCAATGAGATCCTGAATCTCATGCCTCAATTTCTTACATTCATTGGTCAAATGGCCTCGACCTTGATGGAAGCGACAATAAACTCTCGAGTCATAATCTGTTGGTAATGGATTTGGTAGTGGGCGAGGTGCCATCGGTTGTAGCAGACCTTTTCTCTTCAACTTGTCAAATACCTTTGAGAGTGGCATATTCAGATTGGAGAATTGTCTTGGCCTAGATGATACCATATTTACTCCCTCAACCTTTACAATTGTCTCACCATTTTCTGTTTCAGGCTCACTCTCTTTGAAGGCATACTTCTTCCCCTTTTGTGCAGCAAAAGCATATTCAATTTGTATGCCAAC
The DNA here is from genome assembly GCA_026122585.1 of Anacardium occidentale. Classification (NCBI taxonomy): domain Eukaryota; kingdom Viridiplantae; phylum Streptophyta; class Magnoliopsida; order Sapindales; family Anacardiaceae; genus Anacardium; species Anacardium occidentale. The sequence continues at coordinate 597,474 of JAJEJH010000169.1, forward strand.
ATCATGCAACTGCTCAAACAAATTTTCTCATAAAAAGCAAGGAGAATATTCTTCATCACCATTTTTACTTGATCTTTTTCAAGAGGTCTATTTGTCATCTTAGAGGCCTTCCTTCTCCATCTAGTTAAGAATTCAGCAAATGACTCACTATGTCTTTGTTTAATGGTTTCCAAGTCCTTGATTGTCACATCTAAAACAGTGTTGCAAGAATTTTTCAACAGGTTCATGCCAATTTATCTGTTTTATTGAGACTATGATACCAAACACCAGCAACTACTTCAATGACAAAGGAAACAACTCCACCATTTGTTCTTTAGACAACCCAATAGTTCCCATTACAATGACATAATGTCTTAAGTGTTTTTTTTTTTTTTTTGTCTCTTAAAGTGGACATGGGTGCCTTATTCTCTAAATCTCCTTTTCCTTCTTCTTGTGTTCCCAAGTAAAAGTCATTGCCCAAGTCATTTTATTGCTCCCCAGGAATACCTCTTACCTCATTGGTTTCTCCCACTTTCTGTTTTCTTTTCATTTCTGTCATCATTTGGGTCATCAAGTCAAATTTTTCCTCTATTATATTCTTAAGTTTCTCCATGATTTTATCCATCATATTTCCCTCAGTCATAATTCTCTTCTCCCACTGAATGGCTACAAAATGATATGCATGATATGTTTATGTAAACACATGACATGAATGCAGGTTTAGATGGGTGCACCTAAAAAACTGTTTGACAAGACAATTACAAAGGATGGACCTAATGCTTAGACCTAATGATAGAAAACTTTGTCCCAATGGCTTTTTTTTTTTTTTTATTTTAATAACACTAGAAGAATTGGACTTAGACTGTTAAAATGATGATAAGAAAACGAGTCTATTACCCCTATATGATCTTAGCCCTAAACAATCTTACCCCTATGAAGTGACTTGAATCAAAATGACTAAGGATGAAAATGCCTCTACAGGATGATTCAATTCAAAACTACCCATTTGGGATGACACTTCACGATTTTACCCTCATAAAATGATTTCCCTCAAAACTACCCACTTAGGGTGACACTTAATGTTTTGCCCCTATAAGATGATTCAGATCGAAGTTACCTATTTTAGACCCTTATGAGATGATTCGAACTGAAATTTATCTACTTTAGGTGATCAAAGACGAACATGACTCCTACAAGATGAATTAGATTACCTATCTAAGATGAGAAATGATGATTTTAACCCTTTCAAAGCGACTCAAAAGAAAAATGCTTTCTGAATCTAAGCTTTTCCCTTTTTATCACTCCCTTCGCTCCCTTATTACTTCGGTTAGCATAAGGTTAGAAAAGTCAATTCTACCCTAGGTGAGGTTAGTAACTACCAGGTCATCAAGAGACCCAGTAGTATCTCATCCTAAACCTAATGAATCCTTATGTACAAAAGTTCAGGTTTCACATGCTCATTCAAGAGTATGTCAGGTCATGTTATTAAGATTTTTACAACACGATGTTTCAGGAAGTTTTCCCCTATTGGAAACCAATTAAAGAAACAATTGGTGAGATCTTAATATCATGGATCAAGGCATATTTCAGAATGAGCAACCAAAACTTGAAACTTTTATACATAAGGATTCGACTCGATCAATCACATGCAAAAAAGGGTCTTAAAGGTTGACATCTATGGGCCACTACATGGGTTTGACTTGGATAAAGGTCAAAGGCTACCTTAGGCGAGAACCAAAGGTTCTTTTTATATACCCGAAGGTACGTTGCCCAAGGCTGATGTACAAGACAGACTACCCTTGGGCCGAGTGGGCTTTCGGGCGAGGTCTGGATTGCCATTGGGGGTAATAAGGACAAATTGTGCACAGTGGGTGTAAGTGTTGTGCAATGCAAGGAACTTAATTAAACTCAGAAGCATTTAACAAATTAACCACATCGGAATCGACTCTTCGCATTATCCCCAGTGGAGTCGCCAGAGCTGTGGCACCGGTTTTTGCCGCGCCATGCCAGGACAGACTTGCCACTCTTGTTTAACCACCCTAAACGTGGTCAAGAGGAGCGCATAACGGGTTTGTGGCCCGTTACGGAGTCTATGGAGTCGCCACCCAGGAGTAACCCCGGGAAAATATGCGTCGGTGAAGACGGACGATTTTATGGATCCCTTGCAGAGGACCCAACCTTCCTCACCGGCCCAATGGTTGGGTTCGGAGAGTCGGGTACGGCGATGGGAAGGTGTTAGGCACCCATGCCGCCCGGCCCGAAGGCCGGCCTCCACTTTTGTGGTTTATTTGTTAAACGCGTTACCGAGTTTAATTAGATTCCATTTTTATCACGCAATGTATTATTATTATTCATTACAATCATTCAAAAAAAAAATGAAATACGGAAAATAAATAAAAAATTACAACCCTTTTTCATACACCCCTATACATTTCTTCTTACCCTAAACAAGCCTATGAAATAATAAATAAATAAATCCTGCAAAACAATTTTGTTAGGAGCAAATTGTAATTATAAAAATAAAAAAAAATAAAAGAACTACAATAAAACAAATAAAAACAGTGTGCCTAGAGAAATAAAGATAGTGCAGCCCAGCCGGCCGGCCCAAGAGAATAAACAGCATGCAGCCCAATAACAAATATACACACATGTACAGTAAATAAGCAGAATCCACCCCAAGCCGCAATTTGAACCCAAGTGCTGAGGGGGATAAGTCTCCCACCTCTCGCCACCAAGGCTAACAATCTCATTCATTCAATATGCATACAGAATACTAAATATACGGACGCACACATAAGATATCCTAAGTATAAAATATATTCATGCACAGAATACAAAATATACATTAACACCTTAACACAATACACACATGCATTATATATATATACATAAACATGTAAAATAATAACAAGAATAAAAAATTAAAATGACACACAAAAAAAAAAATAATAATAATAATAATAAAATAAAATAAATATATATATATATATATATATATATCTTATACACAACACAATATACATATAGAATATACACAATTCACATATATAATTCATAATCAATGATTTTTTTGAAAAATACAGAATGAATAAATAATCGAATGCTTTAATTAAATACCCCTCAGGAAACATACCTGAAATTTGGCTGTATCGATGCTTTCCTAATACTGAATTGAGAGCCATTGGATGACAAATCTCAAAAATTGAGATTGATTTTTATTTGAGCAAGGTTTGGGTATATATATTTTTTTTTGGTTGAAAAATTTTGTCTTCTGTGAAAAATTCCTCCTCCCTTTCTTATAAAAAAATTTCTCCCCTCCAGTTCTCAAAATCCCACCCCTTTTTATACTGCCACCAGGAAAAACCGCTGGCAGCAGTTGATCATTACGTGCATGAGAAAAACATGAAGAAAGTGGAGAAAATGCTGCGTGGGATGAAAAGTGTATAAAAACTGCCCATAAAATGGCAGAACTGCATTAAAACTGCAGCCACGCGCAAACTGGGCCAGCGTGTCATGCTTTCTTGCCTGCCCCCTCTCTCTTTTTCTCTTTGGGCTTCTCCAACTGGGCTGACTTCTTTGTGGGTTTAATTTTAAGGATTAGGATTTTGAATTTAAATGGTTTGGGCTAGGATTTTAGGCTTTTGGATTTGGATTATGGTGGGCTTTGGATTTTGGCTTTGGATTATGGTTATTGGGTTTATTATTGGTGGGCTTTGAATTTTGTTTTCTTTTTATTTTATTTTATTTTATTATTATTATTATATATATTTTTTGGTTTTGGTTTTATTATTTTATTATTATTTTTCTTTGTTCGGGTTTGCTCATCTATCCTCAATTTAATATTTTGAAAGCATCGATTCGAATTTTTCAGGTTTATCATCATCGGGGATGACCCTGTTGGGTCCAAAATGGGGTGTCTACAATTACATTATGAGTGCAATTGATATTTGTGTTAGATATTCATGCATGTTGACAAGAATGGGTTGTTAGGAATGAGGACTATATATGATAGCATGAATTATATGTCAATATTATGATCTGTTTTATAATAGTATACCATAGGACATTATTTGTTTTTGTATGGTTCTGATTTGAATGTGTATGGGGAATGTTTGAAGACATCTATGGAAGTTTGAAAATTGTCCGTGAATATGTCTAATTAATGGATGTCCACCTGTCAATATGAACATCTGCTTACAACTCTTAAGTTTTTTGCACATACTCTTCAAGTAGGCTGAATTAATACTATTTTGCATATCATTTTATTCAATATCTTATTTTATTGATGTATGATGATGGAAAGTCCCAATTTAAGGATTATGTACCATCATCCCTTGTTGATGTAATTTTAATTAATTTAATACATTTTATTTATTATTTTATATGAATATAATTGTTGTATTTGCATGTTTAATATGGGGAAATTTAAGAATATAACAACTTATTAAAACAAGCCAAAAAGTGGAGGACAACCATTAGGCTGGACAATATAATGCTTAATACCTTGTCACATCATACCTAATTCTTCAAACCTGTTCATTAAATTGATGAGATTGGTTTGGGTCATTCACAAGGGATCCAAAAGTTTATCACTCTTGTCACACTTTTCTCAAGCATAACTTAGGTGACGACTCTTAAATTACTCTGTAATGGGTCAAAAACCCATTAAGCACTATTTTTGTTCATTGTTGAGATGACTAAATAAAAATAACAAATTCTACCTAGCATAATGTGGCAAAAACCCGTTATATAATTTCTGCTAAGTATATTACAACAACACAATAATAATAGTTGTTGATATGATTTTTTGCCATCAACTAATATATGTAAATCAAAGACTTATACAAAATAGTTAACAGTAGTATGATTTACAATGTTGTACTAGAAGATATATTGAGATAAGTAAGAAAATAAATAAAAAAAAAAATTTAATCAGATTCAGTTTGATAATTAGAATGTTTACGTCTAAGGTGTTATTTCTAATATAAATGTAGTATAAAAATATATATTACAATGTATAGTTGTAATTAATGTCTACTATTATTGTGCTACTCTCTCCCTTCTTTTTCTTCTCTATATTTATTTATATATTGAATTTTTTGAAGGAAAATGTTCTTTTAAAACTCCTTTGGATTAGAATTTTAATTCGTAATTTGAAGTCAAATGGGAGTGAATCATGTCCATATCCATGACATATTGATTATAAGAGGAGTTAAAGTTTGTTTGGGTAAATGTTTTAAGGATGTGACACCAAAGATTCTGAGCACGTTTCTTTTTTTGTAAGAGTAAAACTATAACCTTATCTTGGAGAGAGTTCCTTACTTTGTCGATTACTAAGTTAAAGTCAATTGTTGAGATGTCTGCACATCAAATAAAATTTCTACAGTAGATAGACTAAGAGTTGTAATACTGCATAATCACTTCGTTAATCACCATATTTCGTTATACTTCCAAAGTTAACTTTAAGAAAAATGGTTTAACTACACAACAATTGTCTCTTAGTTTTTAGAAGGTGAAGAGGATGTCATCAACGTTAAGAATCTTCTATCACATGTAGATTCCATAATATCTTTTGGATTATACAAGCTAGTGGTATCATGACTTCACACGTTTCAAGCAATGCATTTATCTTACCTTTTCACTTTCCTTGTGGGATACGATTAGGCATGCATTATTTGCATTTAATCATGACGAACACGAGTTTATGAGAAAATCAAATGGTAAGGGTGATTTCTTCCTTTTCTTATTTACTTTTAGACTATAAAAAGGGGAAACTTAGTTTCCATATTTCTCATAAAATTTTCTTCTTTCCCTTCTCTTGTAAATGCTCTGTGGGCCATTCTTAAGGTTTTTCTTTTGAGTTTGATGACATATGATAGTTCGGAATCTGAAAGATAACTTCATATAATAAAAAAATTTGACATGCTTTAAGATTTATATATAAAATGACTAACATTTTCCCACCCAAGCTTTGGCATAAAAACATTTTTTTCACCCCTTGAATTCGTAAATCACATTTTCCTAGCCAAAACCTAACTATTTAACCCAAAAAAAAAAAAAAAAAAAAATCCTAACATAATATCAAAAAGTTAAATTACTATAATTTCTAATTATTTAACTTTTAAAATTATTATATCACTTCAAATTAATAAAATTTATTTTAAATATCATATTTACAGCAACATCGTCTTCTCCCTTTTCAATTACTACTGTAAGCACTAAGCACAAACCTTGTCACCAACACTTTCACTTTCTCTCCTAGTTTAATGACCACTACCTCCACGTTCACCTCTCCACAACCACTTGTGCTCCTTCACCCTTGCTGCTAGTTTACTGTCCCTTACTACCACCTCCTTCACCACCTCTACCGCCCTTATTACTAGTTTATTCACTCACATCTTTTACCTCTACAGGCACCACCCTCTCCATCTCACATGGAACTTTTGGAAATTTCTCATGGATAAATTGATATTTAAAAATTTTAGAGCAGCGAAATACATTATTAAAATCATAAGAAAATCTTGATTCAGGATCAAAAATTAGTTATATATATAAAACTCGTTAGAGATTGAAAGATTTTCCACACAAGGGCTCCTTAATAACAAAAAGTCTTACGAGTGCTACCCTAAGATAATGGCAAGCATGTAGTGGTAAAAGAAACTTTTTGTAAAATTTCTTTTTTTAAAAGAGAGAAAATGTTTTAATTTTGTTTTTTCTCTTTTCAAAAGGTTGGCTACGTTTTAATACTATAACCCTAGATGTATCACTTAAACACTATCTTTCACTTAAATACAATTTCAATTAATTATATTAAGTGGATTTAACAATATTAATTCGGCTAACTAATTTTTTTGTTTTGCAAGCAAATTAAGCAATTGAATTCAAATGACCTGTTCAACTCACATCACAAAAACTTGATGCCAAGTCTTCTAAATTTTAGTATGGGCTGACTAATTATTTGGCCTCAATAATATTAATTAAACTTAATAATTATTTAGGTTTATGTTTTAAATATTTAATTCTTAAATATTTTAAACGTAATTTTTAGAGATTAATTCACAAACTATGGATGATCTTTAACAAGATATCATAATCACTAATATACAGGATATCAACATTAACTAATATAACCTTTTAATGTTGCAATTTTCGTGTAATCGAATCTTTTTATCGTATTGACATCTTATCAAGGTTAAGGTATAAAAATTGTGTCTATTTTAGTTATCTTAAATTTTGACTTGACTCCAAGAAAATGATCGAGTTTAATTGATGTCAAACTATGATCCAAATCCATACTATCGTCATAGATTTTGTTAGTTGTGATCATCAATCCATTGGCGTCACAAGATATTTTTCTTTTGTACTCGAGAGTGATGAATCATTTATGATCCATTATAGTTTCGTTGCACCTTTTGATATAGCCAACAACCACCATTTTGATAATCATTAAAAAAAAAAAAAAAAAAGAAGGTTGCATTAGACTACTATCAAACTATGTTAATCGACGTATGAAACGTTTTTGTGATCTTAAGTCCTAGGATCATATATACTGTCATCCATTAAGATGATATATTCCATAAACACTAGGGTACCATCTATGTGGAATCCTCTTTTCAGGTCTATTCAATGGATATGCTCTCAATATATATCTATGTGTTGCACCAACCCCAAACATGTGAGTTTTATCGCTACTTTTCGATAAAGTCATTCCATATTATGATATTTTTACCATATTATTCGTGTTTTTGGTCAGAATAATATGAGGGCTACGAATGTTTCTAGATCAACCACCTAATGTAATCATAGGGTTTTCATGATTAATTAACTTGTTGATCCGTCATCACGATTCTGCTAATTTAAAAATATTTATCTAAGTAAACGTGTAAACATATATAGTTACAAATAAAGATGTCACTAGAATGTTTTAATATGACTTCTCATTTATTTATATCATAAAGAAGATTAACTCTAGAGCACCTACTCCAATAAGAACCATCTGCACCTCCATCATCACCATTATGCATTGAATATTCTTCAAATTGCAAAATATCCATCGGAGAAAATCTCATCATCCTCCACAAACACACTTCTTGACCAGAATCCAAATAAATAACAAACATAACATGAGAGAGAGAAAAAGAGAGAGAAAGAGAGAGAGAAGGCATCTCTTTATATCTCCTTCTTATTTGATCATCACCTTCAATGGTTGTTGTGCTTGAATACATCAACATTCCTCATACTTCAACTTCTTTGACTTTTTTTTCATATAAACTTTTGTCTTCTTCACTTATTTCAATCTCTACTTATTGGAGATTGTTGAACTACAAAGACTTTAAGGTCATTTCAACTCTCTTACTTGGATTGATAAGTTATAGTCAGAGTTTGAACTTAAAACTTAGTTACGGTGGATAAATTATTTATGAGGCTTAATATACAAACACTGAATGTTAGAATCAAACTTGTATAGTTTACAAGGTTATATTAACATAAATCATTGAGGCGAAATATATAAAATGTTGTTCTTTTGAATTTTTTTCAAAAATTTTCGACATAAAACTATTATATTATCTTTACAATATTAATTTGTTTTAATAGAGTTAGATATTTCAAAAGGGGAAAATTATTTTTAAACCAAATCTTCATCGGAAAAATGTCTGTCTGTTTATACATATACACACACGATTGTCTTGTGATGGGAATATTATAATAACACTTAATGGCTATAATTATTCCTAAGATTTTTAAAAAGAGATTTAATACAGAAAAAAAAAATGAAAAAGAATAAAGATGTGCCATGAAATTAATATTTTTATTTATTCATTTACTTTTCTTATCCAAAAATATTGAGACTGCTTAAAAACAATTTTTAATCTGTATTATGCTCGAAATAAGTAATGTTAATGTTGCTTAATCTAATAGTGCAGGAGAGAAATATGTAGACATGAATGCCTTATGCCTGCCCACGTTTTCGATGATTAAAATTATTGAAATTTTTTCAACATTAAAATTATGTTTGTACTTGTATATGTTATATTTTTTAACTAAATTATTAATAAAATAAAAAAAGAAATATTGAATAGATGTATTTGTATTAGAGTTTTAAATGTCATTTAACACATGGTTTAAGTTCAATTTCTTTAAGACAATTTATGGAAAATTTTGTTAAAGACCTAAAGAGGCATCCGTGCTTCAGATTTTTGTCTGCTTTATAGACATAATTAATTATAATAATAAAATAATTAATTATAGGAATGCACCACGAGTACAGTTTAAAATTTATGATTATTATATTATGATTATAAAAATATTGATTATATGATAATTTATTTTTGTATTTTAGTATATTTTATTAGGTTAAATGACTTGTTCTAACTCAAAATTTTTGGAAAAGATAGAATTTTGCTTTCTCATTTTTTAAAATTTAAATATCTATCGTTGACCATTTTTCATTTACTTCTTTTAACATTTTTTGATGAAATAACAAATTTATCTTATTAAAAATAAATATAATTTAATATTTAAATATAAATATAAAAAAATTTTAAAATATAAAAAATTTTCAAAATAATATCAAAGTAATAAAATAAAAAAACAATTATTATCGCTTTCGATGATGGCCACCGATAATCGAATCATGATTTATGGGATGGTGGCGGAGGTAACCATATTTAGTTATATTGTGAATCAAAATACCCTTTTTAGTCTGTAATAACTATTTTTTTATCTTTTAATTATTTTATAATTTATTTTAATAATATTGTAATAGTTTTATTATTTTATAAAATTTAGTGTGTTATTTATAAAATTGTTTTTATCAAAAAGATTAAAATACTCTTTTGACAGATAATATTTAATCATTGACCGTTAAATTTAATTGTTGACTTTAATCAACGGATGAGTATTTAGGTTTTTAAAAGTTAAGAGGTGAAATTTCATCTTTACAAAAAACTTTCAATGGAATTTCATCTTTCTCCTAATCATTTCTTCTTAATTTAAGTATATATAAACTTAAGGTTATTGGGTAATTTTCCAAGAAAATTGGAAAATGAAAAAAGTGGTAACAAAGATGACCAGAGGAAAAAGATGATCGATGGTGAAAATGATTGAATTAGAAGGATAATTGGTCGATTGGTGGTGAAAATAATGAGAAAAGAAAGATGATCGACAATAACATTGTTAACGAAGATGATAGAAGGAGAAAGAAAATGGTAGGCAATTGATGAAAATACTAGGTTGACAAAAAAAAGTTATCAGTAGTGTTATTGGTGAAAATGAAGAAAGCAGAAAAATGACGGTCAATTGTTAATAATGAAATCGATGAGATGAGAAAGATAATAGCTTGTTGGTGAAGACGAAATGACCAGAAAAATAATTACCAATAACAAGGGAATAAAAAAAGAAAAAAAAGTATTCTTATAAAATAAATAAATTATAAATTGGTGGTGAAGAACTAAATATAATTAGATGATAAATTAGTTAATTAAATTTTCACTTTTCCTAAGAGTGTTTTTATAATTTCATCCAAACAAAATTACGTTTCAATTTAAACTATAGAATTTGAATGATTCAATCTAATTTTATGGTTTGAACTATTTTTTTAAACACCCCAGTGCTTTTTTATAACTTAAAAAACTTTCGAAAGTATTATATCATTTCCTTCTTGGAGAAAATCCTTACTAGGTTAGTCTCGGGAAGGGCTTCAAATTCTTTTGAAATTAAAAACACATTTTGATTGATTTAATTAGAATATTAAAAAAAAAAGAAGAAAAATATCATGTTTAACACTAAAGATTCCTACATAATTTACATCTGCCTTGGGGCTCACCTATGTCCGTCACATCTGGGTTGACCCAAGCATGCAAATGTTTAAATAAAATCATGGCCAACGACCCCGATTCCCAACCAACAAGAAGAAATTTCCCAAGTGTTTCTCTTGTGTAGGATCCAGAACAATGGTCTCTCGCATCTAAAGAAGTTACGTTTTCCCACCCAATGTTTGACTTTAAAGCTCTTTTTACCCCTAGTTAGTATAAAAAATATTTTTTAATTCAAAATTAAACTAAATTAAAAAAAACTAATATTTATAGGTAAAATAATAATCTTATTATTTATTAATTTTGAAATTATCATATAAACGTAATAATTATTATATAACATCTATATATTTAATTTGCTGTATTTTATCCAATTATTTAGAGGTATAACTGTTATTTTTTAAACTAGGAAAAGTAAGTTGATAGTTCAATGTTTCCTGAAAGACCTCTAAACTTTTTTTGAATTTCTAATAACCTCTTAAACTTTTTCAGAAAGCTTGTTTGAACCATATAAGAATTAAAATTATAATATTTATATAAAGGTTAATATGATTTTTATATACTTTATAAAGATAAAAACTATCTTAGATAGTTATGGCAGCTAATATAAATTCATATTTCGTGTTTGATGGAAGTGTGTAAAAACTACAGTTTAATAGCGTAAATTTTAGTTTCCAAATTTCACTAGAAAATAAACTCTAATCCAACAAAGGTTTCAATGCATAATTTAAAAGTACTGGATTATTTCAACATTGAAGAAAACGGTTTGTTGGGAGAAAAACTGTTATAATTGGCTTCTAGATTTTCAGTTTACATTCATAACAGGAGATACGTTTTCGTATTTATTAAAAGTCTTGGTTATTATTTAAGATAATATCTATGATTAAACTTATAAAACTAGGTCAGATGGACAAAATTATTTATATTTTGAGTGAAAAAAATATTATTTATATTTAATTTTAAATACAAAAATATTTTTTAATGATAACTAAAAGGGAAGTTTTGTTTTAAAATCGGACTTGGGTAGAAAAAAGTAATTCACTTATTTTTTGAGGCAGAAGAAACATGGACTGGGTCAGATGGGGCGTGGTCGCTGTGCCTGATTTTGTACGCCCAGTGAAGTCGTCCGCGGCGTGGGTCAATTTTTGTCCCCATTCGATGACTTGGGCGGAAGAGAGGGCCGACTGCGGTAACTTGGGCACACACAAATCACAATACAAGCGTATAAATCATGGCAGTTGAGGGTGAGATTTAGGTTTGGGAGCTGTTAGTTAATTAGTTGGGGATTTGATGGGTACAACTTTTCAAACACAATGTTTATTATTTCCTTTTTTTTCTTCCAAGAACACAATTTGTTCACGCAATTTCCCGAACCAACGCCACTATCTTTCTCACTCTCTATTTTTTTTTGTTAGAATGATTTGGATTGTTTTAGAAAATTTTCAGCTTGTTTTTCTTCGTATAATTTGAAAAAGTTTTTAAATCGTATCAACTGGAACCAACACTACTTGAGGACTTCATTATGTGGGTAATGTGGAATTAGCAAGTAAAAATAATTAAGTTTTTGGATAATACTCAACAACACCACTTGAATGCTTACGAGGACAACAGGGGTTTGGTTAGCTTCTAAAGACCTCTAACAACCATAGCTGATATTCCACCTGCTCTCCTCTTTGGATTCAAGTTCAAGGTCAGAAGCTTCTCATCATAGATAATATGCCTTCACCAAACACAACAACATGTATAATATCCATTCTAATTTAATGTATAGAAATTCATGCTTGAGGTTTAAGTAGATTTAAGTGAAATTAAAGAGACGAAGGTGATAGAAAGTGTTTGAAATTTATAGGAACATAGAAGAGTAAATCTGATCCGTGGATAAAAATCTAAACTGTGATGGATATGGGTGTAAAAACTTGAAACTCAAAGTCCGATTTTAGGGCATGTGTTTGCTATAGGGAATATTAATAATTTGAAACCTAATATTTCATTAAAAATTTAATCTTCTCCCTAAATATTGAAAATTATTAGATAAATAAGAGTAGTTGTGTGTAATTTGGTAATCACAGAAGGTCAAAGATGATTAATGTTGTCCAAAAGACACGTCGCCAGGCGTTGAAACCAGCTTCAACTTCCTCGCAACTCTCTTTGAGCATTCATACGGTATATATAACACATCCATCTCTCCTTTCTTTTCTTGTAAACTCCATATTTGTTCTTCTGTTTCATCGACCCAAAATTCTCGTTTATATCCATGGCTTTTGCCTTAAACAGAGCGTCAGTAACCATTACAGATGCCGCCTCTTGGTACTGTGCCATTGTGTTGCTGGCCTTAATACTACTGGGCTCAATCAGGGAGAATAATTCTTTTGCTGAAGAGTCTCAGGTGAGAGGGAGCCACCTTTTGGACAGACCCTGCGATGAAATCTATGTGGTGGGTGAAGGCGAGACTCTCCACACCATCAGCGACAAGTGTGGAGACCCGTATATAGTCGAGCGAAACCCGCATATCCATGACCCCGATGATGTCTTCCCAGGTCTTGTCATCAAAATCACCCCTTCAAAACCAAGAAAGACGAGGTAGCTGACTGAGAAGAAAGGAAAGGAAAGGAAAGGAAAGGAAAAGAAAAGAAAGGAAAGCTCTGTCAATCTTCCTTCTAGCTTGTATCGTATATATTCTTATACGAGCATATGATTCCCGATAGTATCAGTACTTTTGGTTTTGCTTTGGCTTTGGCCTTGTACTACTTTTGTAGTTTTTTTCTTTTTTTCTTTCTGCAAAAAGTTGGCATAGTAGTGAGAGTTTTTCTTCTCATACGACTTGGTATCACAGAGAGAACAAAATTCTCAATAAAAAATTTCTCGACTATTTGTAAATATGTCTACATAATTAATCAAGTCCTCTTCAGATTGTTCAGCAGTTCTGTTCTTAACAAGCCCAGAATTTCAAATATCCGCAGTTTCAAAAATCTCCAGCGTTCTGAATTCCTCAAGCTCTCAATTTGAATTCATCTTGTTTTTTGTTTTTTCATTTTTTTAAGTTGATGATGATGATGATGATGGATTTTGGACTCACACACAGCCGAAAGAAAGATTTTTTTACAAGTTATGTGCCAAAACGACAAAAGAAATAGAGTTTGGGTTGGTAGTGGGAGAGAAAAGGGGCCATTAGATTGCTTCAAACATAGAAATCCTTCAACCCTCCCAACTGCCTTTGAGGGATTCTGTAGTTGACTTATAATTTCCAACACGGGTTTTCTTTTTATTGGATCGATTTTAACACGTTTACCAACTTTGATTTGGTACAAAACTCATTTTTTTATTATTTATTTTTTTAACACACACAATCTTAGATCATAGATTATTTAAAGATTATAAAATATATACAAAAATTATGTAATCCCACGTATGTTTCAATAGTCACATAATCAAAAAATAAAATAAAATACAATCATGGGTTCCCTGTAAGGAGTGTCTATGGCATCGGCATTAATTATTTGTGGGTGGGAGATGTTTATCTCCAATGTGTAATTAGGTAGCAGTCCAAATAATTTGAATGGAGAATCATCATCATCATCATCATCATCGTCAACAAGCCAAGCTTAGTATTTCATACTTTTGATAAAAGTTGAATGTGACATTTTGGGTTGGGTTGGCATGGCAGCACCCACTTCTGCCCATTCAAGTTCCCATTATAATCTTAGCCTATGTTTTATATGTGAAAATAATTGGGGCAAATTAAGAAGGGATTATGTATAATGGACTTGTCTTGGATGTATTAGGACGAACATATTTCATTCCATTTTCGTCAAATCTCTCCATCTTTATCATGCTTTTCGAATCCTATTTTGAAGATGAATTATTGTTGTGATAAAATTGTCAAAACCACACAAATAAATAGACTTTTGCTTCCAATTGACATCCCCTTTCAACCAACCACTTTTTTATACATTAATTATATTTTTCTTGCTTGAACCATGGGATTCAACCATAAAATGCAGACTTAAAAGCCCTACTTTTTTGTAGAAATCCAGTGATACCGCTAGAAAACACAATGATTAAACTTTAAACACTTCTCAAACTGTTAATCTAAGGGCTTTGACTAATTTACATGACTCAAATAAATAATAAATAACCTTGATTGGAAATTATTTAGGTAGAAAAATCAACAGCTAATGACTTTTGTTTACCTTGATGATAAAAACGATCAAATCTGATCGTAAGAGATTTAATTACCTTTATTATAAAAGACGATAAAAAAACAGTTGGTTTCAAATATATTAATCATTTTTTACCGCCATTAATGATGGAGACGGTCAGATCTGACTGTTTTTGTCAGATTTAGTTAGTATGACTCCAACCATAACATGAACCATGGGATATTTATCATTCTTTTCGAATCCTATTTTGAAGATGAATTATTGTTGTGATAGTTATTGTTGTGATAAAATTGTAAAAACCACACAAATAAATAGACTTTTGCTGACTTATTCCAATTGACATCCCCTCTCAACCAACCACTTTTTTATACATTAATTATATTTTTCTTGCTTGAACCATGGGATTCAACCATAAAATTGCAGAATTAAAAGCCCTACTTTTTTTTGTAGAAATCCAGTGATACCGCTAGAAAACACAATGATTAAACTTTAAACACTTCTCAAACTGTTAATCTAAGGGCTTTGGCTAATTTACATGACTCAAACAAATAACAAATAACGTTGATTAGAAATTATTTAGGTAGAAAAGTCAATAGCTAATGACTTTTGTTTACCTTAATGACAAAAACGATCAAATCTAATCGTAAAAGATCTAGTTACCTCTAATATAAAAGACGATAAAAAAAAACAGTTGGTTTCAAGTATATTAATCGTTTCTGACCGTCATTAATGATGGAGGCAGTCAGATCTGACCGTTTTTGTCATATTTAGTTGTCTCTATCATTGCAACAACCAGATTCAGAATCAGGTGGTTATTTTTGACCGCTTAGTTAGATTTTCGTCTATAGTGAATGTTTTTAGAAAAGTTTTATTAATTTTTAAAATTTTTCATTAAAATTTTAAAATTATTATTATTTTAATATATATTAATATTATTTTATATATTAATTATTTTTATAAATTAATTTTATTACGAAAGAGAAAACTATTCCTTTAACTAATTAAATTTAACGACCTATTGATTTTATTAAATAGCCAATCATTTGACTTTTTAAAAGTTAATAGGTGGGATTCATCTTTTAGGAAAACCCTAAGTGGGAATAAGTTAGTTGGCCATTATAAAATTCTTGAAACTCTCCGTTTATATATTACTTATACAAAAAGGTAAGTTTTTGTAGATTTTTTTTTTTTGATGACCCAGAAACCCCTAACCCGTAATAACCGGTCAACCCTAATTGATCAGGTAGTTTAAACCCAAAGATCTATGACCACCTAGACCTGCAACCACACATCGGATAAATCAAGAACTATTGGTTTCACTACAATTTGAACACTGACCACCACTTTGGATGATTAAGACCCTTACTGCTAGGTCAAACCCTAAGGGTCACAGTTTTTGTAGGTTTCATTTAACACTAAAAACAATTTTTTTAGGAATTAAAAATACTAGAATTTTGAGTTGACATGATAATAATAATAATAATATTTAACAAGGAATGTGTTTTAGAAGCTTAATATCGAAGCCAATTATATGCTTATCTATTTAAAACATACAATTATATGCTTCATACACTTGCTCTCTTCTCTTCAGTTTAATTTCTTTTTTTTTTAATTTTTAACCAGCATTTTTTTAATAACTTATTTAATTAATTATGTTTAAGGAACCCTTCTATCACTTTTTCGTATTTTTTTCAAATTCTTGTTATCAGTTCCATTCAATTATTTATAAAATAAATTAAGAAATATGTTTTGATCAAAAAGTTTTTACGTGATATGATATTAATTAATGGTGGTGGTCAATTTACTTCCTGATCCACCTTTAAACATTTAAAAGAATTTAAATATTTTGATATTTGATATTATTTATTTTCTTGAAAGACAATTTTTATAAATAATATTAGAAGATTTTTACACCATCCTGACGCCCAGCCCAACGAAGATGTCGTGGCCGGGAAAATGGGCAGCTTCGGTAAACAGTGCTGATTAGTCCAGCTTGAGTTCAGATTTTTCACAATATAAATTTTTTTTTTGGGTTACCAAACCCACCCTCGCCCATATCATCTGATTAATCCAGTTCTGATAAAAAAGATAAATCTGAAGGTTTTTAATCATTAAAATCTGTAATTAATTATTTATATTAATTATAATTTTTAATAAATATAAATACGAATTATACAAACAGAACATGAATATTAATACGAATATAAATTAGATTATATGAACCGAATATAAATACAAATTTTACTATAAAAATATTCGATAAATACAAATACGAACTCAATCACTTCATACTCAACAAAATTTCTGGAACTGCACCAGAATTGTCACCATCACGACCATAAAAATGCTAAAATTCAGTCGATGAGCCTCTTTCTTTCCTCAAAACATTTTTGAAAGCTTAAGAAATCATCCTCAAAACTTTCTAGTTGCTCCCTTAAATCTGAGGGACCTACTTGATAGAAAATTGGTACAAGGGTTTGGCCATTGACTTTTATCTGAGAAGTCGGGTTCAATTGATGCTGTTGAACAAGAATTTAAATAAATGTCGCCGTAACCAAGTTCTCAACGGTGGGAGTGGAGTGTCCTTAACGCAAGATTTTACACGCGAGCAGGTGGTGGCGAAGCATTCTCGTGAATGGGGTGGAGAAGAAAGTAGCTTTTGAAACCACCAATGTTGCAATGGCAATCCGCAGCGAGAGATAGATTGATTGAAGCTGGAGTCTTGACATGGTACGAAGGTCGGCGGGACTGCTGCTGATTTGCTATAATACGCTGATCCTCAGAAAATTACTGTTTATTTGCATGCCACCATGCAGAAAATATTGTTTACAACAAACGGTAAAATTATATTTTGTTCTTCTAATTATGCATGCACTATAATCAGCTTTGAGATGTTGCTTATGTTCTTCCATTATGGCCATATCGTGGGCCTCGGATTTGGTGGGTCGAAACTACGGCATGGCCCATAGCATGCTGAACCTTATCATTTTTGGCTCCGGACGGCCAGTCCACCGACACGGCGCCACCTCTACTCCAACAAACACACTCTTAATCCCTTCTCTGTCGTTGAGGTTTCACCCGTTCAAGTTGTGGGTATTACAATTCACAAGGTTTGATGGCTATGTTGAAACAGCTAGCAGATTGAGGTTTGCCTACTCTTAATCTCAAAGGCCTTCAGCGTACTATGAATTGTTCACGAATCAGGTTTTTGTTTCTTCCCACTATCTCGATTTTTGAGTTGAAAGGCTTGAACCATATTTTGAAGTCATTTGAATGTTAAAGCATGAGATGGTTTCATTTCCCTAATATCTTTATAATTGGATATCTTTGTTGTCCAAATAATATAGATATTAGGAGAATGACGAGATGACAAGTAAGAGGTTAGAATTCACAAAACAGATTTTTCAATCAATAAAAATGTGTGATAACAATCCTAGTTATAAGATAAGAGGTTGTTAGACAAAAAAAAAAATGAGTGTCTCAAATAATAGGAAAAACTATCAATAAAATAGCTCAAGTTAAAATCAAAGGTCTTATAGACCAAGATAAAATCGACTCTAATTTAACCAAGTCTTATAGTTGATGGGTCTTAGACACGAGGCTCCAAGTGGTTTACCAGGCACAAACAAGTCGAGGCTACACTTGGTAAGTTAAAAAAAAAAAAGATATTAGGAAAATGATATTGAAGCAAATGATGCAACTACTTCCAAAACTTGATTCAACAAAACACATTGTTACACATATGATAACAAATTCTTAGTAGTAGAACAAATTACATAAAATACATAGATAAAAAGGTAATTTTAAGCATAATCAATAACATAAAAACTCTAAACTCATAAATCAAAGACTTTAATATTGCCTTCGTAGAATAGCAATCGACAAATGAAGATAATGTTACAGTACGTAAATTTCATTGGTAAGACAATTTGGCTTACCACAAATCCTTCAATAACTCTAATGTTAGCTTTACAAAATTTCAAGCGATAGATGAAGATCTACTCCATAGTTCACAAATTGCATTAGCAATGTAGTTAGACAAGTCATAAATTGTAAAATCATATTTTTAAGGTTGGACGTTGATGGAATAATGAATGAGGAAGCGAGTTGTTGTAACTTCCAAGTTGTCGGAGAAGGATTGGTTATGAGATGGTTTTGTCTCTAGTTACTAAATTAATTTCTGGTTTAAGTATGAAAACATTGAACATAAGAAACATTTGGTCTACTTATGGCTAATTAAAACCCTTATCAAATGTATGTCAAAAGATGGTAGCCCATGGCTTATATAATAACATAAGAAATTACATTCTCTCATAATTTTTTTGAAACTAATTACACAAGAATAAGAAAAAGAAAATGTGGGTTTGATGTGAATATGTATTTTTATTTGAATATTTGATGTGATTATATTTGGTGTCTAATTGATAAGGATTGGTATGAGATTAGGTTATTATCAAGGTGGAGTTGAAGGGATAAAAAGAGGAGGAGAATATTGTTATTTACATATTTTGGATAGTCCTTGGCTGATTAGGCGAAGAAGCACCTCTGTTTGTCTAAGGAAGAGTTGACATCTTTTATTACTAACACTATTTTCTTTTAATACTAATAATGCACATTAGAACAATAACAGAATGAGATGAATCAATTTTATGTTGGTTGAAAATGAAAGTTGGTTATGGTTTTGATGATTGAAGAAATTGGAAGTTCGAAATATGTTAGAAAAACAAAGTGTCTATATTGTGAAGGAAAACTCAATCCTAATCTTAATTGTAAATTCATATATGATTGTGCATTTCCTCCACACAGTTGTCTGAATAGTTATAATTGTCAAGAGTCATTTTTCTAAACACTTGGAGATACAAGTTTATCCATAAACGGTGCATATGAATGATTGTACATCCATTATGCACAATTGTTAATCATATCTAATTCATAAAACTGTCCCTTTTATAATTTTTCAACGTTGTATAAATGATCCTAACACATCAATGAGCATAAGAGGACCATACACGATCATTCATCTTCACAAATTTTCAAAAGAAATAATCTAAATATATTAAATGACCAAAATACTCTCAAGACGTACCTATAAGTGTTACAATTAATAAAATATGTGTTGAGTACCACCACATACTTGTGGGAGTTACATTTCCTCCTTACTTATTTGAATTTTGTCCTCTAAATTCACTTGAATTGCTTTGAAAATCTTTGCCTCATGTCCTACTCAACCTTACATGTTGTTTCATTGACTTTATGATTTTTCCAAATCACCTTGACTAAGGGAATTTGCTTATTTTGAAATTTCTTTACTTTTTTTGGTCTAACAACTATACTAGACACTCCTTATATACTAGATTACTCTCTAACTCAACATCTTCACTCCTCAAAATAAAGGACAAGCAGTTGACATACTTATATAGCAACGCTACTTGAAATATATAATGAATAAGGTCCATGCTTGTTGGCTACCCAAGTTGGTAGGTCACCCTGCCTATCCTTTCAGACTTCAAATGACCAATA
This sequence comes from Anacardium occidentale, assembly GCA_026122585.1. Lineage (NCBI taxonomy): Eukaryota > Viridiplantae > Streptophyta > Magnoliopsida > Sapindales > Anacardiaceae > Anacardium > Anacardium occidentale. The sequence goes on from JAJEJH010000169.1 coordinate 617,947, forward strand.
TACCTTGAAGCTAGCTTCCGCCCTCTCCCCTTTTCCCTCTCATTTTTTTGTCCAAATTTCATATCATGTCAATACAGAGCTACCTTGATAAATAACTTATCACCCACATTGAAATCTAAGTCTTGTCTTCTATGGTCAACATAACTTTTTTACCAATTTTGGACTTGTCTTATCCTCTCTTTGATCAGTTAGGTCATCTCCAACTCTAATGCCTGTGTCAAAGAATTTCTCTTACCAACCTTATCTCAATGCAAATGTGATGTACACTTTCTCTCTTAAAGTGTTTCATATAAAGTCATCTTAAACATCATCTAATAACTATTATTATAGGTAAAATCTGTCAATAGTATCAAATCAACCCAACTCGCTTCATGATCCAAACAACTTGCCCTCAAACATGTCTTTAATCACTTGGTTAGTCTTTTCAATCTATCTATTTGTATATGGATGATATGTAGTGTTGAATACTAAATTAGTAGCTAACAACTCTTGTAAACTCCTTAGAATGCTGACACAAACCTCGTGTCTCAGTCGAACACAATCATCTTGGGTATACCATGAAATCTAACCGTCTCTCTAAGCAATATTTGACCTAACTGATTCATACTCGTAGTATTCTTATGATACATATCGTATTTCATCTATATCGTACAATATATATTGTGGCTCATAGAATAATGATAACTATATGACATATCACTAATTTGTTGTATTCTATTTAGTTCTTTGATGGTATAGATATCATTTTTTAAATTATCGAATGACATATTACGATTTTAAAAATGTATAAAACACCCTAAACTTTATGAATTTTTAGAATCCCTTAAAATTTTTGTTAACTCCCTTGATATTATTAAAAATTATAGATCACCTAAAAAAATATGATCACACGTTATTGACTTCTCTATTTATAATTGTACTATAAATTTTATATTATTTTTAATTCAAATTAATATATATTAAGGTACAAAAGAAATTATATAATAACATTTTGATGAAATAATAGATTTTCATATTTTAAGTTTAAAAAAATAATATTATACTTATCCATTAAATTCTTTATAAAATTGTTGGAAAGACAAAAAAGCTCTTCAATTATAGAACACTTTACCCTGTAAATTATAATAAATGATTTTCGTACTTTTAATTTATATTAATTTTAATTAAAAAAATTTAGTAGTACAAGTAGGGATAAATATGCCGACAAATTATATGTTAGAGGGTGCATTGTGATTTTTAAAATCTTAAAGGTGTTAACAAAATTCGTAGGGGTTTCAAAAGTTTGGAAAAGGTTTAGGAGTTTTCTTGAAATTTTTAAAATTTTTTATAAGCTCTTAACGTTTTAGGAATGATTAGTTACGCTTTCAAAATAACTGTATAAATATTATATTATAAAATATTAATATTATAATTTTAATTTTAAAATATATGATAATGAATATAATAATATTTTAATCAAAAGAGAGAAAAAGGTTTATCCCTCACAAAACAAAAAAATATAATATTTATCCATTACACTGTTATTCACACTTCAATTCCATCTAAGTATTTTATAATATTTTAAATTTGAGAGATAAAATTATAATTAATTACACAATTATTATAATATTTAATCAAAATAATATAAAAAAATATTGATAATATCTTTAATATTACTATTAGAGATAGATTCAAACTGAATCAATTAAGAATCAAATTTAAATTCAATTTGAATGATCTTAAAACGAACTCAATTAGTGTATTTTACGAGCTCGAACTTGGGTCATTATCGAGTGCAACCCACAAAGCTTATGAGCTAAAGATTTTCGATTCACATTTATAAAATAATGTTATTGTAATAAATATATATCAAAATAATATTCTTTTAAGTACTTAAAATCTCTAATCAATTAAATCAAATTTAAACTTAATTTATTTTAAATAAATTGAGTTTTAACTCAATGAATATGAATCAAACTCAAATTAGATGAAAATTAAACTTGATTTGATTTTATGCCTAAATGTTATATAAGAAAAGGAATGGAATTTGGCCAAAGGACATTTTTCCACCCATAGTTTGAGGCGGGGACAAAGTCCCACCCGCTAAGTTTAGAAAATCCGAAGTCCCACCTATTGACTGTTAAATCTAACAGTCAATAGTGAGTCAAAGGGCAAATTTGTCATTTTACAGTTAAAATTTATAAAAATATAAAATAATATTTATATATATAAAAAATATATTAAAATTCATAAAAAAATTTTAAAAATTTTATAAAATTTTAAAAATTTTATAAAATTATAAAAAAAAACTTAAATTTTAAAAAATAAAAGTCAGCCACTGTCGCCGCACCGGCAACGGTGGCCGCATCAAATGGCACCAGGTGGCCGTTCCGGCCACCTGGATCCAAGAGAGGCCAGATATGGCCTCCTCCGACAAAAAAAGGGTCGAAAACAGCTGGAGATGGCCGGCTTTGGCCCCAACTGCCGTTTCGGGTGGCCGCCTCTTGCAAAAGAGGAGGCGGCTAGATCTGGCCTCCTCCGTCGACTCGAGAGGCCAAATCTGACCTCCCTTGGAACCAGGTGACCAGAACGGCCACCTGGTGCCATTTGCTACGGCCACCGCCGTCGGCATGGCGGCGGTGGCTGGCTTTTTATTTTTTTAAAATTTAAATATTTTTTATAATTTTATAAAATTTTTTTATAATTTTTAATATATTTAAATATTATTTTATATTATAAATTTTGATTAATAAGAGTATTTTTGTCATTTCATCAAATGGGTTAATGAATTTGTATGAAAATTGGATGAAGGGTGGGAGTTTGGGCTTTTAAAAGTGAGCGGGTGGGACTTT